>CM068828.1:15596129-16173629 GCA_028554795.2 Sinohyriopsis cumingii | reverse complement strand
CTACTACAGCAAGAAAATTAAACCAAGTATGTATACAACAATAAATTGAAGATATGGACTGCCTAATCTGTACCGTTTCGAAATATTTGCGAACCAATGGGCATCTTAAACAATAAACGTAATACGCCATCTGTTGGAATTCAGCCTGAAGTGTTTGACTTATTGTAGGTTGGCGTTACATCACGATAGAATTTAGGAAGGGAAAATTGTGTTATTTTCAAACATCCGGGGGATGAGTGGAGTGTGATATAATGGTGGCAAATAACGAGGGAGAAGCACAGTTTCTTCATTGAAACTAAGGAATTACAGCATCGGGTTTTTAGATGAAAATGAAAATTCCAGTGATATGATTAGGTGAAAATAGGGTCCGCTGATTCACACAGAAATTATTTTATTTAAATTCCAGACCCATGCGTAACACCTCACTTCAGAGACCGCCTACGTTTGAACACAAATTGTACCAATGTACGTTTGATTTACTTTTGACTTGAACAAAAAATATATTTCAAAATATTTCCTACCCTTTACATTAGATACACCAATATATGCAGAATAAAATATGATTTAGATTTTTGACAAAAGAGTATTTAGGTTTCATGCAACCATTAAAGATGCCACCAAAGTGCCTGTGTTTTCAGAGTATCCAAAAACTGAATGAAACAAATGGGGTTAATTCGAAATTTGAAATAACTGTTGTACATTTCATATTACTAATAAATATTGAATATTATTAGCCGGCAAATTATATATATATATATATATATATATATATATATATATATATATATATATATATATATATATATATATATATATATATATATATATATAATGGGCATTTGCTATCAGTGGTGCGTATACGTTTGGAATACAAAAGCCGGCGTTCGCCATATAATAGAATTCGTAAAAGCGAGGTTCGCTATACGTGCAACTTGGAACAACTGTATGTTTTGTTTATGTCACTACAACACCCTACTTTAGAAGCTTATAGGAGTGAAAAGATGCACGTATATCAGTTTGGAAATGGCATCATCAATTAAATCAAAACAAGGAGTGCACATATACGCATCAGTATAGTGAGTATCAGTATAGTGGGCATCAGTATAGTGATTATCAATATAGTGGGCATCAGTATAGTGAGTATCAGTATAGTGGGCATCAGTATAGTGGGTATCAGTATAGTGGGCATCAGTATAGTGATTATCAATATAGTGGGCATCAGTATAGTGAGTATCAGTATAGTGGGCATCAGTATAGTGAGTATCATTATAGTGGGCATCAGTATAGTGGGTATCAGTATAGTGGGCATCAGTATAGTGAGTATCAGTATAGTGGGCATCAGTATAGTGAGTATCAGTATAGTGGGCATCAGTATAGTGATTATCAATATAGTGGGCATCAGTATAGTGATTATCAATATAGTGGGCATCAGTATAGTGAGTATCAGTATAGTGGGCATCAGTATAGTGGGCATCAGTATAGTGATTATCAATATAGTGGGCATCAGTATAGTGAGTATCAGTATAGTGGGCATCAACATAGTGGGTATCAGTATAGTGGGCATCAGTATAGTGGGCATCATTATAGTGGGTACAAAAGGAAACAAAAACAGTTTGATATTCAAAACAAACAATGGTCTGTAAAACGTGTATTCGCATGAGTACTACTCGCATGTTAATCAGACTGTTTCATATTTCTTTCTTTTTTCAATAAACTATAAATTTGAAATTAAGAAGTCAGGGGAAGCCTCGTAACGCCGTTTTTTATGTGTCATTGAATCATTTCGAAATACGTATACGCTCATGCATTTCCGCTTTAAAGATATGGAATACCCGTCTGTATCAGCTCTTACGCTGTTATACATGTCAAATGTTTGGCTCTTACTATACCATGTCAAAGATATGACACACCCGCCCTGTTATGCTGCAATACATGTCTTCTGTATAGAACAATAATTTTAAATTATCTGCATAGCGAAATGAAACATATCGAAGGGAAAGGAAGATGGGGGCAAATAAGTTATGAACAACCGCAACTTGAAGTCAAAAAGCGTATTCAAAGCCAAAAAGCGAATTCAAAGTCAGCCAGTGCTCTTCATGTCGCTCAAATACTTCTTCCAAATTTAAATAATTAACAAACAAGAACTAATTCCTAATTATGAAATTTTCATACAGGCATGTGTAGTCACAAGTGCCTCAGAAAGCTGCCATCTATCGCAATGTCTCAGTACACTTCGTTGCCTTATGGCCCACCTCAAATAGTTTTATGAAATACTTCTTATCAGTCCACATTACTGGCATTAATAATAATAATAATAATAATAATAATAATAATAATAATAACAATAATTATACGTTATTGATTTTCCGCACTATTTCGTTTCCTGCTATAGAATTCTCTATTAAAGTATATACGGAAGCATGTTTACCTTGTGATTAGGTTACTATAGGGGGGTATTTTCACCTGTAACGCGTGCAAGCAACAGCATAGGCTTTTAACCAGGATTTCCACATACAATTTGCATATTTGCATATTATTTTACATGACAATTTCGTGATAAATACGGCCAGCTGTTAAGTTTTAAATGAAATTTTATCGGGATTGGAATGGAGAAGGTTGCACAATTACTAGATTTTAGGATCATCAAGGGATTTCCAATATAACACATGGGTGGGCGATCCAAAGCTATTCATTGCGGTATTTCCACCAATGTTAGCAAACGGATAAATTACCTTGATTCATTCTATTTTTGTGTGCAGAATATTTTCGCTTAATGAAAAAATTTTATTAGAATTTAAAAGCCAATCTCGGGAGACTGATAGGCGAAGGATTGGAATATTGTTATCTGAGACAATGATTAAATTCCATTTTCATCTATGATGTCTAATACAGTTGGGGGGTGGGGTGGGGTGGGGGTGATTTTCAAGGTATTCACACATTTACAGAACTGTATGAATCCTGATTTATACGTGTATTTGTGCATGTGTATATGTGCAGTGATGCGCAATGCAAGACGATGAGTACCCCATACCTCGTACAAGAAATATAGAAGAAACAACATTTGGCACTTGCTTCTAGCTGCCATGTGGCATGCAGCTAAAAACGTTAACAAAAGGAGTGTGCTTACGTTTAGGGCACGATCCTCTTTTACCTGGCTTCTTGTCCTTCTTCTCCCCCTTGCGTTTAGGTGCCTTCTTGTCAACTGATCGTTTTATTACAGTATCCAGCTGCAGTATACAAGTAAAACAGGTTTGAGCATAACCGTTGAGATCACTATTCTGGATGTAGATAGATATATAGGTAGGTAGGTAGGTTGATAGATAAATTGTTTCCTCGGTTCTAATGGAATCGTTAACACATTATTGTCCATGTCATTTCTTGGTAAAGGGAATCAAGTGATTTTTGCAATAACACATTGAGGTAGCTGACGCGGGTTGGCATGAGCCGGTATAAAAAGAACGACCTTTAAATTGAATTGGGATACCGCAAAACAATCAGCTGAACTACCAGGGCTACTGATAGACACATATGCAAGGTAGAGTGTATATTGGATACATAATATTTCAGCCTATGTGTCTAGTGCTTGAATGTAAATTTATGTGAAGTTCAATCTATAAAAACTAGATTATTATTATTATTATTATTATTTATTTATTTATTTATTTATTTATTTATTTATTTATTTATTTGTTGTTTGGAGGTTATTCTTTAAAATCACTTAACTGCGTAAAACAGTGCAAAGTTTTGAAAAGTATTACAAACTATAGCTTAAACGCATATTATACTTTGTTGTTTGGAGGTTATTTCTTGGAAATCACTTAACTGCGTAAAATAATGCCAAGTTTTGAATAGGATTATAAACTATAGCTTGAACGCATGTACCGAATTTGAATAGCATTATAAAATATTGGTTAAAACGTGTCCAGTACTTGAATAGCATTATAAACTATAGCTTAAACGTGTCACATATTTGAATAGCATTATAAACTATAGCTTAAACGTGTCCCGTATTTGAATAGCATTATAAACTATAGCTTAAACGTGTCCCGTATTTGAATAGCATTATAAAGTATAGCTTAAACGTGTTCCGTATTTGAATAGTATTATAAACTATAGCTTAAAAGTGTTCCGTATTTGAATAGAATTGTAAAATATAACTTAATCATGTACCGAATTTGAATAGGTTTATAAATTATAGCTTAAACGTGTTCCGTATTTGAATAGCATTATAAATTATAGCTTAAGCGTGTTCCGTATTTGAATAGTATTATAAACTATAACTTAAAAGTGTCATGTATTTGAATAGCATTATAAACTATAGCTTAAACGTATTCGGTATTTAAATAGCATTATAAACTATAGCTTAAACGTATTCCGTATTTGAATAACATTATAAACTATAGCTTGGACGTGTCATGAATTTGAATAGCATTATAAACTATAGCTTAAAAGTGTTCCGTTTTTGAATAACATTATAAACTATAGCTTAAACGTGTCAAGTATTTAAAAAGGATTATAAAATATAGCTTAAACGTGTCCCATATTTGAATAGCGTATTAAATTACAACTTAAACGTGTCCAGTATTTACATTGTTTATAAACTATAGCTTAAATTTGTCCCGTATTTGAACAGAATTATAAACTATAGCTTAAACGTGTCCCATATTTGTATAGCATTATAAACTATAGCTGAAACTTGTCTGTATTAGTCATAACTTTCATTCCGATAGATTGATTATTGAAATAATATAATCATTAGAAAAAATTAGGTATATAAATTCTATGATTACTAAGTTCTGAAGCTATAGTTGTCTATTTTTTTCCCTTTGTTGCTGTTGAGAATATTCCTCCCACAGCAATGATCATGCTACAAGGAAACAAAGCCACTATTCATCCCTTCTAATAGATCTACAATTCTTTACTTTTAGAATGGAGGTATCGAAGCCACTATTTATGTACTTATCTTGCATGCGCAGATTGTGATTAGCATTTCCGTAATAAAATGCTTCATTTATTTGTAAAGCTTTAACCAAGTCAAGGCTTTGCGTTATAATGGGTATTGTCCCAGAGCACACCGTACATCTTAAAGAGGAGAAAATTTAAATAAACATACATTAATATTATTAAAATATTAAAAATTAAAACCTTGTGCCTCCGAATTTATATGCCTGATTTTATACGCTCATGAATAACTAATTTGAGCGGCGTGGCCATGCGTTGACATGTCTTTTTCTTCAGTTCTGTGCAAGGTTTCATTCATTGCTTACTCAAAAAAGTAACGCTCGTGTTAGACTTTATTTTAATGTTTACACAAGTTAGAATATGGCCTAAAAATATCTAAAGTTACCTCCCTTCAAAAGTCCGTTTCTTTGTTACAGATGGGAAGGCCCCCAGAATCAATAAAATATCATAGACTTATATGAAGCTAAGGCAACTTTCTGTACACATCTGCTCAGCAACACTACATTTTATCCTTTTAAAATTTGCATTGTATTACATAGGTGGCCCATGTTTTCTAAATTTAGTAGCAGTATAATGTAGGTACAGTGACTCGTGCAATCCATTGTTCCTCTCGCATAAAACATACTCTCGTAGATGGATTACATTTGCGGTTACATGATTAAAATTAAATATGAACCTTGACACATTTTCCTTACTACTTTCACTTTCTTTTCCAATAAATGCACTGTATACATCGTGAGCGTATCTAAAATATTTGCGCAGTTTTTCGTGCGTGAATAACACACTTATGTGACTGAAGTGGGCTGCTGTTCATTACAGAAAATGGGCCTCATAACGAATGAGGAGGGTTCTTTGAAGTGTAGGCCATGTCTCTCTCCATCATCATCTCTGTGCTGTTGTAAATCAAGTCACGCTGCACTTAAGTTTTATATTCCCTTCTGATTGGTTACTATATGACCTCGTTGAGAAATGCAAGCACATTAAAGCGATAATTCATAAAACCCTGAGAAAAAAAACAACAAAACAACAGACTACAATATGTTTTTTTTCCGAGAAACAAAATCCCCCTCTCTCTCTCTCTCCCCTAAAGGGCGAGAGGAAATGAGGAGCAGGCGCCCCCCCCCCCCCAAACCATCAAACCAAAAATGAGTTCATAGCAGCCGGAACGAATCCTAGAGTAAGCTTTCTCTACAATTATCAGATGCATCGTCTAATTCTGTTCTGCAATCTTTTAAAATTCATGACCATTTGTTGACACACATACGTGTAACAAGATACAGTAATTACGTTATTTATAGTCGTCTTTCATCGAGGACAGGGTTTGTTATAAATATCTGACCAGTACACAAACTGTGTTACACCACCCATATGATGCGATGAAAAGTAAGACATACAAATCCTATGATTTTATATTGTTCCATATATGTATAATGAAAGCCATCTGTTACGTTATGTCCATTGCGTACGGTACACAGTTAGTCTTTCCTTTCTAGGGATGCTTTGCATATTTCTGTCTCTATTTGGAACTGATGAACTGATTCTAAATTTAAAGTAAATCAGCCGTAGGTTGCAGAAAAAGCAAAATACGCCCATTCAATCATTCAAGTTTGATTTTTCAAAAGTCTACAGGTAAAAGTTTTAACCGATGAATTCAATTCTATTTCACAAAATGTCTATAGGTAACACCTTTACTTGAGGAATTCAATTTCCTTTTGTGTGTGTCTCTCTCTCTCTCTCTCTCTCTCTCTCTCTCTCTCTCTCTCTCTCTCTATATATATATATATATATATATATATATATATATATATATATATATATATATATATATATATATATATATATGGGGGGGGTTCTCGTCTTACATAGGCTATTTCCTTTTATATGTTTTCCTTTTATTGTATTATCTTAGGAGATTGTTCTTGCAGAACAGATTTGAGTTCTAACGGAATCACACATGATAATTATGTAAATGCCACATTAATGTCTTGACATATTTAATCTAAAGGGGACTTCAAACAAAAAGTTATAATAAGTTTCCCCTATCTTGGAAATGATTTTCTAATTTGCATACCAGTATCAATTTTAAAACCAACGTGTGATACACATAAATCCAGCGCAGAGAAATAAACATGTCGGTGTTTTTGATATCAGGTAAATTCAAAGGAAGACAAATTATTAAATATATGATTAGCTTGATCATCCAAATTCTAATCCAGGATTAAGATTTTGCCAACTTGCTATTTTTAATCAGCTACCCATGGCATTTTCCTACTTCCTATACGATGTTAAATCTAGACCTCCATTGCCTCCCTCGCATCTTAGGCGAAGGTTTGCAACTTACTTTACGATCGTTCTACGACTGTTTGTCTCGTCACGTTGACCTGTTTTCGAGGTTATGCTGTACGAATACTTCAAATTAATATATTCTTATTTTAAAGAAACAGAAACCGGAAAAGCAATTTAAAAGCGAAATGAAAAATAAGATAAAGTCAATGCGTGCTTGCTAGACTTTGATTTATGCATTAAATTTCAAGGTTTCAAAGTGAGAGGGCGGCACCGATATACAGCTCAAGATATCAATTTACGCACGAGAAGGTGGAATGTGTGATAATTGTATTAATTGGGAGATGGAACATTATTTGGTGGAAAGTTGTCGAAATCCTATAAGAATGTGGTAAAGAGTTTTCGAAGTGCCAAATATGGACATAGCGTAAGTGAGACAAACTGTCAGTTTGGTCTAACATCTCCACCGAAGAAGACTGGCTCGAGATTTAAACTGTCTTGAAACTAGAAGATGGCATTGGAGTGACTAAAACATGGATAAACATTCAAACTGGATTGGAACAATAGCTGTCCGGAAGTGAAAATGGCTCATCAGGATAACCACCTGTTTAATATTCCTAAAAATATAACCCGTGATAACACCAGTTTAATATTCCTACAAATATATTTCTTGAACACACCTGTTGAATATTCCTAAAAAAAATAAGCGCTTGGAAGGCCCTTTTTAATATTCTTAAAACATACAACCCTTGAAGACAGCTGTTTTTCTGTGTATATGCATGACGTTCTTTCTTGGAAAGGAATACATATGACCAATTTGCAAAATGATTTCCATGACAGAGAAACAGTGTCTAACAGATGTTGTCATATTTTATATTACATAAAATGGTTAGCTATAGACTTGATCGAATTCGTGTTCTCTATTTACCGATTTCTTAGTTCTTTCTTCAAAGGACGTGTTGTCCAGGCTTGAAACAGAAATTTTAGCTGCTTAAGTAGACAAAAGTGCAAGAACATTTGTGGTCTTCTTAGAGTAAACTCACCGTCTTCAAATGAAACACTCATTTTCACAGAATGCATAAGAAAATACATTCAAGATTCGTGTGCATCTGCCTTTGTACTAAAAACGAATGCATTATACCCATGATAACATTAATGCATGGAACTATCCCAGGTCACTCATTGAGCATTTCAGCAGATGTTATTTACATAGAACAATGTCGTATTGAAGAATTTAGGTTCGTATACCTTGTTTTTTTTGTTAATTTATTTTATTGGTGGTACATGAAACTAATTACGTCATATGTGCATCTTCAAAGAAATTAACAGATCGAAAAGCTTATTTACAAAATAAATACCTTTGCAGCACTGGAGTCCTGCAATGGTGCCTCGTATCCATACTCCGGCAAATCGACGGAAGGTTCTTCCTGGAAACTAGACGGACTATTAACAGTAACTTTCGTCTGTGCATCAGTATGAATGTCAGAGATATTTATTAGCTTGAAGTACAGATGTGCTGTAAATACACACATCACTATGGAAACAAAGCATGCCATGCAACTGACAGCCGTAAGGAATATGTTCACGCGCTTCACAGCCAACAGTTCGGCACGGCTGTCTTTGCAGCAGTTTGAGTATGTTTGAGCCATCGTTACCAGCCTTGGTCCTTGAAGGCAACTCTTGCAACAATAGTTCAGTGCAAAACTAGATGGGATACAGGATTTGGCCAAATTCCCCCCGTGGTTCGATTGTCCAGAATGACGATGGAGCCCTACCAGACTATCACGCTTGTGGTGACGTCTGGAGCTGCCCCAGGATAGATGTTTGCCGCACGGTGAGACCTGAGTACTGTTTACAAACAATACACACCTCGTACTATACCTTTATCTACCTATACACCTCATTAACGCGAGATTCTCGTGAACAAGGGGAACTGGCGATTTCTTAGAAAAAAAATATTTCCCTTAGCCCGTGAAAGTTCTAATTTGAGCATTTGATAGTGCAGCGTTTGATTTCGTTCCATTTAGTTGTATTCCTTACATAGAAAATTATTATACGTCAATCTAAAACAGGTTTCAACATTGATAGACAGACAAGGAAGTATCGCTGTTTAGATAACCTTTCCAAAAATCGGTATATGAACCCATGTGATACAGGTTCGTGGAAAAGGTCTATGTATTCCAATAGTAAAACACGAATATACTCTCATTTAAATATACTTATGATTACTTAATACAATTAATTACATTTTCCCACAAGATTTGTCCCCCTTGATTTCTGTTTATGTCGGGCTTCTCTTAAATTTATCGCAAAATAGCGTGTGTAAAAACAGCAAGTCCTTTTTTTCATTCCTCATTATCAAGGAATTTCACAATGAAATCATTGTTTCTTTCATTTGGTGTTATCAAGGAATTTCACGCTCAAATCTTGTTTCTTTCATTCGACATTATCAATAAATTTCATGCTAAAATATTTTTGCTTTCATTCGACATCAGTGAATATCATGGTGAAATTATTTTCATAACTCGAGCCCTATTCATAACACTGCTGGGTATTTTATCTTCTACGTGACAAATATGACGCGGTTCAAGGTCACTGTCATGCAGTTAAAGGTCACTGCCACTCGGTTAAAGGTCACTACCACGTAGTTAAAGGTCACTACCAAGCAAATGTTGAGCCTTAATTTGTACAACGGCAAATCAAGGAACTTTTTCTTGGAATGTTGAGGTAGTACGTCGAAAAAGAGATAATGATTAAAACACAATTGCTAGTTCTCTTAAAATGAATCAATACACGTCATATGCACTGCAAAATATGGAATAATGCATTTAAAAAGTTTGTTTAAAAATAGACTAAAGAATTGTGGGGCTATAAAAATGTAGGTTTCAAACAATCTTCCGTTCTGTCTATAAAGCATATAGTTATTCGAATAAGCACATCTTACATCGTAAGTATTGGTGTTAATATACTTATTTATACTTTGGTTTAATTGTGACAGGTTACTATTTTTTCCTGTCTTCAGAAATATACAAGTTTTCGTTTTCATTAAAAAACATACAGGATGCGTGGACAATCACAATTTTGTCGAGGCCTTCCGAATCCAAACAAAGAATAACATGGTCATGCATATCTATGATTTCAATCGTACGTTCTTTGTATAATGTTTAGCGTATTTCATTGGTACATTCCTTTGTATAACGATTAGTGTGTTTCAGTGATACATTCCCTTGTATAACGATTAGCGTATTTCAGTGATACATTCCCATGTAAAATGAGCAGTAATTTCAATGGTATATTCCACTGATAATGAGTAATTTATTTCAGTGGAACATTTCTTTGTCCCTCCCTGAAGATTATTGACCTTTGCCACGCCCGCCTCTTGAAACAAGTACTGAAAGCATTTGCATGGTATCAGAGCTGAATCCAAAGTGGTTATCTGTACCGTTCTGCAATTTTGGATAGTCTCCCCCTTTTGGGGCTATTATTGGCTGCCTCATATTCCTGTGTCATACTGGGTTCTCGAATACAGCATGCAAGTGTTTTGTTTATTTTGTGAGCCTCTTTCCTTTGCATCTGAAGGAAATACGGATATTGTAGAACAATGGATTTATAATACAGTTTTATTTGGGTTCCAAGAAAATTGTTACCATTTTAGGATTTTGACCCAATCCAATGTAGAAATAATCATGTTATTAAAACGTATTAGGGTTATCAATAATGCCAGTTTGGCCCCAATATCCCATGCTATATTAATACACGGACTAGAAACAAGTATTATTTAGAATAGCGTAGGTGCTTCTAAGGTAACCGAAAACAAGTCTAAAGGTCTAGTAATCCAAACTTTATAAGTATATATTTATAATTTGCAGTCTATTTAGCAGTATTGACCATAATATCAATATGAATATATAATTATAACTTGGAGTCTACGAGAAAGGAGATTTCATTATTAATTGGTCCTACTTGAACTAGGATGAAAATTATACATGTGTGATGTGATGATTAAAATAAACATGTCTCTGTATGCAGGTGGTATTTTGGTTTTGAATCGGACAAGTATAAGAAATGTTATCCAGACAGTTCATCCTGACCACATATCATACAAAGCATCATATTCACGAACTTGACAACGACATATGATTGCATGTCATCTGATTACATGTCATCTGTTTATGTGTCATCTGACTACATCGTCATCTGATTGCATGTCATCTATTTACATGTCATCTGATTGCATGTCATCTGTTAACATGTCATTTGATTTTATGTCATATGTTTACATGTCATATCATCTGTTTACGTGTCATCTGTTTACATGTCATTTGATTACATGTCATATGTTTACATATCATGTCATCTGTTTATGTCATCTGATTACATGTCATATGTTTACATATCATGTCATCTGTTTATATGTCATCTGATTACATGTCATATGTTTGCATGTCATATTATCTGTTTACGTGTCATCTGTTTACGTGTCATCTGTTTACATGTCATCTGATTGCATGTCATCTGTTTACATGTCATCTGATTGCATGTCATCTGTTTGCATGTCGTTTGATTTTATGTTATCTGTTTACATGTCACCTGATTACATTCATATGTTTACATGTCATGTCATCTATTTATGTGTCATCTGTTTACATGTCATCTGATTGCATGTCATCTGATTACATGTCATCTGTTTACATGTCATCTGATTGCATGTCTTCTGATTACATATCATATGTTTACATGTAATGTCTTCTGTTTACATGTCCTCTGTTTACATGTCGTATGTTTACATGTCATCTGACTGCATGTCATATGATTATATGTCATATGTTTACATGTCATGTCATTTGTTTTCACGTCATCGGTTTACGTGTCATCTGTTTTCATGTAATTCTTATTCGCTCTTCCGTAAAATAAAAATTATTCAGACCAAATATTTATTCGTATAGAGAGACTCCATTACGGTGCTTTTAAACGTATCCATAAATTGAGAAAAGTAACAAGTTTGCATAGCTCACGGAGATTTCCAAGAAGACAATACTATAATGAATAAAACCGAATGGAAGTTTTCCACTCATTTGTAATTAGGATCAACATCAGCAAAATTTTGTATTGCGATGATCGGTGAAAATGTGCCTACATGCTATTGGTTAGTTTTTGGAAACAACAAGCATTCTGACCAAGGTATCATGCAAATCAAACCACGCAAGAGAACTCACGCAAACTATTCATGAATATAACGAATATCTTTCTGATAATATATTTCAAGTTCTTGGTCAGTAAAGAAATTGATTAATATTCGTCAGACATATACCGAGAATCAATCTATCTCAAAAGATACGTTGTCAATTCTAAACAATGATGAGTGTTCTTTGGAAAAGGAACGTTATCAATTATACACAATAATCATTGTTATTTGGAAAAGGAATATTTTCATGTCTACCCAATGGTTGTTGTTTTCGGGTCTTCAAAGTCATAGTTTGCACAGACTACGAAATGCACGAAAACTGATACCCCACAATGAAATGCGCCAAAAACTGATACCCCACTATGAAATACACGAAATCTGAATCTCCACTACGAAATACACGAAAACTGATACCCCACTACGAAATACACGAAATCTGAATCTCCACTATGAAATACACGAAATCTGAATCTCCACTACGAAACACATGAAAACTGATACCCCACTACGAAATACACGAAATCTGAATCTGCACTACGAAATACACGAAAACTGATTCTCCAGAAGAAATATCGGAGTCAAAATGTTTGAGGCTTCTTTAAACACCATAGTCTTTGTAGATTTTTTAGAGGCGGCTGTACTGTAAATCACTGTCTGTCTTGCTCATATCCTTACAACCAATATACTGTACATTACTGTCTATCTTGCTTCTGTCCTTACAACCAATATACTGTACATCACTCTCTGTCTTGCTACTTACAGCCAATATACTGTACATCACTGTCTTGCTACTGTCCTTACAACCAACCTACTGTCCATTACTGTCTGTCTTGCTACTGCCCTTACAACCAATATACTGTACATCACTGTCTATCTTGCTACTGTCCTTACAGCCAATATGCTCCACATCACTGTCTGTTTTGATACTGTCCTTACAACCAATATACTGTACATCACTATGTCTTGCTACTGTCCTTACAAACCAACATACTGTACATTAATGTCTGTCTTGCTACTGTCCTTACAACCAATACACTGTACATCACTGTCAGTCTTGCTACTGTCCTTACAAACAATATACTGTACATCACTGTCAGTCTTGTTACTGTCTTTACAACCAACATACTGTACATTACTGTCTGTCTTGCTACTATTCTTACAACCAATATACTGTACATCACTGTCTGTCTTGCTAGTCCTAACAACTAATGTACTGTAACTCACTGTCATGATACTGTCGTTACAACCAATATAATACTGTACATCACTGTCTTTCATGCTACTGTCCTTACAACCAATATACTGTACATCATTGTCTGTCTTGCTGCTGTCTTTACCATCAATAAATTGTACATCACTTTATACTCTGCTACAGTCACTAAGGCCAATATACTGTACATCACTGTCTGTCTTGCTACTGTCCTTACAACTATAATATTGTAAAGCACCGTCTGTCTCGCTGCTGTCCTTACAGCCGATATACTGTACATCACTGTTTGTTTTGATACTGTCATTCCAACTGATCTACTGTACATCACTGTCTGCCTTTCTACTGTCCTTACAACCAATATGCTGTAAATCACTGTCTACGCTTCTACTGTCCTTACAACTTATATACTGTACATCACTGTCTTCTGTGCTACAATCACTATGGCTAATATACTATAAATCGCCGTGTACCCCGCTTGAATCACTATGGTATTGTCAGGGCTACAAATACAATGTCAATAATTAATTATAAGCGGACATAAAATGTTATAGCAAACAATCCAGTTTTCTCTAAATTTATTGACTGGGTAACATTTTATGATGATAATTCTGAAAGTGTGTGTGTGTGTGTGTGTGTGATTTAGATTTTTAACGTAGTTTTAACATTTTTTCAGTCATATCGCTACGATGTCTGCAGTGTGACAGTTTATAGTGATGTCTAGCACTGGGGCATCATGCCGCAGACATGTAGAATGATGTCCCACCCAGTCACATTATCCTGACACCAGGCCGACCAGTCCTAACACTAACCTTTAAATGCTGAGCGCCTAGCGAGGCAGCTGTTAGTACCATTTTTGTAAGTCTTTGGTATGACTCAGCCGGGGTTCTTACCCGCGACCTCCCGTATCCGAGTCGGACGCGGTGCCCTAAAAGTCTGTAACCATAGGTGTATATTTGTCCCCGCCATATCATTAGTGTTGTACTCAACGTGTAAACACGCACTCTTTGTGGTGTTACATTAAAGTAGAATTGCTTTTATTGCGGTTTTATATATTACTTACTTCTGGCAAGGGTTCATGTTGTTCGCCCATTTAATACTCAATTCGACTGTTCGCAGACTAACTGACCAATCCTGTTCACGGTATGTGATACAGGAGAGCGTTGTTATTGACACAATCCCCCACTCCCTCGTTTCTTTGTCCATGAAGAATCGCATTTCTGATGTATAACTCTCGAGCTATTCAAGGTATTTCAATTAAACTATACATGTGAAGCAACCTGTGCATACATTCTTTATGATATTCGGAAGGTTTTGCACTCAATATCATGACATTACCATGGAAACAAAATGTAGCATAATTAGAAAACCCACTGAGAGCTTTAGCCCATGGGGAACATTTCGATAGTAGTCTTAACATAAGTAGTGTACAAATTGTGAACTTTAGCCCATATGGTACATTCGGTAGGGAGCGTGAAATAATTAGTATAAAAATTAAGTGCACACGCCCATAGGGCCCATTTTGTAGGAGTATAAAAATGAAGAGCTTTAGTCCATATGTTACAATAGGAGTCGCATAACAACAAAAACAACAACTACAACAACTACAACAACAGCCCCGTACCATTGGGTGGTGAAAGCTGGGCTGTACTTAGTATTCTCGACATAGCAACTAACGCTATGTTAAAAAACAAGAACATCAGACCTGACACAATTACTCATATGAGGTCGTTGGTATCTTGAATTTCAAGAGGTTGAATTCATTTGAATTTCAGAGGTCAAAGGTTCAACTGCAAAAGGGTTGTTAACTCTTCTAACCCCAAGTGTAATGCAGAAGGCAAAAATGCTTTTTGATCATTGTTTCCTTAACTTTTATTAAGAGCAAATTTTGAAACTTTTTATGATATGTTTTTTTTTATATATTTCATCCAGAAGTTTGCAATTTAAGTTTATTTCGTTTCTCTATCCTGGACTTGTAAGCTCTCCATACACAAGTCCATTTCACACACAATACTCCCTCAAGCAATAGTGTAGGAGGATGAGCAGAGTGGGCATAGTCGACTTATTTTCATACAAATCATCAAAAACATCGGTATTAACGTAACAATGTCAACGTACAATTCTATTTAGAAAGTCTTACATCATTATATGAAAACGAGAAACATAATTGCACAAATGTTTTTATTTGTCTAAGGCTCCGTTCTTGAGTTACTGTAATGGGTTGAAAATTTATTGAATATATACCCTATGACTTTCCTCATTGCTAATCCATGTTATAGAAAAGCAAATGTTTATATTCTAGAGGAGGTTTAAACTAACTACTTTTTTTCTTCTTTATTTTAAGAACCGAATGACGAGAGTAGAATTTGGGTTTGAGAGCACACAACTAGGGTTTACTTCTAATGCGTTGGGTTTGAGAGTACACAACTAGGGTTTACTTTGGTGCATATCTCGTAGCAAAGTGCTAGTTACTGCCAGTCAATTTTCATCTCCTGTACTTAAGAAGTAAATTATTCGTTTTTGAATAAGTATATAACACTTTCTTGTTATAGTTTATTGATGTTTTCATAAATGCATTTTAAGAATATATTGCCTAAAATTAAAAACAAATTTGAAATTTTGATGATGTTCTTCAAGGACAAGGCAAAGTTAGTGTCTTTTGCGCTATCTCGAGTACATTTCCCCAGCAGAAAAAGCACTCATTTTATCAGCTATTTGCTGCGGAAAGCACATAGTTTTCCCACGTGTGATCGAAGTAATGGGAATCCAAGTAGAAGACACGTAAAGGTATGCTAACTTTCTCAGCATTGTTGGAGTTGTACAACAAACACCCTTGTACGGCAAACACCCTTGTACAACAAATTATTTTAAACATATATGAATTGTTCTGGCTTTCAAGCACCCACGCTAAACTAATGGAAGGAAGCATTTGCACGAAAACCAGAGAACATTTTAACAAATTGTATTTTATTATAGTACCACATAACGAGACTGCACATTTTTGAAACTGAAAATTGAAAATTGCTTATTTCCCATAAAGACGTAGAGAAATCAAATCAAGAGATTAAACGCCAGGCAGCTCTCAGATAGTTACCAAAAGTTAATAGTTTTATCATTCAAAGAACCACATACTATTTGGATCTGCCAGGAAAGACATTTTTGGTCAATTTATTTCTCTGGAAATTAGCATCCATTCATTAACGTTCAAACATCATAGCGGCTCAACGCTGTACCGACACGTAATAAATGGATATCGCTTGCTTGCGCTTGGATATTCTGTATTCGTCGAGAATAAATGGTTCGCACTATTTGAGCTTTAGTCGTAATGTATTTTGTATTTTCAGTGACAGGAAAAAGTTCAAATGTGTTAGTCTTTTACAGTTTTTGTGTGTGTGTAAAATTAGCTACCTTCTAGGCAGACCCATTGACATGCCTATTTTCTCCAACCCTAGTATTTGGTTCAACGATGAGATTATGGAGCATGGTACATGGACAAATGTGTTGTTCCATAACTCTAGCATTATAGACCGTTAATAGACAGTTATATTTATTTAATCTACTTGAGTGTACAGTTATTGTTTTATCGCTATAAGAAATGCGATGTATTTTCGGAAGTAGAAAACGTTTGAAAATAAATGTTAATGTTTGCGCACGAAGTAGGTTTGAAATTGCATAATTGTAACTAAATTTGAAAATAAAAGAAAGAAATATACTTAACGGTGTATGCATTACTATTTTACAAATTTGCTATTATACAATTTAAAATATTAGAAATCATGAAATGTATCCACTTCATTTTAATATTGATTTACTTCTGCAGCTACGAGAGTGAAGATTCCCATGCAGAGCTAGCTTTCTTCTGAGAGATACGTAGCAGGAATAAGTTCCAGCTTTGTACTCTTGAGCTCATTTCATCCAATGTCGCTTAGATATCAGAATAATGAAAATTGGAAATTCTTCTCATTTTTCCTTAGATATGATTCTTGACTTTTCTATAACAGTTATTAACAGTGAGGGCGATTCTACGAATACATTTTAAATAGTTTTTGAACCCTATTCCAAATTACAAAAACAAATCCGGAGCTGAACATTTTTGCAGCTAAATTGTTGAGTAATCTGTTTCAAAGGCATTATTGCAAATTTGAAACGTTGCCAGTGACTTTAACACCAAACAATACCGCTGAAACACACCCGTTTGGCGTTCCCAGTTGAAATAATCCATTATGATAACTGTTAAATGTTGAAACGTAGACATGGTTTAATTATGTAGATCCATATCTCTATGTCTACCATTCATATTCTTGAAACTCTGCTATAGTCTCTGGAAGGTTTAGCAAGACCTTGGCTGACAAAAAGAGAATGATTTACATGTTTACTGGCAAATAATGATAACTCTTTTTTAAAGAGTGACACTGAGCAATTTAAGTTAAAACTCATCAAGCTTGACGACGTACAATATCTTCCATAATCTGGGCGGAGTTCAAACACCCCGTATGTGGTTGAATGGATACATTCAGTGATGATTATTAGAGGTTGTCATACAAATCATATGTAAGAAATCTTAGATCATTATATGTAGTGTTCATTTCAATGTACGCTGTCAATCATAGCTCAGTCGACACTTAGGTTAGATCATTACTTAACGCCTGTCTGTACGATGACAAGAAAAAATGTTACTCTTTGATTCCAAGGATAACTTAAGCTAAATGTTAAATTTGTCCATTAGAAGGGTGTTTGTGTGTTGTTTTTTGTTTTTTAATTTTTAACGTAGCTTTAACAATTTGCGTCCTAACACTAACCTCTTAATGCCGAGCGCTAAGCGAGGCAGCTGCCAGTTCCATTTATATGTTTCTGGTATGACTCAAACACGGTTCGAACGCGCAACCTCCCACATCCGAGGCGTTTACTCTGACCAATTAAGCCACCGGACCGGTTGTCAATTAGAAGGAATGAACTTATTATTATCCAAGGTTTTCGGGGGAAGAAAGCCAAGGTTACCCGAAAATGACTGGTGTCTGCTTCTTTATCATTAAGTCAACACATACCCGGTGGCATAATGCGTATGCAAAACATGCATAATGTGTCGACTAATCTGGTTCTATGTTGTTTTCCATTTGGGTAAACGTTACACACATGCACGCCAATATGGTAATGATCAATGTCAGAAACGCAGTAATGTTATCGATTTCAGCCAGTGATGTAACTACCCGGGAAACTTTGGACTGAGTACTGCACAACGCTGAAATTTTCAACGAAGTGTTGATAGGAGAAACAACACTGATAATCGTCATCATGAGGGTCGAATCTTAATTTTAATTCATTTTAATTGCATGCAGGCCAAGCAGATGGCTCAGATTATCATTTTTTTTGAATATTTATTTACTTATTTATGGGGGGATGGTGATGAACTAGAAAAAGCAAATACTTCACATGGACACCAAATACACATAGATTTTTTGCCTCAAAAAATGGCGATTCTGCTTGATAATCGTATCAAAAATGAGAACACATTTTGTAGCCAGCGTACTATTATTAAGTATTTGCCAATATCGACGTCTTGTTTATATTTTTACATTTGTATTATTTATTTGCTTTTTTTTAAATCTTGTTTGAACTCAGATGCATAACTTTGCATTCAGCTGAATTTTTCTCACACATAATAGTTATTAGCTTATGTGAGAAATTTAAAGTATGTCTTTGGAATCACCTTTCAAGTTATTACCGTTTTACTAGAACTGTTTGCACCGAAAAACCTCTGGCCAAGATTACTGGGAAAAACATCTCATGTTGAAACAAAGTTCATGATGAACGGTTCAGTGCAGGATAGTAGATGTTGTTGTTCTGTAGACGATATTTTAACGAAATATACAACTGGATATAACAAGTTGTGTCATTACGAAATAACAAAAACAATAACACCAAATGATGTGTCGATGTGAAACCGAATGCAAAAAATCTCGAAAAGTCTAAGCATACTACAAAATATCACACAACAAAATCGGTATAAGATTCAGGACTAACAATTTCAAAGGCCACAATATTTAAATGTATGAAATCAATTAATAATAAACACTAAATTTGTTTTTACTTGTATACAAAATTTTGCAAAGATCATTAAAACGGAAAATACAGTGGAAACGAGTTCAAGATCTTGACTTGAATGTGTTATCCCGCTACGGAGTTCAAGATCTTGACTTGAATGTGTTATCCCGCAACGGCTTCTCTGTCTTCTAATAAGGGATGTCTTATTGAGAAGGGTTGTCTTATTGTTAAGGGATGTTGTATTGATAATAAGTGATATCTTATTGATGATAAGGGTTGTCTTATTGATAAGGGATATCTTGTTGATAATACGGGATATCTTATTGATAAGGGATGCCTTTTTAATAAAAAGGGATGCCTTTTGATAAGGGATGTCTTATTGATGATAAGGGTTGTCTTACCAAGGAACTGCAAGGACAGGTATTGAAGGCGTTGTCAGTTAGTTGCTCTTCTTGTCAGGGAATCTTAATTTTTGTTTTTCGCTTAAGTGTTAGTTTCATAATCATTCGACTTTTTCTAGAGTAATTATACACTACTCTCCTCAGGTATGCAATATGGGAGGATATGATGTCTATCTGTCTGTCTGTCTGTCCGTAAACAGTTTTGTTTCATAGCATCTCTGTCATGCCATTCTAGGTATGTCAACCAAACTTGATGCACATGTCAAACCATTCTAGGTATGTCAACCAAACTTGATGCACTGTCAAGCCATTATAAGTATGTCGACCAGACTTGATGCACATGTCAAGCCATTCTAGGTATGTCGACCAAACTTGAGGTACTGTCAAGCCATTATAAGTACGTCGACACAACTTGATGCACATGTCAAGCCATTCTAAGTATGTCGACCAAACGTGATGCACATGTCAAGCCATTCTAGGTATGTCGACCAAACTTGATGTACTGTCATACCATTATAGGTATGTCGACCAAACTTGATGCACATGTCAAGCCATTCTAAGTATGTCGATCAAACTTGATGCACTGTCAAGCCATTCTAAGTACGTCGACCAAACTTGATGCACATGTCAAGCCATTATAAGTATGTCGACGAAACTTGATGCACTGTCATGCCATTATAGGTATGTCGACCAAACTTGATGCACATATCAAGCCATTCTAAGTATGTCGATCAAACCTGATGCACTGTCAAGCCATTCTAAGTACGTCGACCAAACTTGATGCACATGTCAAGCCATTCTAAGTATGTCGACCAAACTTGATGCACTGTCATGCCATTATAGGTTTGTCGACCAAACTAGATGCACATGTCAAGCCATTCTAAGTATGTCGACCAAACCTGATGCACATGTCAAGCCATTCTAGGTATGTCGACCAAACTTGATGCACTGTCAAGCCATTATAAGTGTGTTAACCAAATTTGATGCACGTGTCAAGCCATTCTAAGTATGTCGACCAAACTTGATGCACATGTCAAGCCATTCTAAGTATGTCGACCAAACCTGATGCACATGTCAAGCCATTCTAGGTATGTCGACCAAACTTGATGCACTGTCAAGCCATTATAAGTGTGTTAACCAAATTTGATGCACGTGTCAAGCCATTCTAAGTATGTCGACCAAACTTGATGCACATGTCAAGCCATTCTAAGTATGTCGACCAAACTTGATGCACGTGTCAAGCAAACTGAATAGAAAGGCCTTCTGATGCTTAGAGTATTATGAATTCAGTATAAACTTTTTACCATGGCAACAATGTGTAGCATAAGTAGTATCAAAGTTGACAGCGCATGACCAGAGGGTACTTTCGTAGGAAGTGTTTACATATATGATGTACAGAGAAAGCGTACTATGTATCTTATGCTATACCGTGGATTACTGGATTATCCAAGTAAAATGCGATAATTCACATGAGCGAACTACGAGAAATAATTTCACTTCCGCGACGTTAACAAGATAACCGTGAAATTCAAATAAATTCTTAGATGCTTATTTGGCTGAGTGGTTAGGATGGACGTTTCCCATTTTAGACGACTCCAATTCAAATCCATCAAAACTCGAATTATATTTGTCCCCTAATGTGCTTTTTTTTACTTTGAATTGGAAATGAGAAATATCAAATTGTTTATATTTTGTGTGAATAATCACAAAACATAGGAAATCATAAATGGTACACCGATGACATCGCTCGGGATCCACTAAGCAATATGTTACTTCAGTATGTTAAACAGTACATCTTCCTTACCATTACGTTTAAGTACAAAATAGAAAATGTGCTTGCCACGATTGCTACGAGTGAATGATGGATATCTTTCATCTCGTGGGTGAAACACTTATTATTCACTCGTTTCAGCAAATATTTTTGATATCTTTATAGAACTAGATGACTCTTCTTTATTTGCACTGATTATAAATACTGTGTGTGAGCATATATATATATATATATATATATATATATATATATATATATATATATATATATATATATATATATATATATATATATATATCGATGCTTCATATTTGTTTGAAAACGGACTTGAAGAATTGACTTTAAACTATGAGAAACCTGCACACTGTTCTGACGCAAGTTGCATTTAAATGAAACTTTGCTCCGATACATTCCCATCAAGGTTGATATAAATCGAGTACGCTTAAAGCATCTTTCAGAAAACTTGAACGTTTAATAAGTTTAGTATACAACTAATACACAACATTTGCAACACAGAGAAGAATATTGCTTAGTCGTTTAATTTGTTTTGCAATTGCTTGACAATTACAGCTACGTTAAAAATAACAGGGATAACCAGTGTATCAGTCATAACAGTGAAGCGCAACGAAAGCACTGACATCTAGTCACAGTGTTTACGAACTCTGTCTAGTTCTAATGCCAAACCAGTCGAAAACAATTCGAACGAACGCATAATTGATGTCACGTGTCTCTATACGCTTTGATTTTTTGATTGGGTCCAACATCGATGGATAACACTATTTTGATTCAGTCAGACATCGATGGATAACACTATTTCGGCTTCAGATGTATTGTTTTATGTACTGTCAATGGGTTAAAAGAGACATTTAGATAAACTAAGTATTGTATTTTTCCGTTTGTTCCATCATCATTATATTAGCGACTTTCAAAGAAGACCACTTCACCAGTTTGTACATCCTGCACAGCTAAAATGGTGACTTTTTTGTTTGTTTCACAAGCATTTCTGCAGATTTGAAGAGTTGCCAGTGAATAGCATAACAGGGCATACCAAATCGTTAAAGCTCTTTTGGTGCTCACAGTTGAAGTAATCCATTATAATATCTTTTATATTTTTTTAAACTAAGAAGTAGTACTCGTGTTGATCAAGAGGATCCATATCACCATTATTTTGTTATCTCTTCCTTGTAGTTGTAATTAGGGTAGTTTTTGGATCTTGGCCATTAAGAGGGTCATAATTACCATGTTTTTGAATAGTGACATACGGTTCCTCGCAGACAGTTCTTTTTCGGTAGATTGGTTATATTTATTGTTGAATAGTAAATGGTGGCACAAAACAGATATACTTGGTATCAAATGTCATTCTGCTCAGTGTTGATTTCAAGGTATGCTGTCAATCATATTGAGACATACCATTAGGTACATATCGGTTAGCACCTGTTTGCACAACCGGAGCAAGAAAAATATTAAAGAATTTTATCGTAACGCCAAGTCGATCTAAACAAAAAGTGTTACAATTGTGCCTTATACGACACAAGAACCCGCTTGTATATTATTTTTGCACACTTTATATTGCTACATCTCTTATTGTGAGTTGCCCTTCGTGATTCTAACATGTAGGAGTCCAGAATTTGTCGGTAGATGATGTATTGTTTGTTTTGTATATGTAAGTTGATCTGTTTTCTTTGCTTGACAAAAAGCTTGTTTACCCCGAAACGCTGGAAACCGTTTTGAATATATATGTATATATGGCGAATAACAATCCTTTTAAGTGCACTAGATCCAGCAAGGGATCACGTGTGTCATGGATTGATTAAGATAAATGCAATAAACTGACAACGAACAGTCCAAAACTAGTATCTAACTAGCATGAGCGCTTTCGACTGTTAATGAGTCATTTCAAAGGCAAATACAAAACATGGACAAAACAAACAAATAAAACAGAAAAACCTTTTCTTTCCTGGTTTTGGTATATATTCGTAAAAAAACAAAAATATAGCTGCCATCGCATAATGTGCATGTAGATATGGTTTGCACTCTTCGTTTGAAAGCATAAGTAGAACAAAGAGTGTAGACTCTATTGTACCAACGATTATTTGCATTAACTGGTCTGCTGGGTCTATGTTGTTCTCATGTATTTGTTAGATACGCATGCGTCAACTGGTCTTAGTCTGTGTTGTTCTCAGTTAGGTATTTGTTACATAGACCCGTCCGGTTCCTCGCTTAGCGCTTAACATTAAGAGGTTAGTGTTATGAGTTGTCAGCCTGGTTTCAGGATGATATGACTGGGTGGGACATGATGCTACATATCTGAGGCAAGGTACCTCAGTGCCAGAAATCACAATAAACTGTCGTACTGCAGACACCGTAACAATATGACTGAATTTTTTTTAATCTACTTAAAAATCCTAGTCAGACACATACACGAACGCACGCAAACGCGCATGCACTGGTTAGGTACGCACACGCAATTATGGTAACTATCCTTGCTAGACACACAATGAATTTCTGGACCTCAATGTCTAATGATTTTATGGACCTCAGTGTCCAATGATTTTATGGACCTCATTGTCTAATGATTTTATGGACCTCATTGTCTAATGATTTTATGGACCTAAGTGTCTAATGATTTTATGGACCTCAGTGTCTAATGATTTTATGGACCTAAGTGTCTAATGATTTTATGGACCTCAGTGATCTATTGGGAATCAACAAATAAAACTGAAAACTTCTCAAGTTTTAAACGATATCGAAGCAAGAGCACTTATGAGAATCTTAAAGGGAAACTAAGATTTGCAGGTTTTACACGCATTTCACTCCAAGGAAGGAGAGCCGGTGGCCTAGATTAAGATTTCAGCGATCGGTAAAAGCAACCGCCTCGGACTACTCGGCTAGCCGGGGCCCTTTCAATATTTTTATTGTTCTGTCCTAGATAATAACACTGGACAACAAATTTTTACAAAAGTCATGTTACTGAAATAAAATTAGTCAATTCTTATCAATTTTTATGTGCTGAACACGAATATGACAGTCAAATTGCAAAATTGGCTCTAGTTTTTTTGTAATCTGCAAGAAATTAATGTTTACATAACGAAATGCATTCCAATAGTAAAAGGTCAACTGTAATAGCCTACCTATAAAAAATCAAGTCATTGACTACATCTTAGATTTCTTCGCCTGTCTCTTGTACAGCTGTTCGGGAGCATCTCTGAGGAGTGTCCAGCAGTAGTCAGCCAGCATTGTAGTGGACCATTTTCCCTGGTATCTTTGTTCCATTGTTGCGATATCTTGATGAAAACGTTCGCCGTGTTCATCACTAACAATACCACAGTTGCTAGGAAAGAAATCCAAATGGGAATGAAGGAAGTGAATCTTTAGAGACATATTGCAGCCAAGTTTCTTATACTTCATCAACATGTCTTCTACTAGTTCCTTATAGTTTTCTGCCCTAACATTTCCGAGGAAGTTTGTAGAAACTAGGCGAAAAGCATTCCATGCTTGTTTCGCGTCACCTTCCAGCAAGTTGTTGAACCGGTCATCTTTGAAAAGCTCTCGAATCTGAGGACCCACAAAAACTCCCTCTTTAATCTTTGCTTCGCTGAGTCGAGGGAATTTTTCATGCAGGTATCGGAATGCTGGCAAAGTCCGGTCAATGGCTTTCACGAAGTTCTTCATCAAACCTAGTTTGATGTGAAGGGGTGGTAGCAAGATTTTCTGAGCCTCAACCAGAGCTGGGTGTTGGATATTCTTCTCTCCAATGGCTACATTCTGCCTGTGAGTCCATTCCTTCCTCATGTAGTGCATTTCCCTTGCTCGGCTATCCCACTCGCATAAGAAACACATGTATTTTGTATATCCTTGCTGCAGTCCCATTAAAAGGGCAACTACCTTCAAATCACCACAGAGGTGCCAGCTGTACTTGTTATACTCAATGGAATTCAGTAGCTGCCTTAAGTTATCGTATGTCTCTTTCATGTGGACAGCATACGCTACTGGAATAGATGGAAGAATGTTTCCATTGTGCAAAAGCACAGCCTTGAGACTCAGTTTCGAAGAGTCCACAAATAGTCTCCATTCTTGTGGGTCATGAGTGATTTTTAAAGCATTCATGAGGCCCTCAATATCGGAACAGAATATCAGATTACTTTCCTTTCTGAAGAAAGGCTCCAATTGCTGGTGGCGCTTTCGATATGCAGTAATTGTGACATCTTCTTCTAGAAGATTCCATTGTTGGAGTCTTGATCCTAGCAATTCTGCCTTGTTCTTTGATAAGTCCAAATCACGAATCAGGTCATTTAGTTCTTCCTGTGTTATTCTGTGTGGGGTTGATGATGCACCACAGTGAAAATCTGGATCACTGCATGCTGATGGACCAAGAGAAGAACAGGTCGACTCACCTTTGTCTTCGTCAGATGAATCAAGAGAATATTCTGCTGGAGGTTCTGGAATAGGAAGTCCCTCACCATGTGGAACTGGTCTCAATGCAGACGGAATGTTTGGGTAGACTATTCTCGACTTCTTTCGCTTCGTTATTCCGCCGGAAAGAGGAGGAACCAAGCAGAAGTAACAGTCATTTAGGTGGTTGCTTGGCTCTCTCCACACCATTGGGACTGCAAACGGCATTGATGACCTTTTGCAATTCAACCACTGTGAAAGCTGTGTTGTACATGTAGCACAGCATATATGCGGAGCCCAAGGCTTGTCTTGGTCACCAACCTTGCATCCGCAGTAAAGATGATATGCCTTCTTCACTTGAGAATTGATACTTTTCTTCTGGTTGGCAAATGTCACTTCCCCACAAATATAGCAAAAATTGTCCGCGGTATTAACACACTTTCGAGGCATTACTGTTCTTTATTGTACGTAAATGGATAAAATAATAAGTTTTATGTAACAGTAGCTTGAACTGTCTCGCACAACGTCTAAAATATTTTAAATGCTGAACCTATCTGATTGGGCTTTATATAGTACACTGCTTACGTCAGCTTCAGCAGCCGCCTGGCATTAGTATAATAGGCCTACACATGTATAGTACACTGCTGACGTCAACTTACTTCAGCAGCCGCATGGCATTAGTATTGCATTGCATCAGAAAATGATGCAATCAACTGTGGATGATGTGAGCATGATGGTATTATGCAATGTTACATCATTATTCCGGATGTTGCTGCAGTCCTACTGGAGAAATTTACACAGTGAAACATAGAAAATGAGGTATATGAATATCTTCAAAACGAGAGCCAATACAAATTTTTCACGGTTATATTCGTGTTCGGCACACCAAAATACTACAGATTAGGGCCTTTTCAAGTCAGTAATGATTTCACTGTTGACCAGTGTAATATGCATGTTTAATGTCAGAATCAGCTGAAACAAATCGAA
This sequence comes from Sinohyriopsis cumingii, assembly GCA_028554795.2. Taxonomy (NCBI): domain Eukaryota; kingdom Metazoa; phylum Mollusca; class Bivalvia; order Unionida; family Unionidae; genus Sinohyriopsis; species Sinohyriopsis cumingii. Next base: position 16,146,399 of record CM068828.1, on the reverse strand, counting down.
ACCTTAATTATTCTGTTTGAATTCCCTAAGTTAAATCATGTAAAAATTCCTTCTGTATATATGTATGTGTATGTGTGTATGTGTGTGTATATATATATATATATATATATATATATATATATATATATATATATATATATATATATATATATATATATATATATATATATATATATATATATGTATGTATATATATGTGTGTGTGTGTGTGTGTGTGTGTGTGTGTGCTCATCTTTACTCCGAATTCCGGATATATTTATGAATGTAACACACAAAAGATTCAAAGATGATTTGTTCTTTAGCGGCCCAAATTGATTCATAGGTCTTTAAATTAAAAGTATTTTTTGAGGTGGGAAGAGCGGGAAACCTTAGTCATATATTAAAGATGATATCTGGGAAAGGCGGGCAGGAATCCTGCAAAGTTAGAAAGATTACATTCGTATTTTAGTACTGACATTACCGTCCTAAATTAGACTGACCATCCTTGATTAGACTGACCATCCCTGATTTTGTCATTTAGAAAATGAAAACGCAGCAAATACGCCGTGTTCGGAAGCAAATAGATCTGTGTAAATATGATGGAGGTTTTATAAATTGCGTTACGTCATATTTGAAATATTTGTTTAACATCCTTAGAAATTCAGAGAATTTGTATTCCATGTGACATACAGCTAAGTAAAATAGTTTATGATTTGTCATCATTTGATCTTAGATGATGGAGAAGCCACTATTTTTAAGATACTTATGGGTACTTATACGTACTTATAGATACTTTTAGGTACTTATAGATACTTTTAGGTACTTTTAGGTACTTATAGGTACTTATAGGTACCTATAGGTCTGTCTTTCTCACTAAGACTTACATTTTTAATTTAACAAATGTAAGAAAAAGGAAAAATTTGGAGATTATGTATTGAAGCTCAAGAGTGATTGCTCACGCTGTTTAAATATATAACAAGAAATAGACTATTTTTAAATCTCACATGTGCTGTTCACAACAGGAACACGGCCTACGTTCAAGATACTAAAATGAGAATTCTTAGTAATCTCAGATAACGAAGTTTTGTTAACCTGTTTGAAACGAAAGAAAAACATTTTTGAATGATAACAGGGTATGAGATTTTCGTTTGAAGAAGTACTGGACTATTAATCATTCCATTTCCGTCAGTATTTAGAATCTTTTTTACGCCATATTTACTTTAGTGTACATTAGGTGGAGCTTTTGAGAAAATGTACATGTGTCATCATACCTCATTCAGTTATCATTCATACCGTCCAAATCCTGATCATGCCTCATTCAGTTTTAATTCATACCGTCCAAATCATGATAATGCCTGATTCAGTTATCATTCATACCGTCCAAATCCTGATCATGCCTCATTTAGTTATCATTCATACCGTCCAAATCCTGATCATGGCTCATTCAGTTATCATTCATACCGTCCAAATCCTGATCATGCCTCATTAAGTTATCATTCATACCGTCCAAATCCTGATCATGTCTCAGTCAGTTATCATTCATACCGTCCAAATCCTGATCATGCCTCATTCAGTTATCATTCATACCGTTCAAATCCTGATCATGCCTCATTCAGTTATCATTCATACCGTCCAAATCCTGATCATGCCTCATTCAGTTATCATTCATACCGTCTAAATCCTGATCATACCTCATTCAGTTTTCATTCATACCGTCCAGATCCTGATCAGTTATCATTCATACCGTCCAACTCCTGATCATGGCGCATTCAGTTATCATTCATACCGTCCATATCCTTATCATGGCTCATTTAGTTATCATTCATACCGTCCAACTCCTGATCATGCCTCATTCAGTTATCATTCATACCGTCCAAATCCTGATCATAACTACTTCAGTTATCATTCATATCGTCCAAGTCATGATCATGGCTCATTCAGTTATCATTCATACCGTCCAAATCCTGATCATGCCTCATTAAGTTATCATTCATACCGTCCAAATTCTGATCATATCTCATTCAGTTATCATTCATACCGTCCAACTCCTGATCATGCCTCATTCAGTTATCATTCATACCGTCCAAATCCTGATCATAACTACTTCAGTTATCATTCATACCGTCCAAATCCTGATCATGGCTCATTTAGTTATCATTCATACCGTCCAACTCCTGATCATGGCTCATTTAGTGATCATTCATACCGTCCAACTCCTGATCATGGCGCATTCAGTTATCATTCATACCGTCCAGATCCTGATCATACCTCATTCAGTTATCATTCATACCGTCCAAATCCTGATCATACCTCATTCAGTTATCATTTATACCGTCCAACTCCTGATCATGCCTCATTCAGTTATCATTCATACCGTCCAAATCCTGATCATAACTACTTCAGTTATCATTCATACCGTCCAAATCCTGATCATGGCTCATTTAAGTATCATTCATACCGTCCAGCTCCTGATCATGGCGCATTCAGTTATCATTCATACCGTCCAAATCCTGATCATGGCTCATTTAGTGATCATTCATACCGTCCAACTCCTGATCATGGCGCATTCAGTTATCATTCATACCGTCCAGATCCTGATCATACCTCATTCAGTTATCATTCATACCGTCCAAATCCTGGTCATACCTCATTCAGTTTTCTTTCATATCGTTAAATGGTAAACCTGAATGATTTACCCTGCAATCGGAAATCTTAATTTGTTAGACATTTCACGTGCACCAGGAACACATATCTACTAATTCATTCACTGAACACTGTTCATATTAAAACACTGTAGGCGTTTGAACACTGTTCATATAAAAAGAACACTGTATGCATTTGAACACTGCTCATATAAAAAAGAACACTATGCGTTTGAAAACTGTTCATATAAAAAGAACAGTATGCGTTTGAACACTGCTCATATAAAAAGAATACTATGCGTTTTAACACTGCTCATATAAAAAGAACACTATGCGTTTGAACACTGCTCATATAAAAAGAATACTATGCGTTTGAACACTGCTCGTATAAAAAAGAACACTATGCGTTTGAACACTGCTCATATAAAAAGAACATTGTATGCGTTTGAACATTGCTCATATAAATAGAACACTGTATGCATTTGAACACTGCTCATATAAAAAGAACACTATGCGTTTGAACACTGCTCATATAAAAAAGTGCACTATGCGTTTGAACACTGCTCATATAAAAAAATATGCGTTTGAACACTGCTCATATAAAAAGAACACTGTATGTATTTGAACACTGCTCATATAAAATAACACTGTGCTTTTCTTAATCATTTTCTTCACACAAAAGACGTGCACACCATTTATAAAAGTAATAGCCGGATACAAAATATAGAAGAATCGACAGTCTTAATATTTTTTGGACAATAAAAAAATCAATAAAAACAAGAAAATATAAATAGTTTATAATACAAGAATCTGTACGTCGTAAAGCATAGTATTTGGCAGACCCCATTGGTCGCCCATCAATTATTAAAAATGAAAGTTTTTTTTTTATATAACTGGACAAGCGATAATTGACCATTTCAGTTTCCGTTTGGAAAAGGTACTATTTATATCGCGCCAAGTCAGCTGACTTGGGGCATCGTATTGAGCAGCCCCGATCGTAATTCCAGCGACTAACCGTTGATACCAAGTTCAGGACAATGGACCGTACTGGCCTTACATTTTATCAGTTGCTGTCAACGTCAGTCTTACGTAATTATATATGCAGAGCTAACTCTCTCTCTCTCTCTCTCTCTCTCTCTCTCTCTCTCTCCAAATAATGTGAGAAGTCAATAAATTGAATTTGCAATTCATTTATACTTGATAATAAAATCCATATATTGTGATATTCTTTAGTGTGATGTTGATACTGCGCACACTGACTCATGAGTCCCCTGCTTTAATGCTTCTCTTTGGTCATTTGTGTACTTGTCTTGTTTATGCTCGCAGTTTTTATTACATCTATTCCCAATTATAGTTAAATCTAATTTATGAAATGCCGTTTTATTTTTATTTTTGTTTCGTAACTCGCTATCCTTCAGGGCATTTTCAGCTGTTCTCAGAACATGATATATCTGTCTCCTTGTTGTGTTATAATCTACATCTATATTTAACATCGTGTAAATATATTATTAATTTACGTGTCTCTAATAGCATATTCACCAACAAGGGGACTTTAATATCACGTGTCTGCTTCGATTAGACATACTTGCACTGAGAACCTCATATAGCCACATTTAAGCACATATAGCCATATTTAACCACATATAACCATATTTAACCACATATGAATACATTTGACCACATATAGCAATATTTAACTACATATAACCACATATAATCAAAGAAATGATTATGAAGAGAACCATATTGTGCTAAGAGAATTTGGTCACGCAAATTGGTTCCTTCAAATAGCGGCTGCATATGAAGATGTCTCGTTCAATATACTGTATAGTTTATATATTTTAAAAAAACAATTTTTTTGAGGAAAAAATGTTTTTGTATTATGAAGAAGAAAAACATGCGTACGGATTTACATGTCTTCAACAGCCGTGAGCACAGTCTTAAAATAACCTCTCTCCCTTGAGCATCGATCATATTTTCCGATATTGAATAAATCATCATACGGAATAATTTATACGTCTCTGGTCAGACTTTAGTGGACATTCTAAAGCAACGGGGTCCTAATTTATATTGTGTTGTCAATGTGAGAAGTGGAGCATATGAAGAGAAAAACCAAACCTTACATTTCTAAAGCTGTTCAAATATCTGGAAAAATGCAGTACTTAGAAAGCGTATCGAACTCCAAAAGAAAAGAAAACCTAATAATTTGCGTATATTCAAAAAAATCCGTGGTCAATAATGGTGTTATTTGAACAGATGCATGGTCATTGAAGTTCATGTTTTGTGCAAAGTCACTTCATTTTTGGATTTGCTGAAGTTTAAACTAAGACAGGCATCTTTAGTTCTATAATATAGAAACAGCGGGAATTCAATTTAATGTGTACCGAATTGGAAGTCCTTGAAAGACTAGACCAAAAATTATCAAAGTAGAAATAACGTTGATAACTAGATATCACACAGTAGTTTGTCTTCTGCTTCTATTTCAGGGTGTCTCTTTTATACAATCATATAACAATGACCTGATTGACAGTGACCCCTTTATTTTGTTAATTTACTTGCAATTTCGTTTATGAAAATGAACTTGATCTACCGACCTATGTCCTAGTTATGTAGATAAAGATTAGAACGGAAAAGCAGTAGGAAGATTCGTATATAACGTGCATATGTTCACAAGAGACCATTTCCGGAAGAATGTTGAATTTCACCTTTTCAGCACAATCAGATGTTATTATGTTGAGATAGTATGCGTTAAATTTAGCATCCACCTTGGTCTTACTTTAGTCTTACAGCTTGCATGCATAGTACAATGGGGCACTGTATTTTTGAAAAAATTATCGGCTCTAAGAAACACGGCGGTATCCCACAGTTTTGGACTAATTTTAGACAAAGAGTCTACCTTACCTGGTAAGCGTGTTTTTGTTTAAGCGCCCATCTCCAGCAGATTTCTGTTCTTGACCCCTTCTCCGCCAACAAGATATTCACACTTTAGACTGGTCTTGTTGCCTCTGATCGCTACAAAGCAAAACCACCATCAAACATGAAAACACAATGGCAGTATTTTTAGGCCTCAATGGGGACATCAAAACCATTTTCACACCAAGTATTCCAATCAATTATATTGGCATTCATTCATAATTTCTTAATTTCCTATTAACATGGTTCCGTACCAATGTGGATCTATGTAACACAGTAACAACAGCTGAAGGTTAGAGTACACGACGTAAAAGGCGTAAAACACGTTTTTATATTTTATTCCGATTACACAGGAAAATACGTGTGAACCGACTTTGTATCCTGTATTCAGATTATACATGATAATACGTTTGAACCAAAATTGTATCCTGTATTCAGACTACACATGATGATACGTGTGAACCAACTTTGTATCCTGTATTGAGATTGCACGAAATGTTATCCTAATTCCAAATACATGCGATGAAATGTACTAAACGAACATCATATCGTATCCTGTATTCAGGATACACCACATGAAACATGTAAACCACCTTCCTATCCTGTATTCATCGTACAAGACATGAAGCAAGTCAATCAACTTTGTATCTTAATTAAAAATACACATGTAACATGTAAATCAAGTTTGCATCCTAATTAAATATATAACATGAAGTATGTCAACCAACTTTGTATCCTGTATTCAGAATACACGACATAAAACGAGTAAAACAAAAGCATAATACTTAAAATATCAAAGCTGCAGAAACACTATTTGATAATATCTCATGACGCACATATTTAAAAGCTTTAGGTATTTTAAACGGGATTAATCTGAGAATTAAGAGAAAGTCAAAGCATGTAACAAAATATAGTTTACACCACTCTCGGCATAGTTTATAAATAACTTGTATTGAGATATATCTTTATATAAATTCTCATGATTCTTGATTTACCAAATCAACTTGTATGTACTTGATCGCCTGGGTACAAGGACGGGCGAAGGCGCTCAGCTAAAATATATGAAGGTATGCGGATGTGGGTGGGGAACAGCAGTATTAGTGACCAAAAGCCAATATAAGATGAAGGCCTATTAACTGCATATCTTAATTTTTTCTAAGCCTTTCCTGTTCCATGCATGAATGTACAGCAGTGATCTTCGACTCCCCCCCCCCCTTGGATTGCCAAGGTATGTACACTCGGTACTATACGAGACGTCTTGATGGTTTTTAACTCTTACAACAATTGGCATTTCATCGGCCGGAACTTTAAATGGACGGTTTCTTGAGATGTATATTGATCATTCTGCACGTTTTGGAAGTTCTTTATCCCATCTTTAAATGGTGTGGCTGCGTGATATTTCCATGTCAGACTATAATCATTTGTACAATGTGGGAGCTGCCAGCTATCCTGTTTCTTGAACTCAGCACCTTGATTATGAAACGAATGTGGACGAGATGGTGATACAGCAGAAGAAGAATTTTATTAGAACGGTCTATTTTTATTTCGTTTGATTTAGTTTGTTTCCAGGAAATTATGCAGCAATTCATGACTTTAGTCGGGTCTGAGATAGTCCAGATACTAGTAACTACCCTTTTGCATAAAGCCTAGACTTTACATTTTTACAACTAAATAGATAAGAAGATGCAAGACTGAAAGGTCAAACCTCTGAAGGACAAAATGTCAATAACCCGCAGTTTCTTTGAATCTTAATCATGTTTCAAGCGCTAATTAAAAATAATTGTTACCTCAAGAAATAGAAATGGCTTTGCTCTCAAGATTGAAAGACATTTTCGATCCCAAATGTACCTTTTACATGAAGTCGTATCACATTAAACCAAATTAAGTCACAGCGACTACTTTACCAGCGGTCTTTAAGCGTTCAGATGGCATGCAGAATATATTAAAAGGAAAGTAGTAACACACACACAAATGCAATGATCTCTGAATTACATATTTAGCTTACAATTGCTGCTTGTTCAGAAAATATAAACATTTATTGGTATTAGACAGGGCACCTTAAAGACAACGATTTTTACGTGGATGTAACCTAACTAAACCAAAAACACATCAAACCGAAAATTAGGTTTCGTTCTGAGGAATATTGCTATTGAGGGCCTTAATTAGTATTATTTTTGAACCTATTTATGTTATTCTTTTGAAAAATACGATACTGTGATTAAGAAAGCGAAGGAACTCCTTTATTCTTTCCTCTTATTTGAAATTTGGAAGAACATCAGACATGTTGCAACATGATTATTACCAATATATATATATATATATATATATATATATATATATATATATATATATATATATATATATATATATATATATATATATATATATATATATTCATATTCTTTCTTGGATCATGTACGTATTCTGTCCCAGTATGTTGCTAATCAATCCATGCTAGTCAGTTACAAAAAGAATGTGTATCTCGTACAATATTTGAAGTTTCGAAATACACAAAGATCGTTTTGTGTACGTCGAATACATAACTTAGTTCTGAAATAATAACCTGTCTATGATGGTGGTCAAAGCGATTGTTATGTCTTTTAGGAAAGACGCTTTGGTTTCCTCTATCATAAATATTCCAGATAATCTCTACATTATGTTAAAGAATTGTAGGGTGCTCTGTCCTCCCATGTGACTTGTATCATATCATCTCGTAAGGTGTTTTATTTGAGATCGGACTGCCTTAAAGTGTCATAAACATTAAATCACTGTCTTTTGTTCTACTGTAATTACAACTAATACATTGTAAATGATTTCTTCCTTGCTACTCTGATTACAACAAATATACCCTAAAACACCGTTTAGCCTTGTCTTCCCTTCTCCTGTCATTACAATAAATATCGGTTACCGTAAAACACCGTCTAACCTTCACATGCCATCACATTCACTATTCTGTAAATGACCGTATTCCTTGATACTGTCATTACATTCAGTACTCATAAAATCACTGTAATCACTATACTGCAAATCAATGTCTTCCCTGCCATTGTTCTTGCAACCAGTACACCGCAAGTCACTATCTTCATTATTACTTGCATTGCATTGCAACCAGTACACCGCAAATTACTATCTTCATTATTATTTGCGTTGTATTACAACTAGTACACCGCAAATTACTATCTTCATTATTACTTGCATTGCATTACAACCAGTACACCGCAAGTCACTATATTCATTATTGCTTGCATTGCATTGCAACCAGTACACCGCAAGTCACTATCTTCATTATTACTTGCATTGCATTGCAACCAGTACACCGCAAGTCACTATCTTCATTATTACTTGCACTGCATTGCAACCAGTACACCGCAAGTCACTATCTTCATTATTACTTGCATTGCATTGCAACCAGTACACCGCAAATTACTATCTTCATTATTACTTGCATTGCATTGCAACCAGTACACCGCAAGTCACTATATTCATTATTACTTGCATTGCATTGCAACCAGTACACCGCAAGTCACTATATTCATTATTACTTGCATTGCATTGCAACCAGTACACCGCAAGTCACTATCTTCATTATTACTTGCATTGCATTGCAACCAGTACACCGCAAGTCACTATCTTCATTATTACTTGCATTGCATTACAACCAGTACACCGCAAGTCACTATCTTCATTATTACTTGCATTGTATTGCAACCAGTACACCGCAAGTCACTATCTTCATTATTATTTGCATTGCATTACAACCAGTTCACCGCAATTCACTATCTTCATTCTTAATGTCATTATAATCAGTACACAGTAAATCACTAATCTTCTATGCTAATGACATTACACAGAGTATACTGTAAGTCACTATATTCTATGCTAATGTCATTACAACGAGTATACTAGACGTCACTATCTTCTATGCTAATGTCATGACAGCGAGTATACTCTAAGTCACTATCTTCCATGCTAATGTCATTACAACGAGTATACTGTAAGTCACTATCTTCCATGTTAATGTCATTACAACGAGTATACTAGAAGTCACTATATTCTATGCTAATGTCATTACAACGAGTATACTGTAAGTCACTATCTTCCATGTTAATGTCATTACAACGAGTATACTAGAAGTCACTATCTTCTATGCTAATGTCATTACAACGAGTATACTGTAAGTCACTATCTTCCATGCTAATTTCATTACAATGAGTATACTGTAAGTCACTATCTTCCATGCTAATGTCATTACAACGAGTATACTGTAAGTCACTATGTTCTATGCTAATATCATTACAACGAGTATACTGTAAGTCACTATTTTCCATGCTAATGTCATTACAACGAGTATACTGTAAGTCACTATCTTCTATGCTAATGTCATTACAAAGAGAATACTGTAAGTCACTATATTTCATGTTAATGTCATTACAACATGTATACTGTAAATCACTATCTTCCATGCTAATGTCATTACAACGAGTATACTGTAAGTCACTATCTTCCATGTTAACGTCATTACAAGATGTATACTGTAAGTCACTATCTTCCATGCTAATGTCATTACAACGAGTATACTGTAAGCCACTATCTTCCATGCTAATGTCATTACAACGAGTATACTGTAAGTCACTATCTTCCATGTTAACGTCATTACAACGAGTATACTAGAAGTCACTATATTCTATGCTAATGTCATTACAACGAGTATACTAGAAGTCACTATCTTCCATGCTAATGTCATTACAACGAGTATATTGTAAGTTACTATCTTCCATGCTAATGTCATTACAACGAGTATACTGTAAGTCACTATTTTCCGTGCTAATGTCATTACAACGAGTATACTGTAAGTCACTATTTTCCATGCTAATGTCATTACAACATGTATATTGTAAGTCATCTTCCATGCTAATGTCATTACAACAAGTATACTGTAAGTCACTATCTTCCATGCTAATGTCATTATAACGAGTATACTGTAAGTCACTATCTTCCATGTTAACGTCATTACAACATGTATATTGTAAGTCACTATCTTCCATGCTAATGTCATTACAACGAATAGACTGTAAGTCACTATCTTCCCTGTTAACGTCATTACAACATGTATACTGTAAGTCACTATCTTCCATGTTAACGTCATTACAACGAGTATACTAGAAGTCACTATATTCTATGCTAATGTCATTACAACGAGTATACTAGAAGTCAATATCTTCCATGCTAATGTCATTACAACATGTATATTGTAAGTCATCTTCCATGCTAATGTCATTACAACGAGTATACTGTAAGTCACTATCTTCCATGCTAATGTCATTACAACGAGTATACTAGAAGTCACTATATTCTATGCTAATGTCATTACAACGAGTATACTAGAAGTCACTATCTTCCATGCTAATGTCATTACAACGAGTATACTGTAAGTCACTATTTTCCATGCTAATGTCATTACAACGAGTATACTGTAAGTCACTATTTTCCATGCTAATGTCATTACAACATGTATATTGTAAGTCATCTTCCATGCTAATGTCATTACAACGAGTATACTGTAAGTCACTATCTTCCATGCTAATGTCATTACAACGAGTATACTGTAAGTCACTATCTTCCATGTTAACGTCATTACAACATGTATGCTGTAAGTCACTATCGTCCATGCTAATGTCATTACAATATGTATACTGCAAGCCACTATCATCTAGAGCTTGGTATCATGAAAAATGTTGCACCGTGATATAAAATATTTGTTAACATACCGCGATACGTACTACAATAGTATGATGGACCAACGATTTAAGTTCTGGGGCAGCAGCCTGGAATATTTTTTCTTCTAAATTTCCGGTTCGCACGTGGCTGTAATTAATATCTTACTTAAATTTAAAGCAAACTAACAGCATGGTATATCCATTATAGTATGTTTTAAAATTGACCTACCTTGGGTAAAAAGAAAATAAAATAACTCGGTTCGAAAGATAATTGCAGCCACCACCCACCACCCTTTTTATTTTGTAAAAAATGATCAGTACTTTCTATTTGTTGAATGTCCTGTGTGTATGTCAATTGATAACTAAGTTATCATTTAAAAACTGTACCCAAAGTGCGATGATTAAGCTTATGCTATGGCTGACACCCTGTAAAAGACATTACAAAACCTGTTTACAGAAATAGGAAGTATTGACACTGAAGCCAACAATTTACTACTGACGCTATCGATATAATAGGCAGGGAAACTTTGAGTGGAGTGCCAATACCCCTGGCGAGATGTTTATTAGAGAGGGCCAATAAACAAAAAATACACTAATTCAACCAACGAGAAAATATATTGTTCTATTGGACTAGAAAAGTTACATGTGCATAACATCCAGACAAAACAGCTGCATAACATCAAGACAAAACAACTGGATAACATCCAGACAAAACAACTGCATAACATCAAGACAAAACAACTACATAACATCAAGACAAAACAACTGGATAACATCCAGACAAAACAACTGCTCTCTTGAATAATCTTACGATGATTCTCGCTCTTGCAAAGGAACAACTGTACTTAACATCTTAACATACGCTAGTACAAAACAAAACAAAATTACATTTTCGTTCCTTTTTAATCCATTTTTCCCTAATGCTTGAATGGGACTGAATTATTTCACAAAATACCATTTGCCTGCGCATATTTATTAGTTCACAAAAATAATAATATTTGTAATATCCGAAATTAATTTGTGACAAATACAGCTATTTTGTCCCTCCCCCCAAATATAATGTTTGCATTCATTTTGTCATGAAAAATGAAGCCATGATCTTAGCTTTTTAAATTCGTAACAAGATTACTCGGGAATGTTAGTATATGCCATGCTAATGGAGACCTACAGAAGTACCGGTACAGTGAAAAGTGTTGTTGTTCATCTTCGAGTACGAAGATGATCATGACATCTTCTATATGGGTGCGTGAATGGGCTGATCAGGTAAATTTGTGCTCTGAACTGTCTGTGGAACACTTGGCAGAATATGCCGCTTGCGTTTTGCCTGATATGCTGTTTTTCAGAGAGTTACGTCGCTTCTATATTAACTCTGTAGTTCTCCTCCGTTAAGAAGTCTGTAGTTCTCCTCCGTTAAAAAGTCTATAGTGATCTCATACTGTACATACGTTTTTCCTGGTACAGGCTGGTTCATCACCTCTGTTTTCTTGGTACTGATTTTCCGAAGTTGTGACACGTTGAAGAGAAATGGTCCATTCTGTATTGCATGTCAGACTCAGTTTTGGTATTCAGGAAAGAAGAGTCATCAGCAAATAGGAGATCACAAACAGTGACTTCCTGTGAATTCGTCTATACCTGTAGTCTCCATAGATTGAACAGCTTGCCGTCAGTCCGATATCTGATGTTGACCCCACCTCATAATCAAGGGAGGCATTAGTAACTACTGCGGAGAACATTATACTGAAGAGGGTTGGAGCCAACACACAGCCTTTCTTGACTCGAATGTTGACTCATAATCATTCACAATACAAGCGAGCTTGCCCTCGTGGAATTGCCGAGTCATCGCTAAAGCTTTATATGGGCAACCGAATTTGGCCATGATCTTCCAAAGTCCTTCACGACTGGCTGTGTCGAAGGCTTGTCAGGTCGACGAATGTCGTGTACAGGTTGGAGTTATGTTTCTGGCATTTCTTCTGGACTTGACGAACTGCAGACACCGTGTCTGTGGTCCTTCGTCCTTTCCTGAAGCCACACTGACTCTCTGGAAGAAACCCCTGATAGATGTAATGTACAAGACGATTCACCATAATTCTGGCAGAGATCTTGCCAGCTATTGACAGCAAGAAAACGCCCTTCAGTCCTGATTGTCGTAACAGGATTCTAAGTTGCCTTTCCGTTTTTACAAGTGGATAATGGATGCATCCTTGTACTCCTGGAGTATAGTTCCCTGAGTCCACATTGATTGAAGAGTTAAGGCAATTTCTGTGCCATGTGAGAGTATCCGGCTTTGTGGACTTCTTTTAGTGTAGTCTCTGGTGTAGGTGCGTTGCCATTTGACATCAGGCAGTTTGCTTTCAAAGCTCTAGTCAGGTTTTGAGGATCAGCTATCGATATATTGATTCCACGTGAGGCAGCTGATCAATTGTCTCTTTGCTGATAGATGAATGTTTATTGAGGGTGTTGTTGAAGTGTTAGTATATTTTCTTTTTCATTGAGCAGAACCATCATCACTCCGTATTGGAGATCTTTCTGATGACTGGGCCCGTAGACTGTCTTCAAAGCAATATAGAAGTTCTTCATATCATTCCTGTCTGTATAGGACCGAATCGGATCTGCGTTATTACTCAGCAGCTCTCTGGGTTTGCATGGCACAATCCTCTAGATGTTGTTGAACGTTGCCTTCTTAGATGATGAAATGCTGTCTCATAGATAGGCCTTCTGTAGCCCATGTTTCTCATTCAGAAGTCTCTGAATGGTAGCATCTTTCCCATCAAACGTGTCTTGATGTTTACTTGTGGTGGGACGGGGTTTAGAGGCAGTTAAGTACACAGAGTCTCTGAAGGATGCCCATATGTTATGGCAAACAATACCAGCTTTACGTCGCTCTTTACTTGGATCATTCTAGAAGAAGGTGTAGCCAGTTCCTATTTCGATGAGTTGTCCCTCCTCAGCTAAGCTGGTTTCACTCAGGCTTCCATCTGAATGTTGTATCTGGACAGTTTTGCCAGCTAGGGATGTTCTTGTCTCTGGTTTTCTGCTGTTGTGCTGTCCATTAGAGAGAGTACGTTCCAGGTACAGATGTTGAGTTGCATCACCGTTTTGTCTTCTTGTTTGGTTTTCGACCGCTAAGATGCGATCCCCGTCACTCGCGTTGAATTGACAAGGGTTAAGGTGAAGAAGACAATATTATGGCACTTTTTTTTGCCCACTTCCTCTTGCTTTGGAGGTGAGTAGTGTGATTCTAAGAAAGGATGCTCAGTCATCCACGTGTCCGCAGAGTTTCACTGATATTTCGGTCTAGTTAAAAGCGACCCTATGCCATAAGCACTAGACCGAAGTAGCACAACACTTAGGATTTGTGATAGATCAGTAGTTATTCAAAATTTCTTTTACCAAAACACTTGGGATTTGTTCTAAATCAGTAATCGTTCAATATTTCCTTACCACAACACTTTGGATTTGTACCAAATCCATACTCCACTAAACTTTTTTTTTTACTACAACACTTCGTATTGGTGCTAAAGTTGTAATAGTTCAAACTTTTCTTTATTACAAGACTTTGAATTCGTGCTAAATCAGTAATCGATCAAAATTTCCTTTTTCACAACACTTGGGATTTGTACTAAGACAGTCATTATTCAAAATTTCCTTTACCCCAAAACATGAATAGTTGAAAGTTTGCCAATATGTATTTGACCCTCATGAAAACAACTTTAAAGTCCATAGTAGAGTCGATTGATTATATAGTATGTTCGTTTGGAAACACATAAGTGGTCCATAGCTCGATATACTGGTTTCTACAACAAATCCGTCTGCGTGCATTTCATTACTGGTATTTCTTCAGTTTAGCATGACCTTGGCAGTCAACGAGACCTAATTTGTATGTTTTCTTGCAGATAATCATCAGGCTTTTATTTAACAGTGTCATGTATCAGCTCAAAGCAAAATATAATTCTCGACTAATAAGATTATCAAGTGAACTGGGTGTAGCTTAATTGTCCATTTTCTGTTTGAATTGATACATTCCTTGCTGCTTGTAAAATGCTGTCACAAAAGGTATATTCAAGTGATGTTTTGTAAACATTGTGTAGTGTCTGTTTTACTGAAAGATGTCAATCACACCTGGACTGACCCTGAGGTTAAATTATTATTTAACACCTGTCTGTATAAACATAAAGGTATTCATATTATGGTTTGAACATAGGTCATGGCCAACTCGTGTTAAGAGCTTACGTCAATCGTTTAAATGACATGGGCATGCCATTATCTGAGGTTTTCAAAGAAGACGACAACATTTACTTTTAAAAACAACGGCCACAGTTTTTGAAGAAAAAAATGTCACATACTCGTAGGTATATATCCTGATAAAGAAAGAACCCGATTTGGCAAAGACAAGGCCCCAGTTGTACTAAACATCTCTATTTTTCTTTTAAAAAGATAAAAAAAAAATCAATATCTCTTTTCTCGCTTTGATTTCAAATGTGAATGTTTCGATGGACCTGATTTCGAATTGTCTCAATTTTGAGACATTCGTCACCTCATTTTCACAAATAAAAGCATTAATAGGAAAGTTTAAACTTAGAAGGACTCTTTGTCCAATAGCTCTAACAACATCGAAATATTTCAAAAAGCAATTCTTATTCTTTTCGGACTCCCTGTTGACTCTGAAAGCCTTACCAAATTTAGATCGTCAGAAATAAGATGTGCTCGTCTCTGGCGGTCATGTGTTCGCCTTTATTATAAGTCCTTGACATTTCACCTCTGTCCGCGCAGGTTCAAGTCTCTGGCATGGCCAACGTGAATTATATGAGACAGCTTGACGGTAGCTTCCCGTGGGTTATCTGTTCTTCCTGAGGTTTGCGTGGGTTCTTCTTCCAACAAATATTCTGGTCACCATGCATAGCCTATCATTTGCTGAAAAATGGTGTTAAGCCCATGACAAAAAACCAACTCGTACCATCTGGAAAAAATACTATATACTGTCGGATGTCGGGACATATTAGTATAAAAGCTTATAAACGTGGAGATAAAAACAGACACAGTCGTCATGCGTTTGCAAATGAAAGATTCCATGTAATGACCTCAAACGTTCAATAAAGGAGCATGTTCCTGATATTTGGCAAAATATGTGGAAAGAAAACTACACAAACTTAGTCAAGATCATCAAACCCACTATCGCATTGAAGAAATTTGAGAGACGAGGGTCATTTTGTGCCTACCTAACACTCATCCTCGACCAGACTGCATAAAATGGCCGTGTCCAGTTACAGTGGAATACATTTTTGTCCGTGTTTACATTTCTGTCTTGCAAGACAACGTAATATGAAGTGAACTACATGAAGAAACTGTATGATAATATACCACTAGAGATGATCTTGGATTTTTTAGTGAATGATGCTCATTTTTGATAATATGTTTTAACGATTTTACATGTATTACCTTTATATTTTATTTTATATACATTTTTTTTTTATAATTTTTAAATCTTATAGTTTATCTTGTACTTCATCTATACGTTTATTTGAAAGGGTTTATCTTGTTAAATTTTTGTGCAAGTTAATTTTAAATTTTATAAACTTTATCCTTAGTTTGTATCAAGTAGCCACTATAGTACCGGTGGGGTTCAGAAAAACGCTACTAAACTAATACACACCTCTCTACTATCTCCACCACTGATAACAATGACAACAATATCAGATGTTTTATAAGCATGATAATGTGCAATCGCAATCTAGAGAGAAATTCTGAGAATTTTAATGAATCTAGGTGAAGATCTATAGTTGTATAATGCACATACAAAAAAGCAGGTTCCAAGTTTTCATCACACGTCCATAGCAACAAGTCAGATTTATAATAATATCCATCTGGTGTCAGTGAAAGCATTGCCACAAAGAATATGGGTGGAATCAGGGCCGGCAAACTAGGCAGCCGCCTAGGGCGCTGATTTCAGGGGGCACATTTCTCCAATTTCTCTAAATCAACAACAGTTTTGAAAAATAAATAAATAAATTTCAGTTTTATTTGGTTTATTCCATACAGGGACAAATAATCGGGTAGAATGAGTCTTATATGTTTGTTGGGTATAAAAAGAAAATGTACATTATGTTTATAAATTTTGAAATTGATATTTTCCTGCGGCGGGGGGTGGGGGCGCCAGAATCTAACCTTGCCTAGGGCGCCAGATTGTCTGGCGCCGGCCCTGGGTGGAATTACATGTAGATATAAGACAATATTACTAGCACTGCATTACAAAGATAATTATGCGGCTAATATTCTTGTACAACTGTAAAACACACATATACACAATCTCTCTCTCTCTCTCTCTCTCTCTCTCTCTCTCTCTCTCTCTCTCTATATATATATATATATATATATATATATATATATATATATATATATATATATATATTCTCATGAAATTGAACTTTTCTGCTTGGAGTATCAAGTTAGTTCTTAATTTATAGTACAAAGACAGTTCTATTTCTAATATTTAAATAAGCATTTTTGACTTCATGCATGAAGACGACAATTTGAGATCAATGAATTTTGTTATGCAATGACTTGAATTTTTGTGTTGCTATTTTAGGGTGTTGGAAAAGACCAAATCAGTCTATTTTGTGTTTTGATTTGTTTTCCCTTCGTTCTCGGTTTAGCGTAGACCTCTTAATGTTTGCCTTCATCCCAGTCGAGGATGTACAGCTTAAGTGGTGACTTATTTGTCTCAGACCTACTGTTACAAGACTGAACTGTTGCCAATGACTTCAGTATCACGTGACCAATCTCATGAGAACAATTTCAAAGTGCATAGCTGAAGTTGTTCATTGTATTTAAAAGTGTCTGGACAACGTAGACTCATGTCTATGACGCAGCAATTAATTCTTCTGCTTGCAATTCGGTTCTAGTTTTTTTACGATTCAGTAAACTCTTCGGCAGGCAAAGAGGCACAGAAAAATTAAAAACTTGTTCTTTTAAACGATATACTTTGCAAATCAAAATAAAGTATATCCCTCGACGGATTACATTATTTATCATCTAGTTGTATGTCAATTATCCATTTTTTTATTTGAACGGATACATTCGTTATTGCTAAGTAAATGTACTAACGCAGGCATATACAAGTGAAATTACGACATTCTGTCAGTGCTTATTTCAGGGTATGCAGTCATCATACCTAAATCGACCCGTAAGTTACGTGATTATATATCGTCTGTACAACCGCAAGAAGGTAAATATTATCGTGTAGACCAAGGTCAGCTTTAACAAACTGTTACATTTCTTGTTTAAATGGTTTAGGTATGAAAAGAACCCATGTTTCCAACAAGTCAAAATTGCCTGAAAACAGTCTGTGACTAACTTGGGATTATAAAGCTCACATCGCATAATCTCATGTGTCTGTGTTCGTGTGCATACACATACACACATAATCTCATGTGTCTGTGTTCGTGTGCATACACATACACACACTTCATGCCATGCGATGTTCGATTGTGTGTACCCACAAAAGTTGTACCTCCAGCAACTTTAAGACCTCACACAATATGCATCACAGGATTATGTACAGTCTTGGATGGCCGCTTCTAAATCGAGTACATTTTATTTGGCACAGTGTTTAGCCTAATTTATAGCACACAGAAAACCCCAAGGAAGCTGTTAATTGTGGTATTCGATAGACCACATAATATTTACTGCTAATTGTGGTATTCAAAGGAAAAGATAATATTTACTGCTTATTGTCGTGATTAAAGGACCACATCATATTTAATTACTAATTGTGGTGTTCAAAAGACCAAATAAACATGTAATTGCTAATTGTGGTGGTCAAAGGACCGCATCATATTTAATTGCTAATTGTGGTGTTCAAAAGACCAAATAAATATGTACTTGCTAATTGTGGTGGTCAAAGGACCACATCATATTTAACTGCTAATTGTGGTGGTCAAAGGACCACATACTATTTAATTACTAATTGTGGCATTCAATGAAGCATATACTATTTAACCGCATGCACACAATCAGTATTTCCTCAAGGATTTTGTGTGCTTGGTCTTGAAAATCAAATTGTTTTTATTCGTTCGTTTTCTTTTGATTGTATGTTAGCTACCTTTAACGTATAAATCTTTAGGTGTTCGCTCACCCCAGTCGATTATGTATAGCCAAAAATGGCTGTTTATTGATCTCAAACGTACTGTTTCAGTTTTGAAATGTTGCAAATGATTTCAATACCACATTGGTAACCATCATGAATTCAATATTAAAAACCTATGGCTGAACTAATTTATTATATAGTCTATCACATGTGGAAACAAAGTAGCAGCCCATAGTTTGATAACGTAGACCCATACCCACGCGTCTACAAAAAAAAAACAAAAAAAAAAAACCCACAAATTCTTTCGTCCTTAGTTTAGTAACAGTTCATCAAAGCCATGGCAGTGAGCAGTGATATGTTATGTGTGTTTTACAGTGGCGGTGAGCGATGACATGTTATGTGTGCTTTACAGTGGCAGTGGGCGATGTCATGTTACGTGTGTTTCACAGTGGCAGTGAGCGATGGCATGTTATGTGTTTTACAGTGGCAGTGGGCGATGGCATAGTATGCGTGTTTTACAGTGGCAGTGAGCGATGACATGTTACGTGTGTTTTACAGTGGCAGTGGGCGATGGCATGTTATGTGTTTTTTTACAGTGGCAGTGGGCGATGGCATGTTATGCATGTTTACTTGCGAATAATGATCAAGCTTTTTGTGAAGAGTACCATTTGGTAGATCAAACGATAAGATATTTCTCCTTGGATTACGTTATTTTCTGTGTGTAGTTCAATAGTTATCAATTTTTTTTTCCAATGGATATATTCTGTACTGGTATTATATTTTAATATATTCTGTACCGATAAAAATCGTACACAGGTGTTCTTACGTCATTCTATCTAGTGTTTATTTCAGGATTTGCTGTAAATCATACTTTCGTAGCCCCGTGTAGTGGCATGATATGATCGACAACAGCGTTATTGTTCTGATTGAGCAAACATAAAAGAAAACATGAAATTAAGGATGAAATCATCGATATCTGAGCAAAGATATAAAATAGAACAACACGAGCCCCCGTATGTAAAGTGTAACAATTTAATCAATTACATAAACAAAATAAATTGAACATGATATTTGAATGTTAAACTTTCTCTCAGAAATAGAATTACAAACTTTATGCGAAATGCAGTTAGCCGTTAGGCATACCGATAAAATAAAATTCCTCATATACTAAAGTGATTGGTCGAATTCAAATTGCTGGCATGTCAGCATAACCTGGTTGCTTCCGGTCATTTCCAAATGATCTGTTGGCAACAGGTCAGCGCTGCCGTATTTCCTTTCCTTCTCTGCCCCCCCCCCCTTCTCCAACGTCTTCAGGTCATCAACCGTAAACTGATTGTAATATGTACTCCTTCCCACTGCGTAGCACATATATGGAGCTATTTTACCCTTTCCAATAAATATAATATGCAACCGAAATATTTGTCAGGTTTTCATCTCCTGAAATTGAACGATAGTCTCACTGTTTTTACGTCAGATATCGTCTTATCGTAACTCATCAAACACTAAGCTAACGTGGTCAGTGCGTAACCTGACACTGATACACAATAATATTAACATGAAATTTATGTATTTTTCTTACCTGCTAGCCACATTCATAACTTGAACCATGACATACCTAGATCTCTTAGATAAACTATTTCATCCCACTGTGGGCTGTACATTCACAAATTTAATTGTATAAATCAATTAATGGACCTGACATCTTGTCCTAATTACGATACTTGCTAAATAGCGATTCACTGACATAGACATATTAAAGTCAATTCTTAGCATACATGTGTGGTACAATACACGATTTCTTTTGCATGCAAACCACTAAATCCGATCACATTCATATGAATGAAATATTGTATGTCATTCTTACAATACATGAATTATATAACATTGCAGATAATGAATGCACGGTTAACTTCAACTCAAGGTAAATACTAATTTCTAAACTCAATAAAAATTGAAGTATTAATTTAAAACAAATAAATTAAACAGAAAATATTTACAAATTTACATCAATAAACATATTGTATGCAATTGAGACAATACCTTTGCGCCATTTCAAGACTCTGTCGTTCTATGTAGCGGAATCTCTCTCTGGTTCCGGGTTTCTCAAATCCTTCCAGACCCCCGTCCCCGTCGCGATGGAAATTTTTAAAACCTTGAATTTCGTCTGGGAACACGCACCCGCTCGTTTAGTTTAGCCACCAAATTTGTACCCTCCCATCAAGGCAAGAATAACTATGTCTATTATGCATATATTAATAACTGTTTCTAGAAGATTTCATTTTATGACACTTATTTCCAGATGACACAACTTGTCTCTGGATTGTCTCTACTTGGTCGTGTTCATCTACTTGACCCTACGTTACTATCTCTGTCGGACCGTTACCCTTGGGAGTCCTAATTCAAATCCCATCCGCCACCACAAGCAGAGCATATCCAATCATTCGCAGGCAGAAGTTTATTGCGATCCTAGCCCATATGCCAACTTTAATGGTTACTTGTCACGCTGATCACGACAAATGTGCTGCGACAAAAAATCTACAACAATTTGCACCATTACAGTGTGTGATCTTGTTTTACCCCGAAAGGTTGTTATTTCTCTAGACATTCTGCAGTCGGAACGGGCTTAAATACAGATACTGTGATTATATCTTTAATCTAGTATGGCGAGATGCTTATTTTGCGTTTGAGAAATATCAGAACTTCAACAAATTTAATTAGAATTTCCACAAATTTAATTAAGTTCCCATCTATTTCCATGAATAAACTATACCCTTAAGAGTACAAATTTTAAATATTATTGTTGAATTGTATCCTCTCTACCGTCTTCAACAATGCCACTGACAATAATTACACTGTACTACATAAACAATTATGCGGCTAATAGTCTTGTACAACTGTGAAACACACATAATCAGAATCTCTCTCTCTCTCTCTCTCTCTCTCTCTCTCTCTCTATATATATATATATATATATATATATATATATATATATATATATATATATATATATATATATATATGTGTGTGTGTGTGTGTGTGTGTGTGTGTGTGAAATGGATCGATTCTGCTTGAAGTATCTTCAAGTTCGCTCTTAATTTACATAACAAACAAAGGAAGGTCCTGATAGTAACATTTACAAAGCATATTTGATTTATTGATTTTTGTTATACAATGACTTGACACTTTCGTGTTGCTATTTTAAGGCGATAGAAACAGACGAAATCAGCCTTTGTGGATTTCTTTTCCCTTTGTTTATATTGTTAGCTACTTTCAACGTAGTGGGGATGTACAATAACAGTGGTGACTTGTTTGTTTCAAGCGTACTGTTGTAAGTTTGAAAGGTTGCCAATGACTACAGTATTACGTCACAAACCGTCATGAAAACAATTCCAAAATCCATAGCTTAGGTAATTTATTGTATCCAATAGTGATCCATACGTGGAATACGTCGACACATATTAATGACACTATAATTAATTTTTCTGTTTGCAATTCAGTTTTGGTTTTCACATAATTCTGTAAACCTTTAGCAGTAAAAGAGGTATAGAAACATGGCCAATCTTTCAAGAGAACTGCTCTGCATATCAAACTATGCCAACGGATTACATCATCTATCATCATCTATGTCAAATATCCATATTTACTTAAATGAAAATAGTCGTTATTGCTTAGAAAATGATCTAACAAAATGCATATACAACGATTAATGGCATTCTGTCAGGGTATGCTGTCAGCCTTGCCTAGATGGAACCGTAGGTTACATAATTATACATCGTCTGTACCAACCACAAGGAGGTAAATATGATTGTGCAAGCCAAGGTCAACTTTATCAAACTGTTACATCTTTTGTTTATGTGGCTTAGACATGTCGTCGAACCAGGTTTCCAGCAAGGACAAGATTGCCTACAAACGGTCTGTCTAACTGGGGATCATAAAAGTTCGCATACTCCCCGGTTTGTATCTGCGTGCGTTTATATATATATATATATATATATATATATATATATATATATATATATATATATATATATATATATATATATATATATATATATATATATATTGCCGCCGGCCAGCACGGACCTATACCAACTCTTTTCAAGGCGTACCGAGAAGAAAAAAAATAAGTAGTCATGTATGTGTGTGTGTGTGATTTGCATTTTTAACGTAGCTTTAACAATATTTCAGTCATATCGCTACGATGTCTGTAATGTGGCAGTTTATAGTGATGTCTAGCACTGGGGCATCATGCCCCAGACATGTAGCATGATGTTCCACCCAGTCACATTATCCTGACACCAGGCCGACCAGTCCTAACACTAACCTCTTATTGCTTAGCGCCAAGCGAGGCAGCTGTTAGTACCACTTTTGTAAGTCTTTCGTATGACTCGGCCGGGGATCGAACCCACGACCTAGCCATGAGGTTATATTGTATTTGTACGTCATGGCCCATATGTTCCTTTTAATTGTGTATCTACTGGTGCTCACCATTTGCATATTTTATTCGACTATAAACAAAATTTGAAACTGTTGCATGGCAAAAATTTTAATCATGGCTTTTATTATTATTTTCTAGATAATTTTTATTGTTTTATGATGTTTCAGCTAATTTTCCTTCTAATACGATTTGTGTTATTGGTCTCGAACACAGTGTATTTGAAATTCATGTACTGATATCATTATCTAATTGATATTGATGGAATCTGGGGATCTTATTTTGGATGGGTCTAGATTAGGTACTCTTTTGCAGACTCAGTACGAGTCTTTCGATGCTGATTGTTTACTATTATTATTATTATTATCACTGTTTATATATCTGGAAATTTAATTTTGTATATTTTCAATAGGAATTCATGCCCAACCATCTTAAAAATATCGACCACTCCGGTGGCCTAGTGGTTAGAGCGTCCGCCTCGGATGCTGGAGGTCGTGGGTTCGATCCCCGGCTGATTATGTATGTTGTTGTTGTTGTGGGGTTTAACGCCATTTTTCAGCACACGATAGGCTATGCATGGCGGCCAGTATTAATGGTGGAGGAAGAACCCGGGAAAACCCCGGGAAGAACCACCGACCCACGAGAAGCTACTGGCAAGCTTTTTCACATACCCGCATTGGCCGAATCCGAGACTCGAACCCACGCAGACAGAGGTGAGATGGCAGTGATCCGTAACGGAGAGCGCTTTAGACCACTCGGCCACTAGGGGCCCCGATTATATCTGGTTTCATTCATCTCACTTTCTGATCATGAGGAATGTTTTAGATGTTATTCTTAACTCTGGATCTAAGTGATATGTTCCCATTGAAAAATAAACTCGGATGATTTTTGCATGTGTTAATTGTTGCTAGTGCTAATTGTTCTTCTTTAAGCATTCTACAGTACACAACTGTATTGGCTGTCACAACTACATCGTACAATATGCCACCACAAGATTCTATTCAGTCTATTAGGCCGAGACTAAATCGAGTACATATTATTCGACAGTGTGCTCGACTTAATTTATAGCAAACGAAACAACGGAAGCTGCTAAGTGTGGTATTCACTGGACCACATATTACTTAGCTGTTAATTACGGTATTCAATGGACCACCTATTATTGAACTCTTAACTGCGGTATTCAATGGACCACATAATACTTAACTGCTAATTGCGGTATTCAAAGGTCCTCGTATTACTTAACTGCTAATTATGGATTCAAAGGACCACATAATACTTAACTTAATGTGTGACATTCAAAGTACCACATATTAATTAACTGTTAATTGTAGTATTCAATGGACCACGTATTACTTTAATGTTAAGTGCGGTATTCAATAGACCACTGTTGTAAGTGCCTGTATCAGATTCTAGCAGATTCTAATTGTTAGTAGTGACACCAGAACAATAATCCCAGCATTCTGGATATATGATACCAGAGACTGTCAACAGTGTCGGTTGTTTATTTTCCCTATGGCTAACTGAGCCTGGATGTGGCACAAATGCTAATTTAATTAAGATCACTTATCTCTAACCCTTACTAAAACAAGAGCAGAGTGGTAGAGCAGGCATATTTTAGTTGGTCTTGGTGCTGTAAGCAACACTGGTTTTCTAGTTTATGTTAAGATTTTAGTTTTATTTTACATAAAGTTGTAGGACCTCACTTGGTGTTTGTGTGTCCTTTGAACCCGAATGCAACAACCACATAGTAATTAACTGCTAATTGCGGTATTCGAAGGACCATATATTACTTTACTGCTAATTGTGGTATTCAAAAGATCACATGATACTTATGGGCCCCGAGCGGCCGAGTGGTCTAAAGCGCTCTCCGTTACGGATCACTGCCATCTCAACTCGCTCTGCACTGGTTGAGTCTCGGATTCAGCCATTGTGGGTATGTGAGAAAGCTTGCCAGTAACTTCTCGTGGGTCGGTGGTTCTTTCCGGGGTTTTCCCGGGTTCTTCCTCCACCATTAATACTGGCCGCCATGTAAAGCCTATCGTGTGCTGAAAAATGGCGTTAAACCCTACAACAACAACATAATACTTAACTGATAATTGTGGTATTTAAAGGACCGTATAATATTTAACTGCAGGCACGAATATCAGTATTTTCTAAATGCATGTCGTCATGCATTGCTTGCGTTTGGTGCGAGGAAAAGCAGGTCAAACCAGTCTATGTTCTTTATCTTTGATCGTATGCAGTGGCGTACTAAGGGAAATGGCGCCCGGGGCGACGATGAAGGCCCAAACGGGTTTCGGCGCACCAAGACCTCTGGCGCCCGGGGTAACCGCCATGTCGCAATTGTCCGTATATTGGCTACTGTTGGCGTAGCCCTCTTTGTCAAGATGAGTTCGCTCATCCTAGTCAAGTATTTACAGATAAAATGACGGTTTATTGATCTCAAACGTACTGTTTCGAGTTAGTAAGGTTGCGAATGATTTCCATGCCACAGTGTTAATCATCCTTAAAACGGTTTTCAAGTCCATAGTTGAATTAATTCATTTCGTAGCCTATCATATTTGGAAACCAAGAAGTCATCCATAGTTTCATAGCGTAAACCCCATACCAATGTTTCTATAACTAGTTCTTCTAGTCTGATTTATCTACATTTGAAGCAAGACCGTGCTAGTGATGGATGGCATGTTATGTATGTTTACCGTGGCAGCGAGCGAGAGCATGTTATGTATGTTTACCGTGGCAGTGAGCGAGAGCATGTGTTATACATGTTTACAGTGGTAGTGAGCGAGGGCATGTATGTTTACCGTGGCGGTGAGCGAGAGCATGTTATGTATGCTTACCGTAGCAGTGAGCGAGGGCATATTATGTATGTTTACAGTGGCGGTGAGCGAGGGCATGTTATGTATGTTTACTGTGGCGATGAGCGACGACATGTTATGTATGTTTACAGTGGCAGTGAGCGAGGGCATGTTATGCATGTTTACTGTGGCAGTGGGCGAGGGCATGTTATGTATGCTTATCATGGCAGTAAGCGAGGGCATGTTATGTATGTTTACAGTGGCAGTGAGCGAGGGCATGTTATGCATATTTACTGTGGCAGTGACCGACGGCATGTTATGTATGTTTACAGTGGCAGTGAGCGAGGGTATGTTATGCATGTTTACAGTGGTAGTGAACGAGGCCATGTTATGTATGTTCACCGTGGCAGCGAGCGAGGGCAAGTTATGTATGCTTACCGTGGCAGTGAGCGAGGGCATGTTGTGTATGTTTATCATGGCATTGAGCGAGGGCATGTTATGTATGTTTATCGTGGCAATGAGCGAGGCCATGTTGTGTATGTTTACCGTGGCATTGAGCGAGGGCATGTTATGTATGTTTACCGTGGCAGTGAGTGAGGGCATGTTATGTATGTTTATCATGGCTGTGAGCGAGGGCATGTTATGTATGTTTATCATGGCAGTGAGCGAGGGCATGTTATGCATGTTTACTGTGGCAGTGGGCGAGGGCATGTTATGTATGCTTATCATGGCAGTGAGCGAGGGCATGTTATGTATGTTTACAGTGGCAGTGAGCGAGGGCATGTTATGCATATTTACTGTGGCAGTGACCGACGGCATGTTATGTATGTTTACAGTGGCAGTGAGCGAGGGTATGTTATACATGTTTACAGTGGTAGTGAGCGAGGCCATGTTATGTATGTTCACCGTGGCAGCGAGCGAGGGCAAGTTATGTATGTTTACCGTGGCAGTGAGCGAGGGCATGTTGTGTATGTTTATCATGGCTGTGAGCGAGGGCATGTTATGTATGTTTATCATGGCATTGAGCGAGGGCATGTTATGTATGTTTATCGTGGCAATGAGCGAGGCCATGTTGTGTATGTTTATCGTGGCCATGAGCGAGGCCATGTTGTGTATGTTTACCGTGGCAGTGAGCGAGGGCATGTCATGTATGTTTACCGTGGCAGTGAACGAAGGCATGCTATGTATGTTTATCGTGGCAGTGAGCGAGAGCATGTTATGCATGCTTACCGTGGCAGTTAGCGAGGCCATGTTATGTATGTTTAACGTAACATTGAACTTGGGCATGTTATGATTTTGACCGGGGCAGTGAGCGATGGCATGCTATGGTGTTTATCCTGGCAGTAAACTAGGGCATGTTATGTATGTTTATCGTGGCAGTGAGCGAGGGCATGTTACGTATATTTACTTGCGAATAATGATTAAGCTTTTTGTGAAGAGTCCCATTAGGTAGATCAAACGATAACATATTCTCCTCGGATTACATTATCTTCTGTGTATAGTTCAATAATCAATTTTCTTTTCCAATGGATATATTCTTTAATGGTATTATATTTGTAGATATTTTTATTGCTAAGTCATGTACACGTGATATTACCACATTCTATTTAGTGTTTATTTCAGGGTATGCTGTTAATCATACTTTCATAGACCCATAAGTTACATAGTGTGTGTGTGTGTGTTGGATTTTTTAAGTAGCTTTAAAAAAATTATGTCATATCGCTACGATGTCTGCAGTGTGACACTTTATAGCGATGTCTAGCACTGGGGCATCATGCCGCAAAAATGAGGCATGATGTTCCACTCAGTCACATTATCCTGACAAGAGGCCGACCAGTCCTAACACAAACCTCTTAATGCTGAGCGCCAAGCGAGGCAGATGTTGGATTCAAAAACGAAAATGTTACAATTTTATCTCATGCCAAGGTCAAGTCAAACGAGTTGATGTTAAATCTGTCGTTTAGATTGCATAGACTGATGTTAAATCTGTCGGTTAGATTGCATAGACTGATGTTAAATCTGTCGTTTAGATTGCATAGACTGATGTTAAATCTGTCGTTTAGACTGCATAGACTGATGTTAAATCTGTCGTTTAGATTGCATAGACATGGCATCAACCCATATTTCGTGTAACAACCGGTCACTAAATGTAGATCATGAGTATCGTGCCCGCGCGCGCGTGTGTGTGTGTGTTCAAGCCCCAGTTTCACTGAATAAATACATTATATCTCCTCAAAATAATATTTTTAATGTGTCTGTTATTGTTTTACTCCGAAAGGTTATTTAACTTGACAATCAGCAGTCATGAAGGGTTTTAATACAGATACAGTGATAATATCTTTCAACTAGCATGACAATATGCTTGTTTTTTGTCACAGAAAAACAGAATTTCCACAAATTTTATTAACTCCCCACCCATTTTCATAAATAAAATAAATCATTAACAGTACACATTGTAAACATTATTATTCAAGTGTATCCTCTCTACCGTCTCCACCACTGACAATAATTACAATTTTGTCAGAACATGTGTAAGCAGGATAATGTGATATCTCAGCCGGAAGAGAAAATCTGAGAAATATATTGACACCAAGAAAAGATGTGTTGTCGTATAATGTATGTTCATTACCCCACTTTGCACAGAAACGCAATAAAAGTTATAATTATATCTGTCTGGTTTTTGCGAAAGTGTGGGTGAATCCACTTGCATGGCATCATCTTTGGAATTAGGAATGCTTATATTACCATGCTGTACTGACAATTCATTGCCTAATATTTTTGTCACACACACACACACACACACACACACACACACACACACACATATATATATATATATATATATATATATATATATATATATATATATATATATATATATATATAAGGACATTACATAATTATCACATGTTTTGAAATGAAATTAATACAAGAAAATAACTAACTTTCATATAAATGATTTAATGGAGAAGTGATAAATATACAGTATATACATTATAAACATAAGCTGCCATCATTCTTGAAATAACAAAATCAGTCTTCAAATAACGTTTGTACTTGTGGCATAGATCAAGTGGTTCCCAAGCTTTTCAAGTAGAGGGCCATATCTACTATTTTCGGTAACTAAGCGGGCCACAACGTTATAAAATTATAAATGTTTATCAATGTTTATTAAATTATAAAAGTCGTGTAATATCATTCTTAAATTTATTAACTTTCAGCAACCAAATTCTAAAACTTTAAAAGCAGTCAGTGTCAGTCCTACACTACAGTCATTTTCGGTTTTAAATCAAACGTTCATTTAACAATTTTAAATCAGTTTCTAAAACCGATATTAATATAATTAATTTGCAATTGTAACTGTTCTTCACAACCAGTTACTGATGTTCAGATGCCAGTTTATCAATATCTGGGCACAAAGCTGTCGTGCCCAAAGGTTCGCTAACTCAGCGGGCGCAATTGATAATTATATCCAAGCACCACAACCAAGCGCAGAGTGAATTATCGAACGCCGACGGAGCTCCGAGCGCTCGACCAAAATGACAGACTTCTTAGACTTAGAAACAACATTCTAGACTCTAGAATAATGTAGACTGCGCATTAGTGCAACTTTCGTCTAGTTATTATTTATTTATTTGAACGTCAATAATTTTTTGAAATTATTAAAATACCTTATAGTAAATATAGAGGCCTCGCGGGCCACTTTCTGAGAGCTGACGGGCCACAAGTTGCCCGCGGGTCGTGGTTTGGGAACCTCTGGCATAGATGAACTCTAATCAAAACGCTAGCAACTTTAATGCAATTAGTATTTTACATGTATTATGAAGCAAAATCTAATTAAAAGACAATTAAGGGGCAAAATATATTGGCATACGAGATCAATTATTACTATGCAAGGGATTTATTATACACAAAATTGGTGAAGACTGAGGAAACAAATGTTACTGTTGAAGCAACTGCTCACACTGTCGTTAGCTTTTAGCATGGATAAATCCTTGGAGGTTGTACATTTTCCGTTTTTCAGTAATGCATCAAGTTTCTTTTTGAGACAGTTTGTAGTTTGATAGTGGTTTATGGTGCAGAAAGGTTACTCTGAGAATCTTTACCCGTTTCTATTTAGGGTGCTTTTATAGCATTTAGCGCTTCACATTACCACTCTACAAAATCATGTTAAACATGCATCTGAGTAGGAAATTGTCTTTGTGTTGATATTTTACGCAAACAATGCAAAGACATATAAAGTACATATAATTTTTGAGTCCTGTCCTTATCGGCAGCTGAGTTGTTTGCTTTTTTTTTCATCGTATGAGTGTCACATCGGCATGTACCAATAGTAGACAAGCAATGTCATCAACGTTAAACCTTGAGTTTGTCTTCTTTGTTGACAGTTATTTTGAAAACTAAACACTGGTGGCCCATGCATTACTGTGCTGTTCATCCTACTTTCGTTTACTGTAATCGATGAAGTAAACATATAAATAAATATCAAATACGGTCCGTAGCTTCGCTTTCATGGGGTTAGACATTTTCTGACTTTGGGTAAATCACTCCAACGTAGACGGCTTTATTTCTCCCTGGGATTATTTATCTTAAAATCGTACTACTCCAACATAATCAGAAATACCCGGATATGTAATTGAATTGGATGAAACTGGGGTTTTCTGTTGCACTGTATTTGAATAGTTTCTTTTTTTTTTCTGTGCTTTGCAATCAAAGATCACTTAATATAGAGTGTGGATCCCAAAACAATGAAGTCACGACAAAAAAACGGCGCCAAAATAAGTTGCATTCTCAGAGAGATCAATTCTTGTTGGGGTTGCCATTACCACCTCTATCGTGTCTTTATTATTTAAAAACAAAACCCCCATGATGGCACATGTTTTGTGTCTGAAGTTGCCCATGTCAGTGAGTGAACTCTCTATGTAGTCGGTACCATCCATGCACTTCAGAGAATGCATTTCTTGCCCGTTCTGACGATGAACCATCTTAAACACCTCCATGGGTTGTAGGTCATGGAAAAGTAACTGCAATGTAACAAGAAGACTTAGCCAATCCTATGAAGCCAATATTATTACCAAATTTGGCGGATGCTGTTTTTGGTTTGTAGTTGTTGACTGTTTGGTGGTTAGTTGGTTAATTTACTAAACAATGGCTACTTACGTAAGCATGAGACAGAAATGTACAGGAGATTAACGCGAAAAGAAATTCACCGTCAAATTAATATTCAAGTGGCTCTATGAATAAAATATAAAACGTTCTTAGTAAATAAATACAATGGTCATTTACCAACACTTAGCTCTCATTCCTTGGGGTTGATATTACCAGTAATATGTGCCGTTAAACGCAGAAACCAAGAATAAAACAAAAAGAAGAAGAAGAAAAAAATGAAACAAACAGAAGGAACTACAATGATTAAAACTGTACTTAGATATGTATGCAGTCCAATTTAAAAAAAAGTTAAAATTTAAAAAGAAAATATTTTTTAAGGTAAAATACAATGTGTAACATTTAAGTCATTAAGGGTTCCTATGATGACGTTTAGTTATTGTTTGTTACATGATATTAATCCATACACATACATAAGTATTCAGTTTATATAAAGGTCCATAAAATTCAAATCCATTTGTATCTTATACCAACCTGTGCATACAGAAGATACAGTCCGGTCTTTTTGGCAGCAAACATTCCATTGTCCATCTTACTGAGAATGTTATCCGACTCTTGAAATCTTTCCATCCATCTAGCTCTTTTGAATACGTTGAGTGTCAGCGGGGTTTCTATAATAAAAAGACATTAAAAATATACGCATATTAAAAGTAATATCACTAGTTTGTTCTTTATAAGCAATCACGTACTGAACATGCATACGTTTAGTTGCAAATTATTGGATACTCTTGAGTGCCTTTGCAGAGATTTGGATCCGCAGTAAACTTTACTTTAAAATATTACTTTGGATACAAACGTTTATAAGGAAGGTGCGATCCTTTGCATATTTTATGAGAAAAGACAGAGACAGAGAGACAGACAGACAGACAGAGAGGGGAAACTGGTTAAGTTTTTGGGTCTCTAATGTTTCTTACTAGCCTGCCAAATTCTAGTAAGAATTCAGAAAATTGCAATTTGCCGGACTTATTCAAGTGTTCCATGCTTTTCAATATATGTCTTGGTTCGACAAAAATCACCAGAAAATATCATTTTCAGCCTTAAGTGGGCTAAAATAACAATACATGATTTGCAGAACAGTTTTAGAAATTGAGTACGCATGCGTATAAAACTAACACAGAGGATATGCCTCAATTCGTGCAAGTCACATTTTGACCAATTTATACATTCGTGTCAAATTATAATTCCACCGTTTTGATTTTTTCATTAAAATAACCATATTTAATAAATTATTTACTTTAAAATATTCATTTTAAAAGTTCTCAAGCAATTTAAGATGCATTGGTTGTAGATAATAAAATGTATAGTCTACAGTAGCCCCGTATGTATTAACGTTCTTACTTTTACTGGAGAAAATCCTGTTCCGACAGAGTTGACCGCTCCACTCTGTTATATTTTGACAATCCATTGAAGAATCTGAGAGAAAGAATATTCTAAATATAACAAGGAGAGGCCTGCAGATAATGCCGGATATCCGTTTGTCTTTAATAGAACTATATCGTTTGCTCTGTTTGTAAAGAAATTGACATTTAACGAATTGATTCTCACAAACGTTTTGATTCATCAGAGTAAAAACATTCGCGTGACGTTTGCCCAAGAGTACACACACTGATCACTATGTAAATCGTTAACGTCTCATTCATTATCTGCATATATTTCATCAGTCATAAAAGTAAGCTAAAATATAAAAACTGATAAACAAACGATCATACCTGAACTTCGATGGGTGAATTGTGGAAAAATCTGTTCTGTAAAGTTTGCAACGTAGTGGTCCGCCTTTCGCTATGGGAGAAGAGTACATAGAGTACAGTAAGTTATACAGAGTGACTGACATGTAAATGGGGATAACAAAGCAATGTACATTTACTGAAAATGTCTCACTGTCTACGAGGTCATGTAAACTTCCTATAAAGTCTATGTTCAGTACATTTTTGCTGAACTTGACTGCACTGTAATTTTTGTTCAATATATAAAAAAATTAATCATAGTAATTAGTGTTGAGATCTTTAAGATGTTAGGAGAGCATGAATATTTCTTTGAGGTGGAAAGAAAAACCGAGGCACCGGACAGTACTGCTTGAGTCTGAATGGATACTTGGGTGGCATGATACTCCTGTACTCAGGATTCATTCTGAATCTGACAGACCACACTAGACTTTCAATTATATATTGTCTTTACTGGCGTCTTGAACAAGTCCAACTGCAAACTGCAGACCCATATCTACAGGCGCATTATACGCCTGCAGATCAGGATCTTTGCAGCTTGTCAGGAGTAATTAGTAGAACGAACAGCATAGACCCTGATCTGCAGGTACATAATACTACGGCACATCAAGATCTTTGCTGTTTGCAGTTTGAGTCGACTTAAAAGCGAGTACAGACGCTAATTTAAAAAATAGTTTTCTAATATGACAGAAACCGCTCCGGTGGCCTAGTGGTTAGAGCGTCCACCTCGGATGCGGTAGGTCTTGGGTTCGATCCCCGGCCGAGTCATACCAAAGACTTACAAAAATGGTACTAACATCTGCCTCGCTTGACGCTCAGCATTAAGAGGTTAGTGTAAGGACTGGTCGGCCTGGTGTCAGGATAATGTGACTGGGTGGAACATCATGCTACATGTCTGCGGCATGATGCTTCACTGCTAGACAGAACTATAAACGGTCACATTGCAGACATCATAGCGATATGACTGAAAAATTGTTAAAACTACGTTAAAGAGCCAGATCACACACACACACACAAGACGACAGTTCATGAGCTAAAATAGAAAGAAATGTAGTTTTCTTAATGTCTGAAATATTGGAGAAGGCTCTATGCTTAAGGTACTTACCGATACGTCATTGTCATTTAAACTTCCAGATGTAACTGAAAAAAGGAAAAGAATCAAAGAGAATTATTTTAAGATAATACGCTCATGTTTAACTCAGCATTATAAAATAGTAACTCGCCACGTTATTAGGTAATAAGAAGTTGTGACTCGCCTCGTTATTAGGTAATAAGAAATGGTAACTCGCCTCGTTATTATGTAATAAGAAATAGTTTCCTATGAACTCCCTAATATTTGTGAGAGGAAAATTATTTGTGGTTAGAATGCTCAACATTAGAATTCTCATCAATATTAGACATGAATGAAATCTTGTGAACACAACTTCATTCACGTATTGCATTTTAAACGTCAAACTTTAAGTGAATGGTGCGTGTATATATATATATATATATATATATATATATATATATATATATATATATATATATATATATATATATATATATATATATATATATATATATATATTATACACCTATCGATATTTTACTCAAGAAAGAGCCAAAAGTTTACCGTCATTTCTTATAACTCGGAAAACAATACTCTCGTTTTGCGATTCCGCATCACCATCCTCTTAAACGAGGCTGGAGCTATTTTTGCTCGATGTTTCCCAGTTACAACTGAACAGGAGTGAACAAATATGCCTAAGCTCACGTGACTTGCAAAAGGAAATGAGTAACAGTCTCTAACACAAATCTTTATCATCAAGTTCCAACAATTTGTCCATTTCCGTTGTAAATAAATGTGGAAAAAATGATGTAACTGGTTTTTATTCATTTATACTACAACTGATATGTTGCGGATACATGTGCGCGCACAAACAATGTATAGGTTATATCTCTTGTCAGAACTCAACCGGATCCATGAGCATTTTGCTTATTTGTTTTTATTGGCAATAACTAGTAACACGTCTTGCTGTAAATATTTTTGTAGATCTGAACAGGCTACGAATCTAAAACTTTGATAATAAAACAAACTTACTGTTCTTTATTAAACGCTTACAAATCTCTTCCATTTTTCTTTCTGTCTGACAGTCTGGAAAGAGCAAATCCATATACAAGGCTATTCAATATTAGTTTTTTAAAAAATACCGAATTATAAGTAGTTTATCGGGAATATAATAAAAATAGTATCAATCTATCCGGTATCTCACTTTTTAAAAAATCTAAAAGCGGATCCAAGAAACAAATATTTATTTGTAGATGGAGGGATTATTGCGACATTCGTAAATGTCATGTATTTATCACAAGCTAACACAATCGTGAAAGTTATTTTCTTTGTATTAATAAACGTTTTCTTTTTAATAATACAAGTAACACGAATTCTGTCCTTAAAATGTGAATTTCTTTGATATACACGTATAACTACAATATACTTACTTTTCCCGCAATTATTTTCTTTCTTGCCGTGACCTTTATGTCTCTGTTTACCACTAGCTGATCGTCTTGCGATTCTTTGGTTCACCTGAGAGAGAGAAAAAAGGCGTCTGATATACTGTAATACCATCTGTCTGCCCTTCCATTGATCATTGTGATACAGAATTATAGTTGTGTCGCCCATGCGGTAGTCATTTGCCGAAGGGATAACATCCATGTCTTGTGTGTCTAGGGTTGAATATGTTTGGCGGAGAGCGTCGAATATAAACTCTGCACAAGTTGCAATTATAATGGCATTTTCAAATATATTTTATTTCTAAACTTTATACAAGCAGACATAGCGGATAGTTCCGTCATATGTGACACAATCAGGACGTGTGAGTGAGTATCTGGGTTGGAGAGGGGGTGGAGTTGCAATATGCAGTTAAAAGCGCTGGGAATTTGCTGTGGCGAACCATTGTACTTTTGTTTGTTGTGTTTAACTCATCTCTTACATGTGCCAAGATTTCTTTCTTTACCATACTAGTTATCAACATCGAGAAGAAAGAAAAAAAAATAGTGTTATTCTATAAATCGAGTATTCTGACTAGCCTATTTAATGGAAAAAAGTTTTTATTATTTCCATGAAGCCCCGAACCCCTGTGTTAACTACTCTAAACGGTTGGAGTTTTGTCCAATTCCCATTATGCTGTTTTCTTACTATATAAGTGCATATAATACCAAAGGTAACATCGGCAATTCTTTTATGTAAAACATTACAATCTAATTCGTTGACGTAGTACTCACTCACAAACATGGTGTGACACCTATAAATGGATTTCTTTTTTTAATTTTATTTTCATTGCAACCAGTTCAAGTGATATCGAGTTTTCACAACACTAATAACAGAAGTCCTAATTTCAGCTTTCAATTAGATATTCATTTTTTTTCGTCCAGAACAATTGTTTTCTCTTGATCAGGTATCACTACTCATCTGAGACATTGTATATTCCATAGTGTATATCTCGTATTTTCTCGTGAAAAGCGTGAACCCAATTGGGAACAGTACACCAAGATTTGGCAGAATAATGCGTGGGATTATTACGGCACGCTCTCCACTCTTTATTCTACTTTTTTTTAAAAATATTTTGAGTCAAGAGTGTAGAGCATAAACTAATGACGCACTTTTGAGACGTCAGATCTTGATATACAGTATGTTACAACGCGTGTGCAACCAGCTTAAGTTGATACAAAATATGCAAAAGTCACGTAAATCTTTTGCTGTAAAGTACCACACAGGATTCTAACATTCTAACATGTAGGAGTAATATATATTAGGTTGTCTCTCACCGTTGGTATTAAGTGCATATTGTCTTTTTGTAAGGGTTTGATTTGTTCAAAATGCTGGGAACAGTTATGAAGTTGCACCCTTACTAATATATATATATATATATATATATATATATATATATATATATATATATATATATATATATATATATATATATATATATATATATATCTGCTACTTGTGTCAATGGATGGGTGGGTGTCCTTTCTCTTTCCATATACTAAATACTAACACAGGAAGGCAGACTGATCTTAGCTTAGAAAAGAGAATATGTGGGCATCTGCTTCCTAAAAGGAAGTCATTAAAGCCACTCGACCTCTCAAGGGAAACTTTTCCAGTTAGTTGAGGGTAACATCAATTTAAAGTGTGAAAATGTTAATGCTTGAGCTGACAGCGTATATGAAAAAGTGTGTTTTCTTGCAATTCAAGTTATGTTAGACTAACACAAACTAAGACATTCTGAAAGTTTAATTTATTACATCAATTTCAATGAAAGTTATAACACTGGGCTTGTGAGTTATACTGCGCGATACTGGGAGACACGACTTATTTGCTGATAAAAGAAAAGAAAATAAACAAAGAAGCGATCATTCGAGCATGACTCGATATGGAAATCAAAGATTACATAATCATCTAAAATAAATGGAAAAGATTCCCATTGTAGCACTTCTTGTTGCTTCAACAATTATTATATCGGCCTTTTTCACCCGCTGAAGATTTAAGTTTGAGTTGTCATAATTACCTGTACGAGTAGATCAGCTGGCAGCTGGTGCTATATGAATCTACACAAATTTACATATCAGTAAATGTAATAGAATTTTTAAAAAATTATTATAGATACTAAGAGAGAATATATACTGTTATGCTTGATCTATCTGTAATAGTAACATGTTTTAGTTATTTACCAATATAACCACCACTGACTGGTATGAAAAAGGTTTATTGATGACGGGTTCCATTCTCATAAAGAGGTCACTGATATAGACTGGCAGCTTGTTTTTATTGTAATCTTCGAGAACAAAAAGTATGACAATCTTCGAGAACAAAAAGTATGACAATTTCTTGCAAACTTGCAAAAGGGTTTCTAGATATAAAGTTTTTATTGATATGGATTGAAACTTTCTTTCAGAAAACGTGAGTTTTCTTGGCATATTCCAGATAAGGATCCCCTTACTTGCAATATGAAAAGAACTTATTTTTAATAATAATAATAATAATAATAATAATGTTGTTGTTATTATTATTGTTGTCATTATTATTATTATTATTATTGTTATTGTTGTTATTATTATTATCATTATCATTATTATTATTATTATTATTATTATTTGTTATTATTATTATTATTATCGTTATTATTATTATTAATATTATTATTATTGTTGTTGTTGTTCTTGTTGTTGTTGTTGTTGTTGTTGTTAACAGCTACTATTAAAGTAAATGTTTATCAAGTTTCTACTTTCCTGTCAAAAAACACCTCTGAATGTAGGCATGCAAATTGTTTGCAAATAATAAGCAAGTACTAGGCTTTATGGATTTAATAGAAGAGTACCGAATATGTGATGATACTTGAGCAATTATTCAGATTGCAAAACGGACCAGGTAACTTGGATTTTGCATTTCTATCATGCAGCTGCTGCTCTCTCTCTCTCTCTCTCTCTCTCTCTCTCTCTCTCTCATGTGCAAGCACATAGCATTATTAGCTCAATTATTTTTGGTGGTGCTCAAAACATATCAAGCAGCTCAAGTATTTTTGGTGGTGCTCAAAACACAATAAGCAGCTCAAGTATTTTTGGTGGTGCTCAAAACATATTAAGCAGCTCAAGTATTTTTGGTGGTGCTCAAAACATATTAAGCAGCTCAAGTGTTTTTAGTGGTGCTCAAAACACAATAAGCAGCTCAAGTATTTTTAGTGGTGCTCAAAACACAAATTAAGCAGCTCAAGTAATTGTGGTGGTGCTCAAAACATATCAAGCAGCTCAAGTATTTTTGGTGGTGCTCAAAACACAATAAGCAGCTCAAGTATTTTTGGTGGTGCTCAAAACACAATAAGCAGCTCAAGTATTTTTGGTGGTGCTCAAAACATATCAAGCAGCTCAAGTATTTTTGGTGGTGCTCAAAACACAATAAGCAGCTCAAGTATTTTTAGTGGTGCTCAAAACACAAATTAAGCAGCTCAAGTAATTGTGGTGGTGCTCAAAACACACATTAAGCAGCTCAAATATTTTTGTTGGTGCTCAAAGCATATCAAGCATCTCAAGTATTTTTGGTGGTACTCAAAACACACATTAAGCAGCTCAAGTATATTTGGTGGTGCTCAAAACACATTAAGCAGCTCAAGTATTTTTGGTGGTGCTCAAAATACACATTAAGCAGCTTTAGTATTTTTAGTGGTGCTCAAAACACACATTAAGCAGCTCAAGTATTTTGGTGGTGCTCAAAACACATTAATCAGCTCAATGAACCTCCAAAAATTTCTTTGCCAATAGCAAAAATTGTTTCTACCAAAAGCATTGCACCTACACATTTTGCAAGTGTCTGTGATGTGCAAAAATTTGTGGTACAATATTTGAAAATAAATAAAAAATGCATTTCCAATAATAATAATATTACAATAAAAGAACAATATTCCTGTACATAGAAAATACAATTTGCAGATGTATTTCAACTTCAGTATTTCACTATAAATGAATAAAATAGCTATTGTAACAACACATAGTTGCAAATTATTTTTTCAACGAATAGATTTTTTTCTCACTGCATTTAAAGGTAATTGTCATCGCATTAATTGAACACGAAAACTGAATATATTTGGTTTTGTGAAAATACATTTCTTCCCATTTGTTTTTCGACAGGTCACATTTCTCTAATGCTTACCTTGGACTCTGAGGAATATGTATCCATGGATACGGTTTGGCTTTCTCCGATGCCGGTATTACTTCCGGTTTGCTGGTCCACTTTGCATCTCGATTTTTCAGACTGTTGAGTGTAAATATACGCTGTGCAAACAGTCAGCATGATGGTGATAAAGCAAGCAAACGCGCATGCACAAGTCATGAAAATGACAAATCTTCTCATCTGCATTAGTTTGGAGTCATTGTCCTTGCAGCAACAACTGCAGCCAGTTTCTAGCAAGATTCCGTCGAACGAAGCCATGATAACCTTAACAGAATCAGAGAGAACACGTGTATATTGTTGTCAAATTAATGCAGCTTGCATTATTTGCAAATACGCATGCACAGTTGTATATATAAGTAGCAAAAGGTGTAACCTTGCAAAAGTAACTTCAGGCCTTTCCTCAATGCTTCACTTCAGACTTTGTGCCGCTGAGCAACAGAAAGGAGAGCTGCGCTGGAAGATCTTTACTCCCAAGAATACACAATAAGAGATAAAAGACCGACCTAAATATATATCTATATATATACACACACCTGTATCTATACCTCATATGGGTACAAGCTATTCCTGGAATTAGACCATGGTGAACTCGGCCTACGGATCATAGCGACATCTAACGGACAAAACACGAATACTTAGAACACTTGCTATACACAAATTACGTACTCAGTCAACTTAAATTAATTCATGCGATTCAGTAAAATTCAACAAGTACTTTCCGGATCAATTAGTACAATTTATTATTTAGCGTCACCAATTTATATTCTGGCTTGCATCTGTGCTAAAAGCATATGCTAATCTGCAGACCATTGGCAAAATAAGTCAGTTGTAAAAACCATTCCAGTCAATGCCAAACTGGGACTGAATAAGTTTTTATAAACTGAACAACACATGATGTTTATTTTTAGATTTTAGAAAGAATAAAAAAAAATATCACGAAATTTAATCGGAGAGCAAATGAATTCGTGGCGAAAGGATTTATTCCCCCTTTGTTTATTTTTGTGGCATTGTCAAATTCGATAGCATCGGATTGCTTTAACTGAGGTAAACAAATCTTCTTGGTACCTTGCCTGTTTGGGTAATTTATATATATATATATATATATATATATATATATATATATATATATATATATATATATATAATGATATTGCTACACGAAAAAAGTAATTTGTCTGAAGTGTTTGAAAATACGTTGTTTTATTTTTTGGGGTGTGGTCGGACTGGCATTTCATGAACGAACATTGACCGTATAATTTAAGGAGTTTGCTTTTAAAAATCTTACTTGTATATTTCATTTTACATACATTGTACATAATTTTAACATCTTTACGTTTTATATTTATCTTGTATTAATCCATATTCACATTTATTTAGAAGGGATTATCTTCCAAGAGATTAATGTGCAATTTTCTTTCTTTTCTTTAAATTGTATAATTTATTTTTAATAGGCACCATATTGTTATTATTGTAGTGACTTGCAGATAAACGCTAATACATCCATACATCCATCCATACATACATACATATAAATTTAAATTAATAAAGAAGATAGATGTTAAAGTCTAAGCTCCTTAAAATATAGGGTCACGGTGTAAATTGTAAATCACAATTCCCTCAAACATTTGTACGTTATCAGAAAGTTCCCTAATTGAGTACATGTAAAAACCTTGCAATAAGCGAAATACAACTGGAATAAATACGTCAAACTTATACAGTGTATATTTGCACAAGTCATGGGTAGAAATCTGCATCTGTATCTCAGAAACATGAAATAAAACATTTTCTTAAGCAACCACCTGCAAGACGAGAGAAAGATGGCTTTTAAAGAAAGATGACTGCTTCATAGATGCTCATTTCTACAGTGATCTGAGTTAGGGTGTCTTCAAAATGTGGTTGTGAAATATACATGATTGCTTTGTAGAGGTGAACATTGAATGAAATTTGACTTTAGTAAAAGAAAGAAGGAAAAAAAAAATGAATCCAATTTAGAAACGATAAAGGCTCTAATATAAGTTAAATTCTATTTCCACCCCGTGTATTCCTGATGTATTGAAAGTAAACTGTTTGTAGTTGTTTGGACATTCTTAAACTATCTGTCTCTACATTTTAGGACATTTAGTTACCATAAACTGTCTAGCAGCAGAAAATCATGTTTCATGGAGACGGATAAGATAGGTAAATAAAACGATCAAGTCTTTCAATAAATGAAAGATTCTATGGGTGAATTTGGCAAAGGAAAAATATTGGGATATCGGTATAAAAACAATAGCGATATCAAGAAATACGGTTGGTAACTCCATATGGCTCAATCTAACATTATAAACTGCCAGATGAATATATGTCCCTCTGTTGGATAATTCGCTATTATTACAGTCTTGTACCTGTTATAAAATTGGTTCTTCATCATGGCTTGATGAGAATGGTTCATAAGTATCCTGACTCAATTCAAAAACTGAAATGTTTATACACCTACAGATTTTTTTTATTACACCCAAGCACTTAAAAAATTGAAACGTCTATAAATCTATACACATTGTACATTATGCTCATCACTTCACAATACGAAATGTCTAGGCACTTATAGCTTTTGTACATAATACGTAACATTTAAAACACTAAAATGTCTAAACACTTTTAGTTTTTGTACGTTATAAGCATCACTTCAAAAACTAAAATGTCTATACACTTATAGCTTTTGTACGTTATACGCATCATTTCAAAAACTGAAATGTCTATTGATTTTTAATTTTTGCACGTTATACGCAACACTTCAAAAACTGAAATGTCTATACACCTATAGTTTGTGTACGTTATACTCAGCACTTCAAAAACTGAAATGTCTATACACCTATAGTTTGTGTACGCTATACTCAACACTTCAAAATATAATATTTCAAAAGGATGATGACAATAACATTTTCAAAGTTCGCATAAGATATTGATCAAATTAATTAGGTGAAGTGTGCCACCGTCATTTATTACGTATAACAATAATGCAAACTAAATAATGACAACTCTCAGCGTTTCCAAATGTTTGATATCGTCATGCACGTTTAACAGTTAGTTAAAAATTAGATGTAGATTTCACTACTCTGAATAAAAAACCCCATAGTTTTCGCTATTTTGAAAATAAAACCCCCACAGATTTAGCTATTTTAAATTTTAAAATAACCCACAGATTTCGCTATTTTGAATTAAAAACACCCACATATTTTGCTATATTGAGTTTAAAAACCCCCACAGATTTCGCCATTTTGAATAAACAAATACCCAATGAATTTAAAGCTGATATGTGTCACAATCACCACATCTTGTTCAAGAGATCTAATTAATAAAGAAGCCCCGATGACATTTCGAAGAAAGAGAGAGATGAGTCTACCACTTTGAACCAGGTAGAGAGTGTTTACGTATGGCCGGAAGTACTGTAATCTTTTCTTTGAAATATTTAACATAAAACCTAAATCTACAATTGGATTTAGTTTTGAGCTGACACGATAACTAGCAAGTATTAAATTTACAATATGTAGCAACATTTGCCAAGTGGACAGTACATAGTTTTCGTGGTATAAATTGGTCAAGCTATTGGCGTAGAGGACATGTTTCTAAATTTAGAAATTCTTAGTTCAATCCCTCTTGATATAATTTTTTTTCCAAAATGCTTTATTGAAAAATCATGTTACAAATATCCCCAAGAGGGGTAACTCTTGATTGGCATAGATATGCATGGCCTCGGGTTAAAATATATGATCTTTAAAATCGCAAAGATTAATAGTCGTTATATACTAGTAATATTTTCCATGATATTAGATACTCCTTGTTTTTTGAAGCCGATCTTAATGAAAATATTCCTTTTGTGGAACCCATCTTAATGACAATGTTCTTTTTGTGGAACCCATCTTAATGACAATGTTCTTTTTGTAGCCCACCCTAATGACAATATTCCTTTTGTGGAACCCATCTTAATGACAATGTTCCTTTTG
Source organism: Sinohyriopsis cumingii (assembly GCA_028554795.2). Classification (NCBI taxonomy): domain Eukaryota; kingdom Metazoa; phylum Mollusca; class Bivalvia; order Unionida; family Unionidae; genus Sinohyriopsis; species Sinohyriopsis cumingii. The sequence goes on along the minus strand of CM068828.1, from coordinate 16,102,256 downwards.
TGGAACCCATCTTAATGACAATGTTCTTTTTGTGGAACCCATCTTAATGACAATGTTCTTTTTATAACCCACCCTAATGACAATATTCATTTTGGAGACCGTCTTAATCACGATGCTACTTTTGGGAGTCCATCTTAATGAAAAGACTCCTTAATATGTGTTTAAGCGTCTACCTCTTAATACACCCAGGAGCCGCAGTGATTCGGTGGTTATCGTGCCAGACTTGCCACTTGCGGGTTCGAATTCTACCATAGGATCCAGGCGGCTTCTGTGTGCGTTACATGGCAAGGCGAATTACTCTATATGCCACGGCACAAAAACGATCTACTTGTGTTTCTGTGCCGTAAAGCAACAAAGCACCTCTTACTACAACATTGCAACGACTTAAGATTTCGGGATATAATTAGCGTAGTTGTTAGAAATGCTGAACATTTGAAGGATTTTCACCACTGCCCCACACCCACCCACCTTCCGTCAGGCGGATCTAAGGGTTGATATTAGTGGAAGGGACAGGGGTGGACGATACTGATATCTTGACAGGGTTCGATAATCAAGAAAAGCGTTTAGTCATGCATTATATGTCAAGTATGCGTATTTACTGGAACTGTTAAGCTGTGTACCCTAAAATTAGACATGGATCTCTTGCTGTTAAAACTCGCTAGGATATGAATCATATTCTTGCACGTAACTACATCCACCAAACTTCCTGTGTGCTATTTGATGTCATTGTTAACTCAAACTATAAATAATTCTGTCAATTATTCCACTTGAAAATTCGGGATAACCTCTGACCAATCTGGCTAAATATGAGTCATTTCTTAGGAGGAAGGGTGTGTGTCTGGATGTACTTGGTAGAGGTCCACTGGGAGTCAGCTTTTGACACGTAGGCACTGGAATCTGCATAATAGGTGGAGTCAACTTTTGACACGTAGGCACTGGAATCTGCATAATAGGTGGAGTCAACTTTTGACTCGTAGACACTGGAATCTGCATAATAGGTGGAGTCAACTTTTGACACGTAGACACTGGAATCTGCATGATTGGTGCTAATAATTATTGTTGCACTTTCAAAATATTCAACTACTCTTCACTAAGATTTGGCATCGACTTAAAAGGATTTAAAGTTTTTGAAGACATTGTTCTGCAGAACGAAAAGCATTCTCTCCTATGTTAAATCGATTCTGTTAAGATTACAGAAAAAAATGATATTTTCAGTCCGATTTTTGTCAACTTTACTTTTACTTGCAATGTCACATTGTCATGCGTAATATTACCCAAGTAACTGTAAATCTGAACGTTGTCTCATTTTTAAAAAGCTTCACAAACTATTTATATTTTCCTGGCCTCCGTTAATAAAACAGTAGCATATACCTGGCTAGTTCTAGAGTGCGTGTCCTTTAAGCTGGTTTGCCAGTTTGTCAACTTTTAACAGCGCCAGACGATATATAAAATACTTAATTTGAGGGATGTTGCTGAAAAGAAGGAATAAACAACATGTAACTAGCTCTATAAGTAGCGCTAGAATAAGCCCAAATGAATAAGAAAAATGGCTGCACAAACGATGATCTAGTGACGCCAGAATCGGCATATTATATATATATATATATATATATATATATATATATATATATATATATATATATATATATATATATATATATATATATATATATATATATATATATATATATTGTTATGTATATTTGAATTAATTTATATTTGATTTAGTTTAATTATTTGTTGTTAGTTTTACATTTTTTTATTCCATTACATGCTATTGTAATGTAACTTTATTTACTGGATTTGACATTTTCCAGAAATCAGTTTGATCTGACCGTTTTTTCGTAAACCATAATAATAGAAACTTTGTATCAAATGCTGACCTAGTTCCTGACCTTGATTCGGAATCAGTAAGAAATGAAGTAATCAACTTTTTAAAAAGATTCTTTTTCAGAGTAAAATCATTGGTTTTAGTCGAAGACATACGTGAGTTAGTCATGTAAAAAGCTTCTGCTTCGTTCTAGAAGCATGATTATGTGACCCTCATACGGGATGCTGTTTTGCATCTTAAATTAGTGTATAATCTTATTCTGTAAAGAATTTAGTCAGTTGGGCTATAAACCATTACCACTTAAAGATGTTTTGTTGTGACCAGTTTGAGTTGAAATTCTATTTTATGGAATTATTAATTCTTTTCCCTGGGAATATTTAAGTGCTCATACAGAATTCTTGGATATAGACATTTATATAAATTTTATTCGGAATTCAAAACTGGGATATTATTTTCTGTGGTTCAACAAGGAACTGTTGACACATCAGGACAACACTGGCTATTGTATACGTAATCAGATTCATTTAGGACCTTTTTACATGGACTTATATTTTTTAATTCTTGGATTATTCTTGGATTATTTTTGGATTTGATTCGTAGAACCTTAAGTTCTTTTTCTCATTTTTACCTTGTTTTTCTAGGAAAATAAAATATTTTAAAAATTTGACAAAGCTTGTTGTCTTCACTCTTTTCTTGTAACTGTTTTAAAGAACCTAAAACATAACTATATATATCCTGTTTTCAAAAGTATTTTTGTACCGTGGACCAACCTTTAAATTAAATCTTTTAGAGATGTTAAGTCAGATTGTTTCTTTACACACCGTGCAACAAAATGAAGAAGATACAATTACAGAATGAAATAACCTTTCTAAGTTTTTCAGTACAGATGTGATGTTTAAATATAAAAATACTACTTTAACGTTAAATTGAAACAAAATAGGCTGCTTATGTCTCATGTTGTCTCTAAGGCAATTCTTAGATCAACCAGTTGCTGTTTTATACAAAGACTAAATCGATTATAAATGATGACAGAACCATACGTAATTAGTATGGCCTTTTTTGTTAGGAGAAATTTAAAATCAGTTTCAAATATACCTCTTTTAGTAATGATTTATTTTCTTAAACATATCTAATTGTGGATGCCCTAACAATTTTAGAAACATCTTTCATTCTTGGTTCCTTAAACATATGTGATGTGGATACCCTAATTAATTTAGGAACATCTTTCGTTGTTGGTTCCTTAAACATATGTAATAGTGAATGCCCAAACAATTTAAGAAACATATTTCGTTGTTGGTTTCTTAACATGTTATAGTGACTTTAACGTTTCAGCTGCGATCTCAACACTTTTTGGATCAAACTATATAGGGTCAGTTTAGTTCTATTCATTAACTATGTCATAGAACGACAGTTTTATCACATTACACATCATATAATAAAGACAGATTAAAGTTTGATTAATGGGTTGGTGTACAAGGGCTTGATAACATAAAGCCCTTTCTTTCCAATCACGTTGTTTTCTAGAGGACATGTAACACGTTATTGTCACCCATTAATCTATGTAGGCCAGACTGAGAAAAAAATTACATATAGTCTCGCCAGCCTGAAAAAATATTATTCCCTAATATTGCAATGTTTCGAATGATTAACAGACAGAATATTAAAACCTGGGGCGGTTTTAAAATCGGCATATATATCGTCCACTGGATGTCTTTCCACCCAGAATTTTCGAAAAGACTTTGGCATGGTTTCTGTTATTTTGTTCAATTTTTTTAAAATACAAAATTGAATTAAAACTAAGTGAATCTTTATTTATATTTTATTATCTTTCCCAAAATTTAATCTTGAAAAAGTCTCTTAACATAAATAGCTAAAATGCTTTGTAGCAAATAGAAGTTTTTCAACATTTGCTCCCTTCTTCGCTGCCAATGCTTTTATTTTATATTTTTTAAAATAATTTTAAAAACATGTTAATGCAATACTTTGATATATGATATTTTTTTATTTGGTTATCATGTATTGACATTTTCAATAAAAAGGTAGTTTTTATTTTCTTAATACTTGAATATACCCCCAACGCCCAGTATTTTACTTGTATAATAAGTTAAGTAGCTACATTATACATTCTGGTAGTTTCCTCACATTTCCTCCTTACTTTGTTGGCAGTTCATTGGATTTTTAAAATAATAATGATTATTTTTAAGTCCATTAATAAAGTTAAAAAGGGCATCGAATGTTTCACATTTAAGCAGTAACAAAAAATGCCGTAGAAAGAAGAGGGATCGATCAGTGGCATGAGCTGCATTCCTTAGCAAATTTTTGACGTGTAATGTCTATTTTTATTTATTTAAACTTTTACGAATAATATTTATTATGCAAAGTTTATATTAAAATAATTTCATAAAGAACTAATCTTAATTTCATAATTTTGTAATATAGTAAACCTCCACCCCTAACCCCCCAAAGAGAATTCATCCTTTTTGGGATCATGCATTTAGTTTTTGACATGAAAATGTCCTCACAGTTACTTATTTTTTGTTGCCAGCAGCTGGATACGAAACTAAAATTATCGTTATTTTAAAATGTATTCATACTGAGCTGTCGCAAGTCACAGAGAGCCCATATATTTCGAAAACAGAACGTTATGTATGTGGCATGGACTAGTCTTTTTGGAAATGTTTGATGAATATTATTTACTTGATTTAAAAAATTAAATTAAGAACTTATTTTAACTTTAATAGTTTCTCAGTTTAGACGCCCGAATGTAAACCTTTTTGTCATGTATTAATTTAAATAGCTACCTTATCACATCTGGAAGTTCCCTACAACTTGTTTTCTTGCAGTAAATCAACTTTAACATTTTTAAAATTGAATAAATATTTGACAAAGAAAACCATGTTTTGTAATGCAAACATATACGTGGCATGTGATAATTAGCTTGGCAAATTTTAACGAATAATATTTTTTAATATATTCAAAATTTATAAATAACTTTAAAAAAGAAACAAATTGTAATTTTCATAATTTCTGAATATATTCCCCAGAATTCAATTTTTCTTTTGTATCATGCATTAACTTAAATGACAACATTACAACGTCCATGGTTCCCACATTTTTATTCCTTTCTTTATTGACAATAAATTTAGTTAAAAAATTATATATATTTTTGCAGAACTGCCCCAATCCATAGTCAACCCCTCCCCCAAAATACTGAAAAAGGCATTAGCATCTTTAAAATTAGACTGAAGGATAAAGAGATTTAGAAAACAAAAATGTACATATGGTGCGAGCTACTTCATTTTGCCTATTTTTTATGTTTAATAAATATTTAAAAATTATTTATATGGAGACATAATTGTAAATTTCATGATTGTACATTATAGGCCCTTCTTCCACCCCACCCCCACCCCCGTCATCCCCACTTATCGAATGTAAAATGTTGATGATATATTGACTGAAATGGTTATTTGATAACATCTAGGTATGTCTCCACTTTTTAATTTGTTGCTAGTTATTTGATTTAAAAATGTGTTTGTGCCGATTTGCTTCAAGTTATTGACAGCCAGGATAATTTTTGAAAGGACTTGGTATTCGTAATGTTTGACCAATATAACAATGATTTATAAAGCAGAAGGATAGATCTGTAGTTCGGGCTACTCTTTGACGCAAATGTTTTATACATAATATTCACTTTCTTTAAAGAAATCTTTTTTTTTATAGCCCCAGGTTAATATTTTCTTTAAAAATAATCTTAAAACGTGAATAGTTTCTAAATAGCATCTGGATATTTCCTTCTTTTTTTAGTTGCCAGTAATTGGATTTGGTAATTATATTAAAAATTAATTCGTGTTGTTGCAAGACATAGGCAGCCCATCTAATTTTAGACAAGGTAATTGAATCCTTAATGTTTGACCAATACACAAATAATGATATATAATGCAGAATGATAGATATATGAGGTGTGCTAGCTTGTTTGGCTGATATTTGATTGATCGCAATTATTTATCATTAAAAATTTTAAACGATTTTAAAACCGAGCCATTTTAATGTTCATATACATGCATATAGACATCCACGTTTCAACCATTTTTCACGTATTAATTTAGCTACTCTACAACATCTGACAGTTTCAACGTATTTAGTTCCTTCTTTATTGCCTGCAGTTTTAAAATTTGCAAGTTATTTTTTGAAAATGTATAGACCGAACTGCCGCAAGATAAAGAGAGCAAAGAGAAATGCAATGATATGATTCAGCCAATATAAAAAAATCTAGAATACAGAATGATCTGCGTAGTATGCTGCGTATCTTGACAAATTTATAATGAATACCATTTTATTTAGAAGTTATACAAATTGTCAAAGAAAGTAATATTCGTACTTTTCACAATTTCTGAATATATACTTCAAATTTTAATTTTTCTATCATATATTAACCCAGATTGAAACCTTACTACCTCTGAAAGTTTCTACTTTCTTTTAAAAGCTAAACCAATGACATAAAATATTTAGAAATGATGAAGATATATCTGTAGAGCATGCTACTATGTTTGGCAAAACTTTCAATGAATATATTTTCCGTAACATTAATGGAACAAAATTAGATGAAGAACTAATTTTGTAGTTAATATAATAATAATTTTTAATATATAGACACCCATTGACACATTAGTCCCTCTTCCCGCTCCCGAATTTCAACCTTTGATCATGATTAACTTAAATAATGTTTTGGAATGTTTCATGTTTGGCCAAGAAAGAAATGATTTATATTTATATAGCAGAAGGATATATATGTGGCATCGTCTTTAATTTTCAAGCAAATCTCGGAATAATATTTATTTTATTTCATTTTCAATACAAACTATAATTGATATTTTCATAACCTTTGAATATATAGCCACACATTTTCATAATGAGTTGATAAATAGATCCAACTTTATTGCAGATGGATATTTATCCACATTTATTTCTGTCTTTGCTGCCAGAAACTGGATTTTATAAAAGGTAATTATGTTTCTTTAAAATATAATCATGCCACATGGTCTCAAGTCATAGAAAGCGTATCGAAGTTGGAAAAAGAAAAAAACCGAACGTTTTTATGTTTAGTATTTTGGAGCAATAATAAATAATGATTTCGAAAGGATAAGGATAGATATTTCACGTGCTACTACCTTGATAACAATATCATATGAATAATATTTATTTTCTTTATTCAAAACTTGTTTTAAAAATACAGAAACGTACTAATTCTAATGGTGTATAAGTATTAAATGCAGACATTAAATTTTCATTTTGTATTAATGGACTAAAATAGCACCTTTATGACATATTGCAGTTTCCCCATATATTCTCATTTCCTTCCTCATATAAGTGAATCAAATATTAGTATTAATTGTATTACACACCTAAAAGATATATCAAACAGATTTGGATTTCGAGAAGTTTGGATGTTTCCCGATTCTGTAAATTAATCCAAATTTATTGCAATATTTGAATAAATGGTCGCAGATACTTGTCTATTAGACTTGAGCAATAAATTATAGAATAAGGATAAACTATCTCTGTATAAAACGGTTAAGGGAAATGAAGTCATAGGTACAAGTCAAATTAGTAATAATAATAATTTTAATAAGAGAATTTGAAATAATAATATGTTGTTGACATGTAATCTTGCATATAATATTATCAATAGTAACAATCATCCTAAATGTCAAAGGGACTTAAATATTTGGGTAGTGACAGAAAGATTTTAAATATTGTTTTGACAATACTTTCATTAACTGTACGATAAATATTATTCAATTAATGAAAAATCTTTAATATAAGAGTTAATATATGACAAGTAATTGTTTTCATTATAAAATTACTTCTATAAATTAGTAATGTTATTCTTTTTATTATTATTTTTTCAAAATTATTATTATTTCATTTTAAAGTTTCTGCTACTACCAACCGGAATGTGAACTATGTTACCCAAAGGACTGCAAAGAATAAAATAATTCTTCCTAGTGCAATAATTTTTGTCAATTTTGTCATAAGGTAGGTTTTATGTTCCTATTTTTCATTGAAAACTAAATGCACCAGTTTAATAAATCTATATTTTTTATATTGGGACTTTTTCTGTGATATTTTCCTACTTTCAAATAAATATAACACAAATGAATTCGGCCCCGAAGATTATTTCCAATTCTAAAAGTTGTGAAACTTTCCAAGAATTGACGGTGTCTTCTCATAACGTGAAAATTGAAAGTGGAAGATACGGAAACAATAGAAGCGATATATATATATATATATATATATATATATATATATATATATATATATATATATATATATATATATATATATATATATATATGAGAAATTGCGAGAAGTAAATACATAAATGTAAAGTATATATTCTTAGGAAGTAATATTCCAAAACTGTTAATACAAATGTAATGTTAGGCTAATAAATACGAATGATTTAATAAAACGAAATCCATGATAAATAATGTTGATATTACTCATTCAAAAGGTATGGACTCAATTTGCACCCCGCCCAAGACGGACATGTTTCTTTTAGCTTGGGTTGTTTACATTTCCTGTGTTAGTTAGTTTACTGCTGTGACTTGCAATACAACAGGAAAAACATTGCACGAATTTAATTTTACGCAGAGATCACCATAACACTAGGAAAATACTAGAAAATTGGTACCAAGAAAGCATTATATATTGTTGTCAAGGCCAGAGTAGACGGCACCAACGTTTAGCCCAAAACAAGCTTTTTATTTTCTTATGACAGCATTGCATTGTATTTTTATATCTCACTTAGTCCACCTTCAGTGTCAACGCTTTCGTTCTGAAAGCTATGGTGCCGAGATTTCTATGCATAATCTTTCCAGTATTTGCCAGTGTCCACTGGGCCTAGTTCGACCATTATGTTGTCTAATATTCCCAATTCTTGAACGAAATCCGCAATGTTTGATTTAGCGCTACCCAAGCAAGTCATAATTTAATTTAGAATTTTTTATGCATGATGTAAGCGTATTTACACACAGTCTTCTTATGTTGTTATTAATATATGATTTATTTTATATTTTATTTTATTTAATTATTTGTTTGTTAGTTTTACATTTTTTAATTACATTACATGCTATTGTATTGTTACTCTATTTACTGGATTTGACATTTTCCAGAAATTAGTTTGATCTGACTGTTGTTTCGTAAACACTAATAATAGAAACTTTGTATCAAATGCTGACCTATTTCCTGACCTTGATTTTATCACATTACTCATCATATAACAAAGATAGATTTAAGTTTGCTTAATGGGTTATTGTACAAGGGCTTGATAACATAAAGCCCTTTCATTCCAATCTCGTTGGTTTCTAGAGGACATGTAACACATTATTGTCACAAGTTATTCTATGTAGGCCAGACTGAAAAAAATTCTATGTAGTCGTCCTGCCTGAAAAATATTATTCCCTAATATTGCAATGTTCGAATAATTAACAGACAGAATATTAAAGCCTGGGGCGGTCTTAATATCGGCATATATATCGTCCACTGGATTTCTTTCCACCTAGAATTTTCGAAAAGGCTTTGGCACGATTGCTGTTATTTGTTCAATTTTATTAAATACAAAATTGAATAAAAACTACGCGAATCTTTATTGATATTTTATTATCTATCCCAAAATTTAATCTTCAAAAAGTCTCTTAACATAAATAGCTACAATGCTTTGCAGCAGACATAAGTTTTTCCACATTTGCTCCCTTCTTCGCTGCCAATGCTTTTATTTTATATTTTTTAAAATAATTTTAAAAACATATTAATCAATACTTTGATATATGATATTTGTTTTATTTGGTTATCATGTATTGACATTTTCAATAAAAAGGTAGTTTTTATTTTCTTAATACTTGAATATACCCCCAACGCCCCGTATTTTACTTGTATAATAAGTTAAGTAGCTACATTATACATTCTGGTAGTTTCCTCACATTTCCTCCTTACTTTGTTGGCAGTTCATTGGATTTTTAAAATAATAATGATTATTTTTAAGTCCATTAATAAAGTTAAAAAGGGCATCGAATGTTTCACATTTAAGCAGTAACAAAAAATGCCGTAGAATTCCTTAGCAAATTTTTGACGTGTAATGTCTATTTTTATTTATTTAAACTTTTACGAATAATTTTTTTTATGCAAAGTTTATATTAAAATAATTTCATGAAGAACTAATCTTAATTTCATAATTTTGTAATATAGTAAACCTCGACCCCTAACCCCCCAAAGAGAATTCATCCTTTTTGGGAACATGCATTTAGTTTTTGACATGAAAATGTCCTCACAGTTACTTTTTTTTGTTGCCAGCAGCTGGATACGAAACTAAAATTATCGTTATTTTAAAATGTATTCATACCAAGCTGTCGCAAGTCACAGAGAGCCCATATATTTCGAAAACAGAACGTTATGTATGTGGCATGGACTAGTCTTTTTGGAAATGTTTGATGAATATTATTTACTTGATTTAAAAAAATTAAATTAAGAACTTATTTTAACTTTAATAGTTTCTCAGTCTAGACGCCCGAATTTAAACCTTTTTGTCATGTATTAATTTAAATAGCTACCTTATCACATCTGGAAGTTCTCTACAACTTGTCTTCTTGCAGTAAATCAACTTTAACATTTTTGACATTATTTTTAAAATCTATTCAATCCGAACTGGCATATTGAGAGTTTGACAAAGAAAACCGTGTTTTGTAATGCAAACAGATTCGTGGCATAAGATAATTAGCTTGGCAAATTTTAATGAATAATACTTTTATATTCAAAATTAATAAATAACTTGAACAAAACACAACTTGTAATTTTCATAATTTCTGAATATATTCCCCAAAATTCAATTTTTCTTTTGTATCATGCATTAACTTAAATGACAACATTACAACGTCCATGGTTCCCACATTTTTATTCCTTTCTTTATTGACAATAAATTTAGTTAAAAAATTATATATGTATTTTTGCAGAACTGCCCCAATCCATACCCATACCCCTCCCCCAAAAATATTGAAAAAGGTATTAGCATGTTTAAAATTAGACTGAAGGATAAAGAGATTTAGAAAACAAAAATGTACGTATGTTGCGAGCTACTTCATTTTGCCTATTTTGTATGTTTAATAAATATTTATAAAAAATTATTTATATGGAGAAATAATTGTAAATTTCATAATTTTACATTATAGGCCCTTCTTCCACCCCAGCTCGTCATCTTCACTTATCAAATGTAAAATGTTTGATGATATATTGACTGAAATGGTTATTTGATAACATCTAGGTGTGTCTCCACTTTTTACCTTGTTGCTAGTTATTTGATTTAAAAATGTGTTTGTGCCGATTTGCTGCAAGTTATTGACAGCCAGGATAATTTTTGAAAGGACTTGGTATTCGTAATGTTTGACCAATACAACAATGATTTACAAAGCAGAAGGATAGATCTGTAGTTCGGGCTACTCTCTGACGCAAATGTTTTATACATAATATTCACTTTCTTTAAAGTAACCTTTTTTATAATCCGAGGTTAATACATTTTTAAAAAAAATAATCTTAAAACGTGAATAGTTTCTAAATAGCATCTGGATATTTCTTTCTCTTTTTTTGCCAGTAATTGGATTTAGTAATTATATTTAAAATAAATCAATGTTGTTGCAAGACATAGGCAGCCCATCTAATTTTAGACAAGGTAATTGAATCCTTAACGTTTGACCAATACACAAATAATGATATATAATGCAGAATGATATATCTATGAGGTGTGCTAGCCTGTTTGGCTAATTTTTATTGATCGCAATTATTTTATCATTAAAAGTTTTAAATAATTTTAAAACCGAGCCATTTTAATGTTCATATACATGCATATAGACACCCACGTTTCAACCATTTCTCACGCATTAATTTAAATAGCTACACTGCAACATGTGACAGTTTCAACGTATTTAGTTCCTTCTTTATTGCCAGCAGTTTCAAAATTTGTAATTTTTTATTGAAAATATCTAGACCGACCTGCCGCAAGATAAAGAGAGCAAAGAGAAATGATTCGGCCAATATAAAATTACAGATTGATCTGCGTATCTTGACAAATTTATAATGAATACTATTGTATTTAAAAGTTATACAAATTGTCAAAGAAAGTAATATTCGTACTTTTCACAATTTCTGAATATATACTTCAAATTTTAATTTTTCTATCATATATGAACCCATATTCAAACCTTACAACCTCTGAAAGTCTCTACTTTCTTTTTAAAGCTAAACCAATGACATAAAATATTTAGAAATGATGAAGATATATCTGTAGAGCATGCTACGATGTTTGGCAATAGTTTGGTTGAATTTATTTTCCGTAAAATTAATGGAACAAAATTAGATGAAGAACTAATTTTGTAGTTAATATAATAATAATTTTTAATATATAGACACCCATTGACACATCAGTCCCTCTTCCCGCTCCCGAATTTCAATCTTTGATCATGATTAACTTAAATAATGCTTTGGAATCTTTCATGTTTGGCCAAGAAAGAAATGATTTATATTTATATAGCAGAAGGATATATATGTGACATCGTCTTTAATTTTCAATCAAATCTCGGAATAATATTTATTTTATTTCATTTTCAATACAAACTATAATTGATATTTTCATAACCTTTGAATATATAGCCACACATTTTCATAATGAGCTGATAAATAGATCCGACTTTATTGCAGATGGATATTTATCCACATTTATTTCTGTCTTTGCGGTCAGTATCTGGAATTTAGAAACGGTAATTATGTTTCTTTAAAATAGTGTCATACCATACGGTCTCAAGTCATAGAAAGCGCAGTGAAGTTTGAAGAAGAAAAAAACGAACATTTTCATATCTTTAGTATTTTGTACCAATAACAAATAATGATTTCGAAAGGATAAGGATAGATATTTCACGTGCTACTACTTTGATAAATGTCATATGAATAATATTTATTTTCTTTATTTAAAATTTGTTTTAAAAATACAGAAACGTACTAATTCTAATGGTGTATAAGTATTAAATGCAGACATTAAATTTTCATTTTGTATTAATGGACTAAAATAGCACCTTTATGACATATTGCAGTTTCCCCATATATTCTCATTTCCTTCCTCATATAAGTGAATCAAATATTAGTATTAATTGTATTACACACCTAAAAGATATATCAAACAGATTTGGATTTCGAGAAGTTTGGATGTTTCCCGATTCTGTAAATTAATCCAAATTTATTGCAATATTTGAATAAATGGTCGCAGATACTTGTCTATTAGACTTGAGCAATAAATTATAGAATAAGGATAAACTATCTCTGTATAAAACGGTTAAGGGAAATAAAGTCATAGGTACAAGTCAAATTAGTAATAATAATAATTTTAATAAGAGAATTTGAAATAATAATATATTGTTGACATGTAATCTTGCATATAATATCATCAATAGTAACAAACATCCTAAATGTCAAAGTACTTAAATAGTTGGTTCGTGACAAAACAAAATATTTTTTGACAATACTTTCATTAACTGTACGATAAATATTATTCTGTTAATGAAAAACTATTAATATGAGAGTTAATATATGGCAAGTAATTGTTTTCATTATAAAATTACTTCTATGAATTAGTATTGTTATTCTTTTTATTATTACTTTTTCAAATTTTTTATTAATTTCATTTTAAAGTTTCTGCTATTATCAACCGGAATGTGATCATGCTACCCAAATTACTGCAAAGAATAAAATAATTTTTCCTAGTGCAATAATTTTTGTAAATTTTGTCATAAGATAGTTTTTATTTTCCTATTTTTTTTAATTGAAAACTGCAATACACCAGTTTAATAAATCCATATTTTTATATTGAGACTTTTTCTGTGATATTTTCCTACTTTCAAACAAATATAACACAAATGAATTCGGCCCCAAAGAGTATTTCCAATTCTAAAAGTTGAGAAACTTTCCAAGGATTTACGGTGTCTTCTCATAATATGAAAATTGAAAGTGGAAGATACGGAAACAATAGAAGCGATATATATATATATATATATATATATATATATATATATATATATATATATATATATATATATATATATATATATATATATATATATATTAATGAGAAATTGCAAGAAGTAAATACGTACATGTAAAGTATATATTCTTAGGAAGTAATAGTCCAAAAACTGTTGATACAAATTTAATGCTAATAAATACGAATGATTTAATAAAATGAAAAGGATAGATCTGTGGCGTTTCCTTTCTTGTTTGTTAAATCCATGATAAATAATGTTGATATTACTCATTCAAAAGGTACTGACTCAATTTGCACTCCGCCCAAGACAAACGTGTTTTTTTTATCATGGGCTGTAATCATTTTCTGTGTTAGTTCACTGCTGTGACTTAAAATACAACAGGATTGGTTATGAATCCCATTCTGAACTGATGTGTAATTCCTGTTGATATGAATCAGCGTTGCTTTTGAGATCAAAGGACCATTATGGGAATTCAAGGATACCCATAACCTTTTAGGGGTGTAAATAAGGTGAAGTTGTTTGCATTTGAAACATGCACAGTAGAGAGAATGTTGGTATACCGCTATGCTACTTTGATGTAATGTGGCTGACAGTTCTTTGTATATTGTACTTATGGAAATTGTACATGATCTAAGAAAACTGCTAACGAAAATGACTGCTCCCTTGTGCTAAAAAAATCAGCCTGAATAAGTACACTATCTTTAGCACCTATTAAAATCGGGAAATTGAAATTTTGCCCTACTAGACAATATAAGCTTCTGAAAGTGCAATGGATGAATTACCAAATATATAAAATGGAGAAAAAAATATTCTCGGCTCTATTTTTTTTATACAATTTACCTTTGAAGTTCAGAAAGTGAAAATGACAAAGTGGAGCTAGCAGTTTTTTGAAAGGTGCACATGTGGAGTAAGGCCAATCTGTATACTCTATAATCCATATTACGCCCATCAATCATACACCAAAATAAAGGGAATTAAAGGTTCTTTGAACAATATCTAAAATATACAAGGTCTTTCTTAAACAGCAAGTGTAACCAGTGAGGACACCCGGGGAAATACTTTTTCTTTAAAATTCTAACCCCTATGCAAAATACGAAACTCTAGAGTGCCACCTTATGTAAGAGGTTCGCTATAATACCTACAGAGGAGATTTAGGATTGCGAAAGTTGGTTTTGTGACAGGGTGATGTTTTCTTTTTCCGTTTCTGTCTCTCTTTCGCATTTCGAAATAAAATTAAAAAATTACTTTAAATATATTACTTAATGTTTAATTTAAATTTATTTCTTGATAATTACTTTAAATATATTTCTTAATAATTACTTTAAATATATCATTTAATAATTACTTTAAATATATTACTTAATAATTACATTAAATATATTACTTAACAATTACTAAAATATATTACTTAATAATTACTTTAAATATATTTCTCAATAATTGCTTTAAATATATTTCTTAATAATTACTTTAAATATTTATATTTAACAACACGTCTTAAATGAAGTATGATGGGGTCAAAATTTATGCGGAAATTGGGGAAAATGGATAAAGATAAAATGAAGGGTTCAAATAACAGGAAAACATTACATTTTGTAAATAATGAATGTTATATTACAGGGACAAAAGTAAGCAATGTAGTTTATAGACTGGTTTATGCCATTGATTATTGAGTAAACATTTCAATTAACTCCAAAATTTCATTACGACTAGCACAAGAAGTCAAATTAACGTACATCGATACTTTCAGGTCTTTTACAAATGTGAAGTTACTTTTAGAATGTTTGTGAGTAAAAGAATAAAGATGCAGCGTGATGTGCCAGTCAGGTTTTGTAAAGTAATGTGCTGTGTGCTTTGGAACTCCTACAGCATGGCGGAGATATATTTGGCGAGGCAGAGAAGACAAAGTGAATCTCTGTGTAATTTTATTTCCAGTTGATGTTATAGATGCATTCATGACAATGACAAGAGGACAATTAAAAGTAGTGTCAACGACGCATTTATATATATATATATATATATATATATATATATATATATATATATATATATATATATATATATATACACAGAGAAAGAAGAGTTAAAGCTCACTTGCCAGGTTTTATAAGGGCCGAGACGCGTTTTCGGTATGATCTGAGACTATGATTATTTTCCTCGAGATAATATTTGCATCGGGGTCCTGAATTATCATCAGGAAAAAAATGAATTGTGTTTGTTCATAACAGCATCTGCACTCTTACAATAACAACGCAAGTTAGTCCAGAACATCCATTTTTATACTACTACTATGACTCTATGTTCTTGAATGTAACTTTAAGAATAAAAACCCTCGAGTTTAGCACAATCAAAATCATTTATTTTGCAAGGAATACAAAATGAAAATTCAAAGAACACTTACTGTATTGTGAATTAAACCCAACTAATTCTAAAAGTTCTATCACAAGTCCTAATGAATATAATGTTCCGAACGAATTCCATTAATCTTAAATGACCATATGTACCAAGGTCTTGAACGTCTTCATGTACACAATGATATAATCCAGAATGTTTCTGAGTGAGTCCTCAAGAACCCCAAAAGAGTGTTTCCGTGTCATTTTATGTGAAGTTTTATATTTAAGAACGACTTAAACCATAATAATAGCAACACGCCCCCACCCACCGACCCGATGATTTCCGAACAAAATTTATAACCCTAAATTAAATTCTCCCATTAGAAGTTAAAACAATGCAACTGCACAGCCCTTACTCACTTCTTTTACTAATGAAAGCATATAACGGGCTTTACAAACCATTCTTCAAAAATTATTTTATTTGTCTTCGACAATAAGTTCCACCAGTAATTAACAAAGGGTAGGGTCACGTGACGAGCAAGCGATCTCACTTTAAATGGACCAGATTTTGCTTTTGAAAGATCGAAATGCGTAGAAACCAGGAAAAACGAATGCTAAAACAACACATTTCATATGCAAGCGTGAATGTTACCTAATCACTAACAAAGGTAAGTTCAAGTCCTTCGGACATGGTTTATTTTGTGGGCGATTAAGCAAAATTTACACATCGATAAATACCCAAACATGATCGATAAATACCCAAACATGATCGATAAATACCCAAACATGATCATTTAATCGTATATTGAAGAAATTACTGAATATAAACGATGGACTTGAACGTTATCTTAGAGAATTTTGTGAGACCACATAAGCGGAAAAGGGAAGTCAGCAGAGTTTTATTCTATTAAGCCAACTACAAAAGGTGGATCTGAGTTGGGCACAGTTCATGGAATCTGCCTTTTTGCATCGCCTGCAGACATAGCTAGAATAAAAAGTTGGCATGCAGAAAGATTATATAACTTTGCCTTGCCCAGGGGGACATTACTGGAGCCCGTGTTCAGAAATTATATTGGGATTAGTATTGCGAAAAGGTATTAGGAAATGATATCTGCA
Source organism: Sinohyriopsis cumingii (assembly GCA_028554795.2). Taxonomy (NCBI): domain Eukaryota; kingdom Metazoa; phylum Mollusca; class Bivalvia; order Unionida; family Unionidae; genus Sinohyriopsis; species Sinohyriopsis cumingii. Next base: position 16,084,896 of record CM068828.1, on the reverse strand, counting down.
TTAGAAGTATAAACGGCTCGTGATATAGCCCAGAGAACTACCTAGTAGACGGCAATACAGTTTTGCATCAAGAATTCAAGTGTCCTTATGTCAGAGGCGTAAGCAAGCTGCCTTATTACTATTTACCGCAAGTACTATCTGGCCATGAGGTTGCTGTCATATCAGCACACGGTAATCTTGTAGACACACAAGTTCTCGCAGTATCAACTGGATTTTATCCGGAGTCCGATAAAATATTCCGCAGTGGCGACCACAGCTTCCGCGAGAATATCTTTTCACAATCAATATCATGGGTCTTTTTTGCGATTACGATGACTTTGTTGACTTAGGCGAATCTTTTTTAAAGCGGAATTATCACTGTTCCTCAAGAATGATTTGTATATGGAATACGACTACGTTATTACAAGCGTTCAAGACCCGCCGGATTGCATTGCAACTACGAAATATGACATTGCTAAAAAGTATCCTGAAGGTAAGCTAGTAGAAAATGTCAAATATCATGTAAAAATGCATCCTAGGGCGCCAGTCATGACAAAACAACCAAGCGCGTCATATCAAAAGTATGACAGATTGAATTCGAGTCAGAGAAAAAATATAATAATGGATCATTTTTACTTCTGCACAATAATGTCAGCATACAAGAGCTCTCACGTCGCTAAATTACATTTTCTAACAGCCTGTAATACAGAACTGTATGGTACATGATATCAGATCGTTAAATAGCTCATACAAGTTTGCCAAGGACGCCCTCAGACTAATTTATCAGCCATCGAAAAACATTGCACCAATTTAATTTTACGCAGAGATCGACATAACACTAGGAAAATACCAGAAAAATGGTGCCAAGAAAGCATTATATATCGTTGTCAAGGCCAGAGTAGATGGCACCAACGTTTAGCCCAAAACGAGCTTTTTATTTTCGTATGACAGCATTGTATTTTTATATCTCACTTAGTCCACTTTCAGTGTCAACGCTTTTGTTTTGAAAGATATGGTGCCGAGATTTCTATGCATAAATTTTCCAGTATTTGCCAATGTCCACTGGGCCTAGTTCGACCATTATGTTGTCTAATTTTCCGGATTCTTGAACGAAATCCACAATGTTGAATTTAGCGCTACCCAAGCAAGTCATGATTTAATTTAGAACTTTTTATGCATGATGTAAGCGTATTTACACACGGTCTTCTTATTTTGAATTCTAGGTCCGACTTTTCTAAATATGGTTTGCACTGCCATTCCAAATCATAAATAATCAGAAGAAATTGATTTAAGAAAGCGTCCATGCTTGAAGCAGATGTAGCACCAAGTGCTAGATGAATCGCAGACGGTGATAATAGCAGGTGCTTGTAATATTGTTCTGATTATTTCAAGCAGTCTGCTCGTCTGAGATAGTATCTAATATGCAATAAGACCTTCGCGTTGTTCTTGTTCAAGGTGGCTGCTAATGTGATTGAAATCTATTATATATTTTATTTTATATAATTTTATACAACTATTTTTTCGTTAACTGGAATTTCTACCTCAGGCTGCACCTCATAATCAAGCAGTGAGATTTCTGCTTCAGAAACAGGCTTTGGAAACATCGCCACTAGCGTCTCCATTATTGTACCGGAAAATCGTACACTGTACTTTGGAATATATATGCAGAGACCCTCCATGAAGGGTTCTGGTCATGATCTACTGATTTCTGATGGCCTTTGGGTTAGCTCGGGAACATAAAAAATCATCAGCGGGTATCTCTTGAATACAAAGATGATAGAAAACATACTTTTTCTAGCGCCCTTCGCCAATAATGAAGTTCTTTTGAATGTATCTGCATGTCTTCACATTCTTTGTACTAAAAACATTGTAGATAGACCATGCCACTTTATTTATCTCGTCACTAACTTCAAGCTACAGCTGCGACTGTGGTGGATATTCTAGATCTACTATTCTGATGAAATTTGCATAAAAGTATTTTAACTTTGCATCGAATTTATCGTGATACATTCTAGCATGGTTTGATGCTCGCGGTTTAAATATTACGTCAGAACCTGGCGTCTCTGGATCATCAGCAAAGTTTCCTCACGGTATTTCTATTGTTGTTACATTTGTTCCTTAAACATGGTCCTCTAATCATCCAATATGCGTTTGAAAAAAAACTAATAGCAGCCTGAATCTCATTGGCTGAATATGTATTCTTGCAGTGTAACTTAACTCTAAGATAATAAGCCTTTATTGTAATTGTTGATTCTTTTTATTTTGTTTGCAAACTAGGCAGACAATTGACATCTAGTTTGACGTTGATAAGTTTAAAAAGATTTGTTTGCATTTTTCTCAAGATAAACTATATATGGCTTCATGTCAAATGTGTGAACAGAAGACCGGTATACTAATTCACAATCGTCATTTAGGGGTCCGTGAAATATGTTCGTTTTGATACCGTCATCAAGTGCCGAAAGTGCTAATTTCATTTTGAGTTATTTAGAACCCAACGCGTTCAAAAGCCGCGGCAAAAACATCGATATGGTAATAGTTATGATCTTTGTGTATTATGATATGATAATAAGCTTGTTGCTTTGTTTAGATTCTGGAAATTCATCTTGGCTGCTCCAGCTATGTAACTTCTGCTTCGGGCTGTGGTTGTGGAATGTCTGCTTTGGGTTCAGTTTCATTTGCATCCGGAGAAATTTTATTGTCGGCTTCTTTATCAGACAAGCTGATCTCTTGCATTATTGTTTCTACGTCATCACAATCATGGTCAAGTTCACTGTAAAATCTTCTTCTGCCAACTCGTTCTGGCGGGTTTTTAAATTTGTGGATAGTTTTATTTTACGTGAGAGAGGTAACTATGTCAATCAAATTGTCTAAAATCAGTATATATCTCCCAATCTGCTATCATTGTTGTCTAAACAAGAATATGGGCAATCCTAAAAGGTAGTATAGGAGAAAGAGACTTCTGGAATCATTTGCATGATTTTTAGAAGAATGCAGATGCTTTTTCTGATAACAGAATGAGCAGACAAAATTTATTTTCTTAGTGATGGTGAGCCAGGACTCGGAGATCACCATTATTTTGAGGGAAATGATCACAATCTGCGCCCACAGGTTGTACGCGGAGAAAATGTGGGTGCTGTTATAAAATCATGCAAGTCAGCCACACCTCTTCTCACCCTTCACTACAGACGTCAGAGCATTTAAATTTAATACAAAAGAAAGACACAGAAACATTGTTAGACAAGGTTCAGTTTTGATAGGTTATACATTTACTATGCTTTTTTAAAGTTAAAAACAAATTAACGTTTTCTAAGACACTATGACCATGAAATAAAACTAAGAAATTATTTCTTTTAAACCTACCCACATTAAAAATTTGACCATAAAAATCACATGTAAAGCACACTTAAAAGATATTTCGATTTAGATGAAAGCACTACTTACGCTCATGCAATGAGGTCTGCATAATCCTATCAAATATATGCAAAAAAAAAAATGAAATGGCAACGGTTGTGATTTAGTTGATATATACAGATTTGTAAAATTTTAAGAAATATAATGGACTTAAAATCTAATAAATTAACTTGTAGTGCGCCTTATACTTGTCCTCCGACTCAGTTTAATACTACCGTTAACATAGATATCGCACGACTATATAGTCACAATAGACTTCTTGAACATGTACATAAGGAGAGAAAAGAGCAATGAGATTCATTCCAGTTTGGAGTCATTCTTATTTCTTGTGTTCCTGTTTTGACATCGTCTGCAGACGTGTTTTATGTTGTACTTAGATATTATTGAAAGGAAAAACATATGTTTGGACTGTAAAGTACAAATAGAAAGTACTCATTGGACTATATTATTATTCTTCAACTGTTGTGAATTATTCAAAGGAGTTCTGGACAACGCCATTTGACAACGTCAAGATTTTTGACCCACCGGTAGATTTCTGGTTCTGATATTTATACGGAACCTTTCGTTCTATGAACTTCAATATAACTCTTTCAGAAATGTTTTGGATTAATTTTCTAGTACTGTAAGTTCCTCTCACCTTTTAATTTGTAACTACGATAATTAAACTATTTGCTAAGTTGTACAAAACTTGTTATTTGGGCTTCTTTATGTTACTTAGTTTATGACCACAGCGTTGTAACAGATGACAATTACATCAAGGAAACAGAAACATCAACATTCAAGCCATTAAACTTTTTTGAATTGTATAACTCAATTTTAAGATTTGACACTGACGATTTTATGGACAGATATAGAGAACAGTGTGATATGAAATTCTGGAAAAATCATTTAAACTGGTCAGGGTGGATGACACCAGCTGGATGTAGAATATCTTATTGGCATTTTAGAGATCAAGGTGTACTGGCGTTAGTAAGGTCACTATACATATTTTTTATGTCCAGTTTTAGATTCATATGAATCTACAATACCAGTGACCAAGAAACAACCGAATATATTATATAATAAATTTAACATTCCACACATCATGGGTGGAGATTACAGTGAGAGAAAAAATTTTTGTTTGACAATGGACACGAAGAACATGAAGCAGGGTGTTCGGGAGACTGCACCAGCTGATGTGCAGATTGATTACAGATTTCGTTATAATTATGGGAATACATTGTGGCACACTGGAGAAAATTGTAGACTGATGAAATTTTTCAGTGGCAACAACTGATGAAAAAATAAGATGAACTTGTTTTTTTTTTCCTCTTCAAGATAGCACAGGTCTAGTTCAGTAAGGTATCTCATGGTCATATCAGGCCATCTGTTTTTATCTGAGATGTACTTTAGGGCATTCGATTTCAAAGGAAAAGACATACTTTTAACACACACACACACACACACACACACACACACACACACACACAGCTACTAGAAACAATAACTATAGGACAGCAAGGCTTTGACTTGGATAAAAGAAGTATTACAAGAATTAAACAATATAATTCCGATTGCTGGTGGAAATTTATGGTAATACTGTTTATTGTTATTAATATCGTTTATTGCATGTTGGTACGGTTGTGAAATATGGTATCACAACTAGATACAACATTAACTTTAACATAAAACGTCTGATAGCTTGGATTGATCACTGCTTTAAACACGACATTGTAAAATGTATGATTCCAACATTTGATAAACGGCATTTCATCAACAACATAACGACCGTAAACTACAAGAAAAGAAGAAAATATGAGTAACATATATGCAGGCAAAAAGGATACAGCTTGGAATAGTCTTGAAAGACGGAACCGCGCATGATTTTAAGGACAAAGGACCCAAAACAAAATGTCCTTTATACCTGTATTCATGGTTGCGGGAACTGCTTGTATGTGTTCCAAATAGGTCATGAAACCCTAACTCTTTTTGTTGCAGTATGTGCACCTTTGATAAAAGATGTGCAAAAACATGGACCAAATGCTGCTAAAATAATTAAAATTACACGATCACACAGGACAGAAATAATTCTTCGGCTTTCTCCAAGAGCCAGAGTTTTGCATGCCAGTAATTCGAAGCAAGCTGTTGCTGCTGCTTGCTTTAATAATTTACACGGCAAAAAGGCAATATTTATAAAGTATTTTTATTATTTAAGAAAATAGATGCAGCAGGATTTGGAAACAGACATTACTTTTAAGCAAGTTTGCTGCAGGTGGGTTTTTTTTTAATTCACACCAATAACTGTAGTAATTGCGGCAATTGTCACACATTTCGCATAGAACACTCTTTTTAGTCCTTCACCACTTGGTGCTTATTCCCTAACTTTAAAATTTTCTTTAAAGATTTATTTAAATACTTATTTAAATTTCTTTAAATAATTATTTAAACAACTATTTAAATACTTATTTAAATACTTATTTAAAGTTACGCTCTATGTCTGTTAACTGTTCAACCCTACAATATATACATATCCATTGTCATGACAAGACCAACCTGTTTAAAATCAGATCGCTTAAGTCCGACGCAGGACTGTGGAGATAATTTATTTTATTTTTTTAAATATTTTTTTAATTCGGTTGGTAACAAAGGCTGCCAGACAAAAAAATCTGGAAGATCCCTTTATTTAAATTTGCAATATACGAAACTCAGGAGTGGAACCTATGCGCCATTTGCTTAAATCATACCAATATTATTTATTTTTATTTAAAAAAAAATCAGACTTCAACTTATATGTTATAAACTAACAAATCTATGTTTTCTTTACACATTTTAAGTCACTGGAGTAAATCCATATCTTACTTTCTTCACTTTAAAAAAAATACCCCCCCCCCCCGAAAACCAAAACCAAGACAAAACAGACTACCAAAATACAGCAACAGTCCGGATATGACTCAAACTAGACGGTTTCGGTGTCTGCTTTTGCTTCTGGCATGAAGTTATTCTGTTCCAACAAACGAACCGGAAGTCTTTGGTTGTTTCATAGATCATCCGGCTATTCAACAGTTACAAACGTTATGATATAATAGGGTCTTTTAAACTTATGCATATAAGGAATCTACTTGAAGTCTTGTACATTATACTTCATATATTTACAGATATTAATTTGGTACACGCTGCTTCACATCTTTTTGTCTTCATGATTGGAGCACAGGGGCTCGTATCGTTGCTTAAAATTGACCTGTCATACATGTACTATATAGTACATGTATGGCAGGTCAATTTTAAGCAACGATACGAGCCCCTGTGGTCTGGAGACGGCTAATCAGCTTTTGCATCCGAAAATAATGCGGATAAAACTTTCTTGACAGACTACATCATGTGATTTGTGGTTTCTTCTTCTTACTTCCTTGTTTTCACCGATCCATACTTGATAATTTTTTCTCTTGAATTGAGTACAAGAAGGTAAATCCATGTTTCGTCACCAGTGAATATCATTCAAACGTTTCTGGTCATTCGTTTCGTATCTGGCGATTTCAACCCGTCTTCCTTTTCTTTTCTTTTTCTCCAGCTGAACTACTAAGCTTAAGCGATACTTTGGTATATTAAATATTAAAATATTAAAAGCAGCTGACGAATAGAAGCCCATGATTATTGGGAAATATCTTCCACTGTCTTAAGCATCTCCAGTATTCGCCATATATGCACCATTCACAGCATGATACGTATCACAAATTTTAGTCCTACAATCTAAGACACCTCACCTGATATCTGTTTTGGTGTCGCACCCACACAAAATTGTACCTTATTTACAAATATAGGCCAGAAAATAGAAATATTTCTGATACATAGTTGTTTTGTCACAGCTTTAATGGACAGGTATCATTTTTATAAAGTCTATTTAAAAAAGTATCGCTATAAACCTTTTTCAGGAAGTGGAATTTGGGGTTTTCCACTCCAATATTTAACACATGCACAATCAACGTAGGGCAGCTTTTAAGTGATTATCATTAACATAGTGTATGTTCATGAAGAAAGTTTCAAACAGATTTGTAAGGGGGTTTCACATCTGTAGACTGTATACCATTCACAAAAATAGTGTGTTTAAAAATCATGAGTGAATAGTTCAGTAATCTGCCTAAAACAGAAAAGTATATGTGGGCACAAAAAGGACCAGAACAGCGGACAGGATTTGTGGGCCCTAAGAAAAATTATTCAGTAGGTGCCAGTGAATCACAAATTGAAACAACGGTAGACCCCCTGACTGTTGTGGTCCCCCGGAATTTGTCCTGCCCTGTCTGCGGTTCTGGATAAGACTTACAAAGTTGGATGATCCATTTCTGAAAGGAAAGGGTTGGGTTGATGATTTTTCTATGTGACCAGAATTACAAATTGTACAAATCTATGTGTATTTAGATGACTTTTCGAGACTATATACTTGCAAAAACATGAGGACTTTCAAATCCCTTTGTTGCATATAATTAATTTCATAGTGGATGGATGCATACAGATAAACACAGCATTATCAATGCCAACATAATCAGATCCCAAGCCCAGTCCGAGAGGCCACACGAATTACACATAGCTGATAGTACTGAAGCAACTGTCTATTGCAAATGTATCGCATAATGAGTCAACTCATCATTATTATCTATACATGTATTTGTTCAAGGAGTTAGCAAACTAAAAAAGAGAGAGAGAGAGAGAATAAATTCCTTAGCCAATTCAATGTAGCATAAGCGGTTTTGTGATTCATGTTCATTCCCATTTAATTTATTAACTAAATGGCAAATCTTTGAGGAATCTGCTTAATGTGTGATGTGCCACCTTTGGTGTTCATTGTTTGCTGCTAATTAGACAAGTTAACTTGTTTATTTTCTGATTATTCATTACCTTGCAGTCATGGGGGGGCAGAGTTAAGAGTCACGATACAGTAACATCAAGCAATAGATATTCGTTTCTCGTTTATTGTTAAAAATACTTGATGAAAATGTACAGTTCAGCTCTTATACTTGTGGGCTGGCATGTTATTGTTTACTACTATCTGTGGCGATCTAAAATGACAAATTTTCTATTCATGTAAGAAGTGTAGGTCACTTGAGTTGCCGTACATCAAATGTGCATGACCGTACCAGATTCGGCTCTGGGATAGGTTTGGCCAGCTAAAAATAGTATCTGAAAATGATCTATACTAAATTTTTTCATTTCAGATGGTATGCTAATGATACAAGGATGCAGAGGGAGGAAGACATGAATCAGAGTGTCAGCAGTTTAGCAGACTCACAGCAAAGTGAGGTCTGCTCCTCATCAGCACTAGATGATAAATACATTGACCATGAGCGTGCATCCAACCTACTTCAAGAATTTTCCAAATTATACCAGAACAAAGAATTTGTTGACATCACCCTTGTTGTCGAAAGTAAGGAGTTTCCTTGTCATATGAATGTTTTGGCGGTGTCCAGTCCATTTTTTATGGCCATGTTTTCTAGCGATATGGCTGAGAGCAAACAGAAAAAAATAACTCTAAAAGAAATCGATTCTTTGACAATGGAGCTAGTGTTGGATTATATTTACACCGGACAAGTCAGTCTGTCAGAGGACACTGTTCAACACCTTTTATCGGCTTCTAATAGATTTCAGCTTTTATCACTACGCTCTGGATGTGCATCTTTCATGATGAATCACATCAATGTATCAAACTGCATAGGTGTGTATTTCTTTGCTAAAGCTCATGAGTGTGATGACTTAGCTAAAAAAGCAAAAGAAATTATAAACAACCAGTTCACAACACTTTGCCATCATCAAGAGTTTCTGTCACTTCCTGCAGACAAATTGGTTGAGATCATAAGTGATGATGATATTAATGTTACACTGGAGGAGATAGTATTTGAAGCAGCTATTGACTGGCTGAAAAAAGATCAAGAAAAAAGAACAAAACACATGGATGAAGTTATGAAATGTGTTCGATTTGCCAATATCAGTTCCTATTATTTCTGTGATAGAATTGACAATAACCCAATTCTTAAGTCTTGCAAATCTCTTGCAGAAACACTGGATAGTGTTAGATACTATCATATGCTAAGGTAGGGAGATTTTTTATTTTTTAAGAGACAGAATGCCCTTTTTTCCATTTCTTTAAATTTTGCCTTTATAGTCATGTGGTATCAAGAGGTCGTGTAACTAGAATATAAAATGTGGCTGGAATAATGCAAAATGCAGTCTTATTATTTTAATAAATGGAACTGTAAGTATTCCAATGGAGTTGTAAGTAAACTAATAATTGAGCCAGAGGAATAATACAATCAGAATTTAAAAAAACAAATTTGTGACTAAATATTGTAGACATTTGTAATATATAATGATTACAATGAAGGTAAAGTATTGTGCCCCACCTGAATTTTTGGAACAAAACACAAATATTTTTTTCATACAAGAAGATGCTTTCTCACAATGAGGATGAAGGGGTAAAAATGTACTGTCATTGGTGGAAGGTGAGGTGGCCTATGATCATAATGGCCTTTCTCAAAGGGGTAGGGAAAGGAAGGGGAGGTGGGGACAAAATATATAGATCACTGTAACTTGTTACATTTTGAAATGCATCATATATGCAATGGAGGTGAATTTTTAATTGTAGTTATCATTCTTTGAATGCAAAAAGACTGAAAATCATAGCTATATACTTGTGGCAGGATTGGTTCTAAGTCATGATAAAAATAGTTTAATTTATCATGCTTTATATCTTTGAAAAAATCAAAGATTTTCTACACTTTCTTTTTTAATCAGAAACAGGCAACAAGAGATGGACTTGAATCTAATGCCACGTCGTGGAATGATGTATGATCGAGGTGTTATGATTATTGCTAACCCATATACTGAAGATTCACTGAAGAAATTCAACAGTATGGAAATGTTGCTCCCAAAGACAGGGGAGATAATTCACATTTGTAAGCTCCCACAAAGTCTGCACACCCCAGGTATTACTAAGAAAGTGGATATTCAAGTATTTATGTAAACCAACATAAGATCCTTCATTTAGACTAAAGAAAAAAAATGTTTGAAAGGTGAACATAAACTCTTCTTTTGCCATGTTATCATTTCTCTGCACAATCAATAACATTACTGGATATATGTCTCAGTATCCCAGAATAGATTTTCTCATGTAGGTCAAGGGCAAGTAGCATTTGATGATTGGTTGGTTCTACACATGATAGGCTATGTTATGCTTATTTTGCTGAGGAAATGAAAGCTGAGTGACCTTCCCACACTGGGTTGGCCTGAGCACATAGCAAACCTGTGATCCTTGGATTACAAGTGTAACGTTCTTACAGCTGAGCTAAGGTACTGCAGTTGCTGTTTTTGAAGAATCACTATTTCGATATTATCAGGGTTCATTTTAGCCACTGGCCTTGTAGCTTTTGAAGATTCCTAGAGAATTTCAGATATTACCAGGGGTCAGTTTAGCCACTGGTCTCTGGTGTGGTTTTTTTGAGGATTGACTGTTAATATTGGCAGCCACAGGCCCATTGGTAAGTTAAATTTTCCAAAGTCATTTTTTATTTGATTGGCAGGTTTAGCTGATTTTCTGCTGGGCTAGTTGATTTCCATGTGAGCTTATCCTGTGTCAGCTCGTTTACTATCTCATAAAAATCAACAGGTCCCCTTGGCAAGCAGCTGTAATGAGAGGCGGTACATGTATTAGGTTTAGATATGCTTCTGGACATATGGCTGTCCTGTTGTGGGAGCATTCATGTTACACAGAGCTTAATTGACTGCTGCCTGTAAATTTCGATAAACCATGATATTCATGTTCATTTTCACTCTAAAATTTGAACCACTCTTCTCAGATTCTTAATCACTATGCTTTCTGTAATATTTTAATGTAGTGCATTAATGATTAGATAGTACATTTATCAGCAGTTACAGACTTTCTTCTTTATTAGAATAATACAATTTTGTCAATATTCACTGCCTATACAAATGTTATGATTACTATATTCTTCTTTGTAGGTGTGGCTATAACAGGAGACAATCAGATTTACTTGGCTGGAGGTGCTATAAGAAAGATAAATTACCGTGGCTCCATTACCACTGAAGGTGTCTCCAATAATTTCTATGTCTTTGACCAAATCTCTGGCACCTGGCAAACCAAGGCTAAAATGCACATGTCCCGTGCTATGTTCTCTCTCACCATTGTCGATGGGTTAGCAAGATTTATGAATTCGTTTACATCTACAAATTGTCGTGAAAGACCACCCCACTCAGTACAGGGTGGTCTAGCATGATAGGTCACAAATGATTTAACGGTATATCCATGCATTTAGAACCAGGTCTGTCAAAGCAGGTGGTTTCTCAAAGCATTGAGCTTTCAAGATAGGTTTTTCTCTACCATTATTAATTGGTTATTGCCTTGATCTTGAAATAATGCTGTTATAGTCCACAGAGTCAATCATATGATTGGAAATTGGCTTAAAATTATCATTGAAATATGTTACTTTTTTTTTTTAAAAAGAAGCAAGATATGGTTCACAAATTTAAGATTAATTGTATTAATTTCCATCCTTTTGGGGCATTTTGGCTACTGTATGTTGGAGATTCATTGAAGTTACATGTCAGTGCAATACTTTTTTTTCTCTTCTGTCACTTACCTTGCCATTCTGTAACTTATCTTTCGATTCTGTAACTTACCTTGTCATTCTGTCACTTACCTTGCTATTCTGTCACTTAACTGTGCCATTCTGTCACTTACCTGTGCCATTCGGAGAACCTCTGCTATTTCTGTGGGACAAAAGTATACCTCAGATGTATATTGTTACAGTAATTTACAGAAAATTTTCATAAATTTCTCCACAAAACAGAAATCAGAATCTATGTTGGACTGCCTCGGCTGTTTCTACAATTGGATTGACAATAAGATTGACAGAGAAGATGCAGATCAAAAAAGAATTGTATCCATTCGCAACTTTGTGCATGATCCATGTTTGGTAAATTGCTGAGGTGGTCTGATTGGCAGTTATCAGCGTATATTCATGGTATGATCTTTGTGATTCATTTGGTCATACAGTTTGTTTAGATTTTCAAAATGAATCCTGATAATGACAAATGCGCAAAGATCAAGTTTGTAGCCAGGTTAATAGAAATTATTTTCTGTTTGTTAGAAAACTGTTTTTTTTTATACCACAGTTTTTATCAGAGATTTAAATTTCTTTATCATTTCAGGCTGTCAAATGATCTTGTTATATTTTGTTTTTCTAGTAGCTCCCTTTATATTTTTTGGTTGTACATTTTTCTCAACAGCAAATATCAAGTTATTTTATTGTCCCATATTAGTCATGTGGTTAAAACATTTACTCACCTGGAGATTTCACTTGGAGGGAGGTAAATTCTTAAATCTTATAGTGATGTATTAAAACTAAAAGTTGAGATATGTATATGGGTATCTGTTGAATCATATAACTGGACAACAACAGTTTTAGTGGTTTAATAATCACTATTTACAAACTGTTCATGTTTTATACATTTTTGTTCTACTTTTAAAAGGCATTAAAATTTCACAAAAATATTACCATAGCGCAATTAGGAACTTAATTTTCCTGATTTAATCTTGAAACTTCCTGATTGATCATACAAATCTCATATATGTTCCATTACTTTCAGCTATGCTTTTGCCATCGGTGGTCAAGATGGGACAGAGATCTTGAGCACAGTGGAGCGGTATGATCCCCATACAAACACCTGGATGCTAGTTGCTCCTCTTCCCCAGTCCCTCAGGTTTATGACCTCTGTCAGCTATCGAGGCAAACTCTATGTATTTGGTGGAGAGATGCCAACTGATGTCAGTAATGCAGCTTATAGGTATGTTAGACTTTTTATTTTACCAAAATATGGTTCTAATACAGTAGCTCTATTCATGTACATAACTGAACAGTATTCAAATTAATAAATAGTAAGAATTGTTAATAATCTTTTGTTACATGTTTTGATGATTTTGAAAGTGTTGTGCTTATTTCCAGTAATTTGTGAAATTCTGAACTTTACACATGCCCTCGAAATGCAGGAATTTTTTTTTTTTTTAGGCTGTTTCCATCCTTGAAAAAGGTAACAGTATTTAGTAACAGAAGAAATGAGCTTAACAAATCAAGTAACTTACTTGAAATATTTCTGAAATGGTAACATGACTAATGAATAGATCACACTATAAAGTGCAAGACATTATGATCCAAAGCATTGTTAGTGTTAGCTGAATCAGTAGCACACAAATTTGTTTATAAAGCTTGTTAACATAAAGACGTGGCTACCAGAAGGCAGCAAAGAATTACATTTGCCTTTTCTAATTGAAAAGCACTTTCTAATACAGATGTAGAGAGCTGAAGCATGCTAGTGCATGAGCATGCAGTGCGTCAAGCAACAAACTTGCAATAATGACTAAAATACTCATGTGTATCTTGTTATGTGCAGGGTTAATATGGTTAGTATTTTGTAAGCTATTGGGACTCAGGATATATATATATATATATATATATATATATATATATATATATATATATATATATATATATATATTGTTTTTTTCCTTCATGGATGCAGGTTGCAAAGTAAAGAAAGGAACCTAGTCTGGGTTCAAGGTTTGCTATTGCTGATGCATCATAGCCCATGGTTGTAAGATTCTGGTCCAGGTACATGGGTGCACCAAATATGTCTGGTTCATTGTTTCTGTGATTTACCAGTGGTTTGCTCACAAACAGAATACAGAGTTCTTTTATATGAATTTCATGTAAAAAGTGTGGATTCCATTGAAGGAATAAAGTTTCAACATAATTTTAGTGAACATAGAATGATAAATTATAGGCTTAATATGAACAGAGTTATTAGATGCAGATGTCGGCTGTTAAAATATTATGTTCAAATTCCCATAAGTCCAAAATAAGTTTATTTGCTAAACTCACAAAATAAAACTCTGCTAGTATTATTTTGTGCAAGGAATTATTTAGACAACTTTAGCATTTTGCCATGGATTTCAAAGTTAGTTGAGCCATCGTGTATCGAGACACTTCTGTAATATTTCATACTTCATGCCAGTGACAAAGACTGGATAGTAACAAAAGTAATGAGCACTGACCTCCTTTTATTTTATTGTTGTTAACAAATCAGAATTTTGGCTTTGTTGATCATCAGCAAGAAAGAATTATTGATCAATCAAAATGCCGTAATTGTATAAACATGAAGATCCAAGAATATAAGACATGCTAATGTATTAATCACACAGATTTCCATGCGAATGATTACAACTAAAGTACTATATATACAAGTCATCTTACACTTAAGATGTAGTTGGACAAGCCGTGTGATAAAAATGTTAGATCAGTTAAAAATACGTCTTTTACAGCATCCATCGACATTGTCACAGTAATACACAACATGTGCTCCATATGAATGAACATTTAGATGAGGTATGCTTAAATAAGTCTACACATTTGCGAATAACATTGGCACCTTTAAGTATAACTATTACATACAACAGATATGGTCATTCATAATCGCGTGCTCAGTTTATGAACAAAAATGCGTGATGTGATGATGCAATGAATGAGAAAAGCCATGTTGTAAACATGCTAAAAAATAACACTGTGACCAGATGAACCGGCATAACATATCTTGGGTCTTAAATTGAATTTTGTTCACTTGTGATAAATACATATAATAATCCTTCCAATTATTTATTATAATTGTTTCCCTGTGTTTAATTTGAAGTCAGGTATTAGTTGTTGTTGTTGTTGTAGGGTTTAACGCCATTTTTTAGCACACGATACGCTATACATGGCAGCCACTATAATTGGTGGAGGAAGAACCCTGGAAAACCCTGGGAAGAACCACCGACCCACGAGAAGCTACTGGCAGGCTTTCTTATGTACCAACATTAGCCGAGCCTGAGATTCAAACTCATGCAGACAGAGGTGAGATGGCAGTGATCCATAACGGTGAGCACTTTAGACCACTTGGCCACTGGTATTAGTTCATAGTTACAGTTAAAGAAACTACTTAAAACCTTTGCAAGATAATCAGATGCCTTGATTAGGTATTGTCTGAAATTTTCAAAAATCCTTTAAATAACTAATTTATTTTGAAAGATATCTATCTCTTTGAAGGTATGAAGTGACAGAGGATGTGTGGGTAGAGTTATCTCCCATGGCCTCTCCCAGAGTACTTGCAGGAAGTGTGGTCTTCAATGGAAAGATATATATAATAGGTAAGTTAAACAGCAGTTTTGTTCTATAATTTCACTGACATTGTACATCAAAAGTGTGCTGCGATAACATGCTTTTCAGTTCATTAGAGCATGAGACACTGAAAACAACACTGTTTCATGTTTCACTACATGTCACATTGATGCAGAAAAGGTGCTATGCATGAACTATGCAGTCAGTCTCAGATAATGGTGCAGATCCCAGAAAAGGCAGACATTGAAATAAATACAGAAAAGTTTTTGGCAAGTAAAGTTATTTTAAGTCAGACTACCACAAATGCAGATCTTACTAAGCCATAATTTATATAAAGTCTAGGACATCATTTATATAAAGTCTAGGACTTCATTTATATAAAGTCTAGGACTTCATTTATATAAAGTCTAGGACTTCATTTATATAAAGTCTAGGACTTAGGACTTCATTTATATAAAGTCTAGTACATCATTTATATAAAGTCTAGGACGTCATTTATATAAAGTCTAGGACTTCATTTCTATAAAGTCTAGGACTTCATTTCTATAAAGTCTAGGACTTCATTTGTATAATGTCTAGGACTTCATTTATATAAAGTCTAGGACTTCATTTATATAAAGTCTAGGACTTCATTTATATAAAGTCTAGGACATTATTTATATAAAGTCTAGGACATTATTTATATAAAGTTTAGGACATCTGTTGTATAATGTCTAGGACATTGACATCATTTATATAAAGTCAGGACATCATTTATATAAAGTCTAGGACATCATTTGACATCATTTATAAAAAGTCTAGGACATCATTTGACATCATTTATATGAAGTCTTGGACATCATTTATATAAAGTTTAGGACTTCATTTATATAAAGTCTAGGATTTCATTTATATAAAGTCAGGACATCATTTATATTATGTCTAGGACATCATTTGACATCATTTGTATAAAGTCTTGGACATCATTTATATAAAGTTTAGGACTTCGTTTATATAATGTCTAGGACTTCATTTATATAAAGTCTAGGACATTATTTATATAAAGTCTAGGACATTAGTTATATAAAGTTTAGGACATCTGTTGTATAAAGTCTAGGACATTGACATCATTTATATAAAGTCTAGGACATCATTTGACATCATTTATATAAAGTCTAGGACATTTATATAAAGTCTAGGACTTTATTTATATAAAGTTTAGGACATCTGTTGTATAATGTCTAGGACATTGACATCATTTATATAAAGTCTAGGACATCATTTGACATCATTTATATAAAGTCTAGGACATCATTTGACATCATTTGTATAAAGTCTTGGACATCATTTATATAAAGTGTATGACTTCATTTATATAAAGTCTAGGATTTCATTTATATAAAGTCAGGACATCATTTATATTATATTTAGGACATCATTTGACATCATTTGTATAAAGTCTTGGACATCATTTATATAAAGTTTAGGACTTCGTTTATATAAAGTCTAGGACTTCATTTATATAAAGTCAGGACATCATTTTTATAAAGTCTAGGACTTCATTCATGTAAACTAAATGCACGAAAATTGAAGGTTGCGGCTGTTTATCAGTCAGTATGAGGCCCAGCTGTATACAGAAATACGGTTTCAAGATTTCCAGATAATTTTAAGAAGCAGATGATGACTGTCAACAGTTCCGTCAGTTAAAATAGTTTTATGCCTTTTTTGATTATTCTTTAATTTTCCTCAACTAACATCGTGCTTTTTGTCACCTACCACCATTAAGTCCCCACTTGATAAATTGTTTGCTATCAATTTCTAAGGAGACCAAATTATTAGGGTTTTGTGACCAATGCTTTGTAATGGTCATTAAAATTTTCAAGTAGGTCACTTGCTTTGAACAATACTGAAATGGAAACTACATAGAATAATGTCGCAAAGCACAGATTTGAACGCTCCATACATAAACAGTGCAGTCTGAACTAGACAGCCAATTGGATACATCCAGTAAGGATGGTAATAACAAGTCTTTGCAGCACAAATATTCCTGTCCATATTAAAAATTCAAAACGATGAACGAACCACTTTAGTGTAAACGACTTGCCTGTATATGCACCCTTACATATTTATAATATCTTTGCAACTCTGCCATCTTTTCATACCAAAATGTAAGAAAGTTATTAACCTGAATAATCCAGTCATTATATTCCACCTCTCTTGCCTCTTAGGGGATACTGAATTATTCCAATAATTAAATAATACCCATATTATAATTTCTGATCTGACACATTTTAATAAACTCTGCCTTCAGATGTTGATGTTTTGAACAGAGGGGGCTGAACATAATAACTGGATTATTTATGCTAAATACTTAGCAGTTCAGATGTTTGACAATAGTGTGTGATTCTGTTAGATTTGGACAGTATTTTTTGTTTGCATCTGCATTTTTGTCTTTGCATTTCTCTGAATATTTAGTAGACTGGTGGGCATGTGAACTTATATTTTGCTGGCAGAATAATGAAAACATGGGTTGTGGACTTTGGACTGGCACTTATTTTGAAACCTAAAAAAGAGTGTTACAGAAGTAGAACTATGATAATGACTTTAGGTGAGATGTATGACTGCAAAATGTCAGTCGATATTAACTCATATTTTTATTGCCATATCACTATTTTTATCGGAAACAATATAGACAAAAAGGTATCAATAATGTGATGCATCAGATTTTCTTCTTTGCAATGAATTCCTCCCAGGATTTCCAGTTTTATGCACAATTATATGTTAGTGCTCCTTTACAATCTGGAATTTAAGAACCAAGTTGAATTAATTTTGTGAGGTTTCATGAGAAAATGCATTGACATGATTCATTATTTACAAATATAAGATTGCAACTTTGAACATAATCCTTTAGAGCAGTGGTTTTCAACCGTTTTTGTTGCAACCCCCAAAATATGTTTTCTGAGCCTCATGACCCTGTTTCCACATTTTGATAAATTTTTGCCACCTCAAAAAGAAAATCTGGTGACTCTCGTGAATGTCTTTATGACCCTGGTTTAGTTTGTGGCCTTGGGGTTGGGAACCACTGCCTTTAGAGCTCCAGTGGGATGGAGTTATGTAAGAATTGCAACTTTGAACATAATCTCCAAGCTCCAATGGGAGGGAATGTCACTTTCCACATAATATTAGCTGAAATGGGAGGTAATGCCTTTTCCATGGACACACTCAGGTTACTGACCCACACTGACCTTTCCAGGGACACATTCATGTAAATGACCCACACTGACCTTTCCAGGGGTACACTCAAGTAACTGACCTATGCTGGCCTGGGTGTTTACAGAAGCTGAAACCCTTGGATTGTGAGCCTGATTCTAACATTACAAATAAGCAATCTTTGTTTGTTTACATAAATTGCATTATTACATCATATGTGCCTCCCACAACCATTGATTCTGCACTCTATTTATGGCTTTGCTTCAACACTTTTAATGTCATTGATTTCTCACTCTTTTTATGCAAATCAACACTCATTTTATGTCATTGATTCGTCACTCCATTTATGCTATTGCTCTGTTGTTATACTGAGTCTGGCTTTTGTTGACACGTGTGCCACCAAAAGAATTAAGATAAACATCTCTTTCTCTCCGTGCCTTATAAAGGGAGATGAAATGAGTTACTGCTAGAATATCCCTAAGGCCTTGATGACAATGGGTTAATGTTAGAATATCCCTTAGGCCATGATGACAATGGGTTAATGTTAGAATGTCCCACAGACCACATTGACAGTGTGTCAATCTTAGAATATCCCGTAGGCCATGTTGACAATGGGTTAATGTTAGATTATCCCTAAGGCCATGATGGCAATGGGTTAATGTTAGAATATCCCACAGACCACATTGACAGTGTGTTAATGTTAGAATATCCTTTAGGCTTGATGACAATGGGTTAATGTTAGATTATCCCTTAGGCCATGATGACAATGGGTTAATGTTAGAATATCCCACAGAACACATTGACAGTGGGTTAATGTTTGAATATCCCTAACGCCTTCATGATAATGGGTTAATGTTAGAATATCCTTGAGGCCATGATGACAATGGGTTAATGTCAGATTATCCCTTAGGCCATGATGACAGTGGGTTAATGTTAGAATATCCCACAGACCACATTGACAGTGGGTTAATGTTTGAATATCCCTTAGGCCTTGATGATAATTAATTAATGTTCGAATATCCCTAATGCCATGATGACAGTGGGTTAATTAGATTATCCCTTAGACCATGATGACAGTGGGTTAATGTTAGAATATCCCACAGACCACATTGACAGTGGGTTAATGTTAGAGTATCCCTTAGGCCACTTTGACATTTGCTGAAATATGGTGTGGATTACATTTGGACATTCTGGATTTCATTTATGTATTGTAAATTATATCATAACATAATAGTATATAGAATAGAACAAATATGAAAGTCATATTTTTGACATTGTTTGAGAAAATTTTAATGTTCTGTAGGAGGAAATGCAGCACTCAGTGACAAGTGGAAGAAGGAATATTTGCCAGAGTACTGTGTCAGCTCAGTGGAGATGTTTGATCCTGTAACAGAAACATGGAGTTCTGGACCAGAGCTTCCAAATGCTCTTTGTGGTGCAGGTAAGAAGAACCATCTTGCTGAAACAGTAATTATATAATTTTGGCAGACAGTTACTACAGATATATTGGACTGATAATAAGCACACAACCTACATTGTTGCAAGTTTATTAGGCTGGCCTAACATTTTTTAGGTCAGTATCAGGTTGCAGTAGTGTGAAGTTTTCCTGTTCTGTGTTCTTTAGGCCAAAGTGTACTAAACCTATCAGACTTTTGGACATTAATGTAGTTAAATTTACATTTTTCTGAATTATTAGTTATTTGGCTTTACCCTTGATGAAGGTGCTGTGGTGCAGAAGTTGACATGCTCAACTACCAACCAGAAGGGTCTAGGTTTGAATCCTATAATCAGATTAGCATAGGGGTGCTATCACAGGTAAGGCACTTTACCAGTTGCATCAAACTAAATCAAAACCACATTATTATTAAAAAATGTGTAACAGACCTGACTCCTTTTAGGTCTGACAGTGTACAAGATAGTATAGTTCTGATTACAGCTGTGATACCTAGATACTATGCACTTTGATAGTGTTAAAATCACCATACTTCACTCAGTATAGGAGTGGACATTGCTTGAGACACTGTAGGATGTAGCTTGCAAGAAATGCCAAATACATTCCATAAACCTGCATTACTTCCAATTATGACCAGGGCTGAGCAAATTCCATAGCCCGACGTCCCGGACTAGTCATTTTTGAAGTCGGACAAGTAAAATTTTCCAAGTCGCTAGTCTGGGACATGTGGGTTTTAAAAAAGTCAGGCTAGTCCTTATTTTCATGATTTAATCACTATATCTGCCTTTATTTAACCAGTCATGCCCTCTGGGTGTACTGAATTCTTGATTCTACCCCTCTTCATGTATACATTTACATCCTTTTACCACTTGACTGCATATTGGGCTAAGTGATCAAATTATCGGCAAATCAAAACACGTCAAACAAAAGAAAGCCAGTATGATCAATTAGCAGTGTTGTAAGTGGTTTTGTTTACTCAATCTAGATCATAACGAGCGGCTCACTATGATTTTAATCCAGCAAGTCAGTGTAATTAAATTAATGAAAGGTACTTTACCGACATCAGTGTTAGTTTCCTTTATGAACTGATTAAATGACAGTAATGATTCTTTAATTAAAATTGGTTATATAGATGATTAACTTCCACATGCGATATTGTGTTTTGAAGCGAAACAATTACGCTAATTAATGAGTTGTTTCAGTTCGTATTTAAAAGAGAAAATTGATGTTATGATCACTTTAGAAGTAGTTGTCAAGCAATCTGATAGTTACTCTGTGGATAAAATGAGTTTGCTAAATTATTTTTGCAGGTAAGGTAATAACGGTGATTTGGGGAAGGTAAATTTGTTTGAAAATGGAGGGATAAAGCGTAAGACGGATACTGAGTGTGCGGTAGCTATTTCTGAGTGTGAACGAGGATTTAGTTCATTGAACTTAATCAAGACTTCTTTAAGGAATTCCTTAAACCAAAAGAGTTTACAAATGTTAATGAACATTTCTGGAAATGGACCAGAGCTTGAGGACTTTAATCCAGACACAGCTATCAACTGCTAGCTTAGTGCTGGTGCAGGTGGCAGACATATACATGGACATATTTTCAAATCCATCAGATAAAACATATATACATGAACCTGAAGAAGCCAAATGTATAACAACCAATGTTTTTGAAAATTAAATTCTTTTAAAATTTAATTATGTTGTGTATCATTGTTTTTTTTTTTCTTTGTTTTTGTTCTTCTATGGATTAAGCACATACGTCTCATCAAATCTAGGCAAGTGATTACCATTTTGGGACCAGTGAAAAATAAGGTGGGACTAGTGACGAGTAAGGTGGGACTAGTGAAGAGAAAGGTGGGACTAGTGAATTTTCTGAAACCACTTGTGGTTAAAAAAAAATTTACTCAGCCTTGATCACGGTTGAATCTACTTTAATTATTCAGTTTTGTCTGTATCTTTGTCTCAGTATGCCCTACCTGTGGACAAGGTCTGAACTTTATCTCAGTATGCCCTACCTGTGGACAAGGTCTGAACTTTATCTCAGTATGCCCTACCTGTGGACAAGATCTGAACTTTATCTCAGTATGCCCTACCTCTGGACAAGGTCTGAACTTCATCTCAGTATGTCCTACCTCTGGACAAGGTCTGAACTTTATCTCAGTATGCCCTGCCTCTGGACAAGGTCTGAACTTTATCTCAGTATGCCCTACCACTGGACTAGGTCTGAACTTCATCTCAGTATGCCCTACCTCTGGACAAGGTCTGAACTTTTTCTCAATATGCCCAACCTCTGGACAAGGTCTGTAGTATTTCTCTTTATGCCCTAACTACTCCAGTGGCCTAGTGGTTAAAGTATCCACCTCAGATGCAGGAGGTCACGGGTTTGAACACTGGACAAGTTATACCAAAGACTTGTAAAAATAGTACTCGCAGCTGCCTTGTTATGTGCTCAGCAGTAAGAGGTTAGTGTTGGGACTGGTTGGCCTGGTGTCAGGATAATGTGACTGGGTTGGACATAATGCTACATGTCTGCAGCATTATTCCCCAGTGTTAGACATCACTATAAACCATCACACTCAAGACATTGTAGTGATATGACTGAAAAATTGTTTAACTAACATAAAAAATTTAAATCACACACACACAGAGAATTCATTATGCTGGTTCATGATCAGAGTGGTGTGTGTGGTGTCTGGATTGAGGACCATGGCAGTTGGCCATGGCAAGACATGAAATTAAGTTCATGCAGTCAGCTGTTGTTATATGTATTAAATTAAATTCATAAAATCAGCTCGTTATGTTTTAAGTTAAATTCATGAAATCATCTCTTTTTATTTATGTTTTAAATTAAATTCATGAAATTAACTATGTATTTTAAATCAGATTGATGAAATAAACTGTTTTTATCTTTTTAAATTAAATTTATGAAATTAACTCTGTTTATCTGTTTAAATTCGTGAAATCAGCTTTTTTTGATTTAAATTAAGTTCATGAAATGAACTCTTATGTGTTTTAAGTTAAATTCCTGAAATGAACTCTTATGTGTTTTAAATTAAATTCATGATGTGAACTCTTATTATCTGTTTTAAATTAAATTCATGAAAATAACTCTTATCTTTTAAATGCAAAGTGTTCCACAGGAGGTGTTTCTGTCTGGGTTACATAACTGGAGTACTTTTATTTGCTTCACAAAACTACATCTGAACATGAAAAGTGTTGGTTCCACCCATGTGTGCGTTGACCAGCTAATAACGCCTGATGAAGGTTACGAGAAGGAGGCTAGAAGCTTGTGAAAAATAAGACACCTAAAGAGTATTAGCTTTAGTTAATCACTGCAATTGCATGGTTGAGAAGCAATATTCAGTTAGTGAGAATTTATGTTTTTAGGTGTAGTGAAGTGTAGGAACACCATCTTGATAGTGAGAATTTGTTTTTAGTTGTAGTTTAGTATGGGAACACCATCTTGATAGTGAGAATTTGTTTTTAGTTGTGTGAACTATAGGAACACCATCGTGATTGTGAAAATTTGTTTTTAGCTGTAGTGAAGTATAGGAACATCATCTTGATAGTGAGAATTTGTTTTTAGATGTAGTGAAGTATAGGAACACCAACTTGATAGTGAGAATTTGTTTGTATGTGTAGTGAAGTATAGGAACGCCATCTTGATAGTAAGAATTTGTTTTTAGGTGTAGTGAAGTATAGGAACACCATCATGATAGTGAGAATTTGTTTTTAGGTGTAGTGAAGTATAGGAACACCATCTTGATAGTGAGAATTTGTTTTTAGATGTAGTGAAGTATAGGAACACCATCTTGATAGTGAGAATTTGTTTTAGGTGTAGTGAAGTATAGGAACACCATCCTGATAGTGAGAATTTTTGTTTTTAGGTGTAGTGAAGTATAGGAACACCATCTTGATAGTGAGAATTTGTTTTTAGGTGTAGTGAAGTATAGGAACACCAACTTGATAGTGAGAATTTGTTTTTAGGTGTAGTGAAGTATAGGAACACCATCCTGATAGTGAGAATTTATGTTTTTAGGTGTAGTGAAGTATAGGAACACCATCTTGATAGTGAGAATTTGTTCAGGTGTAGTAAAGTATATGAACACCATTTTGATAGTGAGAATTTATGTTTTTAGTTGTAGTGAAGTATGGGAACACCATAATGATAGTGAGAATTTGTTTTTAGTTGTGTGAACTATAGGAACACCATCTTGATAGTGAGAATTTGTTTTTAGGTGTAGTAAAGTATAGGAACACCAACTTGATAGTGAGAATTTGTTTTTAGGTCTAGTGAAGTATAGGTACACCATCTTGATAGTGAGAATTTGTTTTAGGTGTAGTGAAGTATAGGAACACAATCCTGATAGTGAGAATTTATATTTTTAGGTGTAGTGAAGTATAGGAACACCATCTTGATAGTGAGAATTTGTTCAGGTGTGGTAAAGTATATGAACACCATCTTGATAGTGAGAATTTATGTTTTTAGTTGTGAAGTATGGGAACACCATAATGATAGTGAGAATTTGTTTTTAGTTGTGTGAACTATAGGAACACCATCTTGATAGTGAGAATTTGTTTTTAGTTGTAGTGAAGTATAGGAACACCATCTTGATAGTGAGAATTTGTTTTTAGGTGTAGTGAATATAGGAACACCATCTTGATAGTGAGAATTTGTTTTAGGTGTAGTGAAGTATAGGAACACCATCCTGATAGTGAGAATTTATGTTTTTAGGTGTAGTGAAGTATAGGAACACCATGTTGATAGTGAGAATTTGTTCAGGTGTAGTAAAGTATCTGAACACCATTTGATAATGAGAATTTATCTTTTTAGGTGTAATGAAGTATGGGAATACCATCTTGATAGTGAGAATTTGTTTATGAGCTGTAGTGAAGTATAGGAACACCATCATCATAGTGAGAATTTATGCTTTAAGATGTAGTGAAGTATGGTAACACCATCTTGATAGTGAGAATTTATGTTTTTAGTTGTAGTGAAGTATGGGAACACCATAATGATAGTGAGAATTTGTTTTTAGTTGTGTGAACTATAGGAACACCATCTTGATAGTGAGAATTTGTTTTTAGTTGTAGTGAAGTATAAGAACACCATCTTGATAGTGAGAATTTGTTTTAGGTGTAGTGAAGTATAGGAACACCATCCTGATAGTGAGAATTTATGTTTTTAGGTGTAGTGAAGTATAGGAATACCATGTTGATAGTGAGAATTTGTTCAGGTGTAGTAAAGTATCTTAACACCATTTGATAAAGAGAATTTATCTTTTTAGGTGTAATGAAGTATGGGAATACCATCTTAATAGTGAGAATTTGTTCAGGTGTAGTAAAGTATATGAACACCATTTGATAATGAGAATTTATCTTTTTAGGTGTAATGAAGTATGGGAATACCATCTTGATAGTGAGAATTTGTTTATGAGCTGTAGTGAAGTATAGGAACACCATCATCATAGTGAGAATTTATGCTTTAAGATGTAGTGAAGTATGGTAACACCATCTTGATAGTGAGAATTTGTTTTTAGTTGTAGTGAAGTATGGGAACACCATCTTGATAATGAGAATTTATGTTTTTAGTTGTAGTGAAGTATGGGAACACCATCTTGATAATGAGAACTTATCTTTTTAGGTGTAATGAAGTATGGGAATACCATCTTGATAGTGAGAATTTATCTTTTTAGGTGTAGTGAAGTATGGGAACACCATCTTGATAATGAGAATTTATCTTTTTAGGTGTAATGAAGTATGGGAACACCATTTTGATAGTGAGAATTTATGTTTATAAATTGTAGTGAAATATAGTAACACTATCTTAATAGTGAGAATTTATGTTTTTAGATGTAATGAAGTGTGGGAACACATCTTGATAGTGAGAATTTATGCTTTTAGGTGTAGTGAAGTATGGGAACACCATCTTGATAGTGGGTGGGGAGGATGACAAGAGCTGGATGGCAGGACTATGTTGGCTGAAGGAGGACAAGGGGAGGCAAAGCTGGGTGGAGGGTCAGGAGCTTCCCACTGTGATGAGTACATTTGGTTGTGTGGTGGCAAACATACAGCATGAAGTTGTGAAGCAAAAATGAAAAATGTGTTATTGGCTATGTATAAAGTAATATTAATATATTGTCACCTTGTTTGATTTTGGTCATAGGGTCTATTGCAGTTTTGTGTTATATCCAGAATCTCATTTAACAAAGTACATTATAATGACGGGATCATGTATTAATAGAATTTTAACCAAGTCTTGGCAGGTTTGGTAAAAATCTAGCATAAGGAGATAGATTTTAAGAGTGTATATGATGGCAAAAGTAGCAGATTTTTCTATTGCCTACCATGTATTTTTTATTTGATACTGTATAGTTAAATAATAATTTAGCATTCTTAGTGTGAATTGTACTCTAGACAGGGAAAGATACCTGTAGACTTATCTAACGTCAAGCCAAGGTAGATTTATCCAGCCTTGGATTATTTTATGGATAATACTGTCTGGTAAGAAAAGTAGGAAATAATTTAGCTCAAGACACCTGGTAATACTATCACTCTGGGAGTCAAATATTCAAATGGAAACATAGTAGTTACACAACTTCATTTGGCATTTTCATCAGAGAAAATGTTATCACCATGGTTACCCCACTGATACAAAGCCAATGCCCAATGGACCCCGCTGATGCAAAGTCACTGCCCAGTGGACCCCAATTAATACAAAGCCACTGCCCGATAGACTCCATTGATACAAAGCCACTGCCCAATCGACTCCATTGATATAAAGCCACTGCCCTATCAACTCCACTGATACAAAGTCACTGCCCAATGGACCCCATTAAAAGAACTTTATAAATATAAATAGTAAGCTAAATGTCCAGTATGATGTTCCCATCAAATGTTACTAATAGTTGTCTAGTTATGTGCAGAAATATTGATAAAAGAACTGAACAATAGACATGTGAAAATGTGCAACTGACTGGCTTTTAGTCTCCAAGAATGCATGCTATCAATAACCCAAAGTGCAACAGGCTGTTCATTAGTCTCCAACACTGCATGCTGTCAATAACCCAAAGTGCAACAGGCTGTTCATTAGTCTCCAACACTGCATGCTGTCAATAACCCAAAGTGCAATGGGCTGGTCATTAGTCTCCAAGACTGCATGCAATCAGTAACCCAAAGTCTGACAGGATCATTCATTTGTCTCCAAGACTGCAGGCAATCAATAACCCAAAGTGTGGCAGGCTGGTCATTAGTCTTCATCACTGCATGCTGTCAATAACCCAAAGTGCAATGGGCTGGTCATTAGTCTCCAAGACTGCATGCAATCAGTAACCCAAAGTCTGACATGATCATTCATTAGTCTCCAAGACTGCATGCAATCAGTAACCCAGAGTCTGACAGGATCATTCATTAGTCTCCAAGACTGGATGCAATCAGTAACCCAGAGTCTGACAGGATCATTCATTAGTCTCCAAGACTGGATGCAATCAGTAACCCAGAGTCTGACAGGATCATTCATTAGTCTCCAAGACTGCATGCAATCAATAACCCAAAGTGTGGCAGGCTGGTCATTAGTCATCAAGACTGCATGCTATCAATAATGCAGAGTGCAACAGGATGGTTGTGAGTCTCCAAGACTGTTTCCTTTCAATAACCTAGTGCAACCGGTTAGTCATTAGTCTCCAAGACTGTTTGCCATCAATAACACAAAGTCAGCAGGCTGGTCATTTGTCTCCAATACTGCATGCTATCAGTAATACAGAGTGCAACCGGATGGTTGTGAGTCTCTGTCTGTTTGCTTTCAATAACCTAGTGCAACAGGTTAGTAATTAATCTCCAAGACTGTTTGCTTTCAGTAACCTAGTGCAACAGGTTAGTCATTAGTCTTCAAGTCTGTTTGCTTTCAGTAACCTAGTGGAACAGGTTGGTTGTTAAGTCTCCACAACTGCATGCTTTCAATAGCCTAAAGGGTATAAAACAAAATGTGTTATAAATGTGAGAAGCGGGCATTAACCTGGTGAATAAATATACATTTGTTGAATATTTATGATAAAATAAACTGAATTTGCTGCACAATGTTTCTGCTGACTTGCATATTTTTAATGCATCTATCTCCAATAAGGTACCTCATATTTGACCCACTTTCTTTCAAGATAGGTAGATTAAAGTAACTTGATCTTAATCCACTTTACTTAATACATTATGCTTTAGTAACAAATGAAATATCTACTTGCATAGAGGTGTCTTCAATAAATTCATGTCTTTAAATTATTTATAGCTAACCAAGTGATATTCCTCCTATGTGAACCTAAAAATCACCTTCTTTAGTTATGTCTTTTAACTAACCGAGCGACACAAAACAGAAAGTTAGAAAAAAATGAATGTCGCGCCAAAGTCAAGGCATTAGTGTAACTCTTGTGATTTTGACACCAAGGTTAAAAGGGGAGATCAAGCATGTTGCAGATTGAGTTGTCTAAGCTTCATCATTATTCATCCAGTGTAGAAACAAAATACATCAGGGGATTTTAGGAAATAAAAGCAATGTAAAACCTTAAATGAAAACTGAAAGACAAATTTTCTATGATGCATATATCACTGAATGAGGGGCCCCAAGTGGTCTAAAGCGCACTTCGTTACGGATCACTGCCATCTCACCTCTGTCTGCGTGGGTTCGGGTCTTGGATTCGGCCAGTGTGGGTATGTGAGAGAGCTTGCCAGTAGCTTCTCGTGGGTCGGTGGTTCTTTCCGTGGTTTTCCCAGGTTCTTCCTCCACCATTAATACTGGCTGCCATGTATAGCCTATCATGTTCGGAAAAATGACGTTAAACCCTACAACAACAACAACATCACTGAATGAATTGTCTTGCCTTCATTATGATTCATCCAAGGTATCAAGAAAATACATCAAGGGTTTTAGAGAATTACAAGCAAATAAAAAGAATTAAACCAAAAGTATATGAATACACTTTTTGTAATGCTGTGACTGGGTGTGAAAGGTTACATCTGTGTGGCATATCAATATAATTTGAATATACAGCCTATGAGATCATAGATTATTGATACACATCAACTTGATCAGCTTTTCATATTTAGGTCTGTCAGTGGTTGAGTGGTGCCATTTTATATGTGTTGACATATTGGTTGTATTTCCAGTATGCATATTGCTGACAGACATAGACTTATCATCTGTTCATATTTAGAAGGTCTGTCAGTGGCTGAGTGGTGCCATTTTATATGTTTTGACATATTGGTTGTATTTCCAGTATGCACATTGCTTGACATATTGGTTGTATTTCCAGTATGCACATTGCTTGATATATTGGTTGTATTTCCAGTATGCACATTGCTTGATATATTGGTTGTATTTCCAGTATGCACATTGCTGACAGACATAGACTTATCATCTGTTCATATGCTATTCTCATCTGTGACTAGACATAAAAATAATACTTCCAACCGACTGCCTGTTAGTGGAGGGGGGCTTTGAGTGTCAAGTGGTCTAAAGCGCTCACTGTTATGGATCACTGCCATTTCACCTCTGTCTGCGTGGGTTTGAGTCTTGGGTTTGGCCAATGTGAGTATGTTAGAAAACTTGCCAGTAGCTTCTCATGGGCCAGTGGTTCTTTCCGGGATTTTTCCAACACCATTTATGCAGGCCGCTATGTATAGCCAATCTTGTGCTGAAAAATGGCATTAAACCTAACAACAACAGCAACCACCTGTTGTTGATAATTTAATTCAAGCTTTTAGGCCACTTCAGGCTCATCTATTTGTTTGGGTGCAGGACTCATCTTGGTCACCACACTGTTTGTTTTGCACTCTATAAATACTTTAAAAACATATTAGAACCGATTTCATGTCTTCACTTCAATTTGGAAGACATTACAGTGAATCTTTAAAACATAAGAATAGTGCAGTTTCATGCTGCAAGAAAACTTTTATCCAGAACAAGTCTGGATGTGGGAGTTAAGATGACTTACAACCAAATTCATGACATTGTATTTTATGCAGATGCAAAACAGCTGATGCAGCCACTGGCACTTGTTTCAGTTAGTGTAAAATGGAAGCTAATGACAACATCCATTACCCTTCTACAAATTAACACAAGGCAACAAACACGTGCTGTTTGATATTCCCCCATTTCCCCCCTTCTCGTGCAAATTTTATTTATCCCACTGGCATGTTCATTAACTGACTACATAGATATCTTTGTAAAAAAAAAAAAGACATTTCAAACTTGTTTCCAATGTATGATTTAAGTACCTTACCAATCATTTAATAATCACATTTGCACAAAGTTTGTTGCTTTGAATCTACTTGGATTGAGTTTGGATGCCAAAAGTTCCTGTCTGTCATACAGTGCATCTTAAATGGCGAACAAGTTCGGAATGTCTTCTTGACATTGATGTATGTTATCAGTGGCTGGACATGCTGACAGGATAAAGTAATTAGCATGGAATTGACAAGGCAGGGTTCATAGAGACTTTGAGAAACAAAATTTATGACCTTTTCATGAATTTCATGACCTACTGACATAAAAACATTTGACATGTACATTACATGTCAACAGAGAGCTGAGTAATTAGCATAGGTAAACATACTTCTGTGCAACCCAAGTGAAGGTCACTTGGGGGTAGTGATTGTACATAAGCACAGTCATTATAAAACTTTATTTTAAATGTAATAATCGCTGTTTGAGTGTCTTGCACACCATTTTCCTCAGCACATCATTCAGGCATTCATAATGTCAAAAGGAAAGAAAGGATCCTCATTAAACAGATTTATAAATTAAAACTAAATGTTTTTCGAACTATAAAGTATTTGTGAGAGTCAGTCATATGAACAACAGAGAAATAACTAGCCAAAATTATCTGCCAGTTTGTTTTCTTTATCTGTACTATCTTGTTCCAGTGTGTTCAAGAACATGTTCCAATGTGTTCAAGAACTCTTTCTTTCCTTTAGTTTTGTATCAAAGATCATTAGATTGTCAATGTAATTTTCGTTTTCTTCTGCCTCTAGTGCAAATTTGTCTGCAGAGGTCTTCAGTTATTTTGCTCAGAAATCTTCATCTTTCTTTCCATAGATTTGCAAGATCTTCATCCATTGTCTTTCTCTTCTGTGATTTATTGCTTTCAGCTTCATTCATTTTGTCCTCTGATATTTCTTTTGTGACCGTTCCAGTGGCCTAGTGGTTAGAGCATCCGTCTTGGAAGCAGGAGGTTGTGCGTTCGAACCCCGGCCGAGTCATACCAAAGACTTACAAAAATGATACTAACAGCTGCCTTGCTTGGTGCTCAGCATTAAGAGGTTAGTGTTAGGACTGGTCGGCCTGGTGTCAGGATCATGGGACTGGGTGGGACATCATGTTACGTGTCTGCGGCATGATGCCCCAGTGCTAGACGTCAGTATAAACTGCCACACTGCAGACATCGTAGCGATATGACTGAAAAATTGTTAAAGCTATGTTAAAAATCCAAATCACACACACACACTCACACACACATGCATGCACATCCACTAGTCGTTGATATGTTTGCATAGAGTTTATAGATTTTGCAACTAGCCATGATGAATCTGAGCAGCAGGATCCGATTTCCAGTAAGTGATCAAGACAGCACTTGCAATGTTGATAATGTCACTCTCGATCCTATTCCATGCTCTTTCTAGTTATGAAAGTCATCTTGGTCAGTTTCCTGTTTTTTTTCAAGCCTTTTTGTGTCAATGTAACTCTCCGACAAGGCCAAGCATAATTCGTCTTCTCTTGAAGTTAATCTGGAGCATCAGTAACAGTTGTCTCATTAGGCTGAGTAATTTCCTTTACTTGCTCAAGACTGCAGTAGTTCAGTACTTGTAGGCATATTGTAGTTCAATGAGATGGTCTGCTGTAGTAGTTGTATGCTAGCTGTGGCTGTATTAGCATCGTTGATAGACATAGCAGCAGACCTGTAGTTCTTGATCTGATCCTTGAAGTGGCTGAATATCTGAAGTGTAGCCATATTAGTTGACCTGGCAGGTAGAGATGTAGCCATATGATAAAATGTGTCTGCTGTACTTGAGCTCGCAGTGTGGTCTATATCTGTACTGTTCTGCCCTCGTTGCTTGTAACTGCATGACTAAACAGATAGCTAAACAAAGTTCCAATAAAACATATGGAGACAAGAATGATCATCAGAATCTAGTAGAATTTATTCCAACTCTCCATATCAACTTAACACAGTGTGTTGTATAAGCCACATAAAATTAACACAGTCTGTTTATAATCCATATAAACTTAACACAGTCTGTTGTATAATCCATATAAACTTAACACTGTTGTGTAATTGGGAGAAATGTAAAACTGAAAGAAAACTAAAGGAGATACAGTAATCATTACACCTTTGAATACTGAAGGGATGCATATTTACACATGCACACAATATGTTTTGTGTACCTTTAAACTAGACCATAAAGTATACAAATCTGTGTATGATTCTGTATATTAACAATGACTCATGTATGCTGATTTATATGCTATATATTAACATTGACTCATTTATTCTGATTTACTAAAGTCTTGCATCATTTTACATGTCTTTAAATAAGCTGCAATTAAACATCAAAACAAAACTACAAATGTTAGGGGCCTGGAGTGGCTGAGTGGTCTAATGTGCTCTCCGTTACGGATCACTGCTATCTCACCTCTGTCTGCGTGGGTTCGAGTCTCGGATTAAGGCAATGTGGGTATGTGAGTAAGCTTGCCAGTAGTTTCTCGTGGGTCGGTGGTTCTTTCCGCGGTTTTCCTGGGTTCTTCCTCCACTATTAATACTGGCCGCTATGTATAGCCTATCGTGTGCTGAAAAATGGTGTTAAACCCTACTACTACAACAACAACAACAAATGTTATAACAAATGCTAGAAGGGATTCTGTTATTACTAACTGAAATACAACTCCACATTTAAATAGCAACCTTCACATTTTTGAATAGTTTTCTCCAGAATGTGCTCATGCATGCCACAAGAAATTCCCTGATAAAACTGTATTGTACAATCTTACTATATTAATGATGTCTAAAAAATCTAGTGTAACCACACTAATAAGTACTCACAT
This sequence comes from Sinohyriopsis cumingii, assembly GCA_028554795.2. Taxonomy (NCBI): domain Eukaryota; kingdom Metazoa; phylum Mollusca; class Bivalvia; order Unionida; family Unionidae; genus Sinohyriopsis; species Sinohyriopsis cumingii. Next base: position 16,051,589 of record CM068828.1, on the reverse strand, counting down.
ATAATTTTACAAGGCTGTAACGAGAATGGATAGAACTAGAAAATGCTGGAGCTCAACAATGAGTTCCCTGTTTAACAGAAATGGCAGATGGAACCTCGTGCTTACCACTGTCGATCATGCGACTTTTACTCATAAAATCCGAAAGCATACTCTCAGCACCCGATGGCATAACAATATGAAAATTAAAACAAAATGTTGCACAAGTCAGAACAATATCCATAAATACAAGTTTTTTAAATAATGAACTGTCATAATCAATGATACAGGGATACCTTGGTTAAAAATAAATTGGATTGGTTATTAATTTCTTCCTTTTTCTTCTGAAGATTTTAAATATAAATATAACAGGAAGGTTTAGATGATCACATTACAATTAAATTAAAATAAATATTATGCATAATTCAGTATTATAAGTGCACCAGATTTCACAAGTCTGAAGAAATTGAAATCAGAACTGAAAATATTAAATATCTGTGCTAGTGAGGCAGAAGCGAGAAGTTTTTACAGCCTGTAGTTTTTATATACTCTTCTCTACTGGCTGGATAATCCTTAATGAGTATGAATATCCTTGTAAGTTGTATCTCCATGTCTCACACAGCTGCCGCACACCCAGCTTGAAAAGCATTGTGAAGGATATGAATTCTACAGCTTCCTACCTGCAAAAGTTTGTAAGTTCCTGCCTGCTTTTGAATTTCTGCCTGAAGCAATCTGTACAGTTTTCGTTTAACCCATCCATGGAAATCTGTCATGTTATTAAGTGCAATACGCATTAATGCTTCTTCGACTGCAATGTGGAGGTCTTCAGCTCTTGCATGTCCAAGAAATTTTGAATCAAAATGATGTGTACTTACTTTGGTGTCTTTGAAGAGCTGAACATGTCCTCATTCAAAGGCCCTTCAATTCTGCAATAAATAAAACTTGAAAGTGGCACTGCTGTTTGTGACTGTTTTAGTAAATCTTGTTGTTATGCTATTTCCGTAACTGGAAGCAGCTTGCTGTTCCATTGCAGATACTTTGAAGCTTTCGTACAAACAGAGCATAATGCTCACTGTTCATTACCACTGGGATCTTTTTATTTAACCCTGATTTCAAGTCTGACTTCTCAAGCCATTTGGCTTGAAAAGAGTACATTCCAGGCATTTATGGAATGACAGAAGTCCAAAAGATAGAATAAAATGTTGAATTACATATGGATCGATTCTGAATTACATATGGATCAATTCTGCACCACTAATAACGTTCCAAAAACTCTGAAGACAAAATCTTGGCAGAAGAATGTGCTTCAAAGATGACTGAAACACATTCATGATCCTACACATACAAACATCTGGTTCATGAGTTGCTTCTCTTACTGAGAGGTTAAAGGGTATGTGACATCATACCGATATGTTAAATGCATTTTTTTTACAGAATGAAAATATATTAAGACAAAGAGAAAACTAAACTCCCATTTCCACCAGATTCACAAACTTTCATAAACTTTTGAACAATAAGTAATTTTTCATGAAATGGTGACCAGACATTTTACAAACCTTAATGGTCTGTGTGAAACCTGCAGGTGTTGGAGACAGATTTTAAATCACATAGCTTTGTGTTAATTTGTAAAAGGCAACTGGTTGTTGTCAATAGTTTATCTTTTTACTTAAAAATGAGTGCCTGTCTCAAATAAATGGCAAATTTTTAGAAATTATTCATGACTGCTGAAGATGAAAGTAACTAGTACCAGCTAAATTTCATTTTGTATTTAATCTTCACCTCTTATATCAATATGTGTATCAATATCTGAAAAGTATCAATTCATCAGTGTGGCTGCAAAAGTATTGATGACTCAGTGCAGCTAACCCCCATACATGATAGTTGCATTCCCAAGAGTGGTTGCATAACTAAACGTTTTGGTTTCAATGCCTTTAATTTCCTTGGAAAAATATGTAATTCAGTTGACTTTAATTTGATTCATTTTTCCGATTTTGGTTTTAGACCAATAATTTCATTATATTTTAGTCCACAAAAAATTTATGTTAAAAGAAAAATTTATATGAAAAATTTAACCAGAACCTAAAAGAAATTTTTTTATGACTGGGACCTTGACAGCGAAGATGTGTGTGTATATGTATTACAATGAATAGCTTTAGTGTCATAATGATTAAAGCCAAGTATGGTCTGACTCTATCAGTGGCTTTAGGAAAGGTATGCAGATGAAAAACTTTTAATCAAAACATTGCCAAACTGTTGAAAAGTGGCTGTTAAATCTCACTTCCCACTAATGTTACTTATTTATAAACTTTTTGTTCTGTCTTGGAAGTAGGCCTTTATTAAAGCAATACATAATTGGTTTGGTTAGTAAGTATTCCAAAAATTAGCACAACAAAACTTTAATATGAAACAATTTAAATCTTATGTATTTTTTAAAAAAATCACTATTAACTTTCTTGTTTAACTTTGTTCAATTCCCAGTGTTATTTAGTCTTATTTTATTTGTGAGGTTTGTAAAATCAGATTCATATTAAAGATAAGATTGCAGTGGATAGTTGGATTATGTTGCAGTAATTATAACTGAATATTTGTTGTTCAGAATTTTAATAAATGTTAAAATACCTTTCACACCATTGCATGTGCAATGATACACACAAAAATACAGCTGTACTTGAATTTCCGTTTGCATTTGTTTTAGGTTTGAAACACATTTCTTGATATAAAATGGACAGTAATGTCTTTTTTACCTCCAGGAGTTAAGTTAAATTATTTTGAACAAAACGTTAGAGAAATGACTGACCCATAGTTGTAATAAAATAGTTAAGAATTATCTGAAAACAGTAAATATGACATAAGAAATGTTTACAGTGAATCAGATTGTGGCACGAAAAAAGGCAAGTTGTGAAATTAGTAGTGAAATATTTTGAAATCCCAAGGCCATCTCTGGAGAAGTCAAAATTGCAGCTTATCTTGTTGTAAATGTGAGAAATTGTATAACTGCTATAGTTGGATGAAAATATGTCAAGATTTCATTGAAACAAAAACATGGAAAGGCATATACAGATTTTAGGAATGGTACTTTACTGAACAGGCCATGCTCAAAGATTTCTGCATAATGCTTGATTTTGAAATGATGGCTTGCACTTTTTGTGACAATGTATAATTGTAATCGAGAGAGAATTAAAAATGTTGGGCAGATTTTTCAATTTTAATATGTAGAGAATTACATGTACAAATTTCATCTGAAATTTCAGAAACCTTCATCAGTTTAATTAAATTTGATTCAATTCAATAATTTCATTGTAAGCTTGTTGTAAATTTAAGATGTTCGTTGTAAAAGCAAAATCATCCGTTTCGAGATGAAAACTATGCCACTTGAGTTGCTTATTTGTGTTCAAGGGGAGACAACTTTGCTTTAGTACCTTGCTAAACTGCTAATAGAAAATTTATGCATTACAGACATGTGGCATTTTCTAACACCAAATTTTTATAATTCTTTTTGTAAAAAGGAAAAATAATATAGAATGATACAAATAATATAAAATGATACAAATAATATAGAATAATGCAGATGTATGGATATAATTTGCAGTGATTAAAACTGAGAATGTGAATATTTTGTCTTTTTTTGTTACTTGTATATATACAGAGAACATTGTTAAGCAGTTTATAGATAGTTTTGTGACAAGTTTTCACTGAACATAAAGAAATCATTTGATCTTTTTTCCCATTGCTGAAAATTTTAGCCTCAAATTGGAGTTTGTAAAATCATGAAAGTGCCTAAATTTGAAAATTACTTGAATTTGAGACTGGTTCCAAAAAGTGCTTGAAGAGTAAATACTTAATGGTCCCTGGAAAGTGCTTGAATTTGGAAACAAATGTATTTCATTTAAAAACAAATTTACTCACATCTGTATCTAGAAAGAGTAAAAGATCCATTAAAAAATGTTAGAAATCTGATTCAGAAATTTTAATTCAGTGTTGAGTTGCTTTCATATTAATCAAGACTTGATGTTTCTTAGTACTCAGCCTTGATTGGGATTGTAAGCACCATAATGTAAAATGGATGGACTTGGCTGTCAGGGTCTATAAAAAGTGTTAAGTGCTTTGTTATGGGAATCGTATTTGCCAACAAAATTTGCCATAAGCACTGAACTCTGTATACATGGCAGGTAAGCGAAAGGATAAACAATGAGCTGTGTGTTGTCTTTGTTGAAAGACATTATAGTCAAAGTCACATTACGACATAGTAATGGTAAAAACAGTACTGTTGACTTGCATACCAATCATGGTAATCTAAACATCTCAGAATGGGATATTTTGGCTCCAATGCACCCAAGATCACTCACAACTGTAGAAAATTGCTTGCACTGTTATTTTTTACTACGTTAAAATCAAAGAAGAAATACCTTCAAACTAGTACCAAGTGCAGATTTGTTGGGATTTGGCAATTGCAAAAAGTCTATATGCATTTGTCTTTAGCTGTAAAATCCCCACATTAGTATTACAAGGGACTTGTAGAGCAAAATTAACCTCTGAAGAGTAGAATGGTTTTGAAGTTGAATGGCATATACAAAACTGAATAAAAACAGCAGGAATGAATTTAGAATCTGTTGTGCTTCGACATGAAAAAAGTCAAGAATTAGTTATAAACCCTGCCAAATGATAGTACTAACTCTCAAACCGATGTAGTTGGGATGACTGCACATCACATGCCCCAAAGTCCCATTGTCCTCACCTAGGCCTTGTTTAATCTGAACTATTTATGAATTCTGATATTTTGGAGATCCTGCTAACCATAATCAACTTTCATCCTAAGCTTACGCACATTTAATTTGAGTGTTTGAAAATGAACTTTTTGTCCTTGAAAAGTGCTTGAATTTCTTGATGAAATATAATTAAATATGAACCATTCACAATTACCTTTCACCTTCTTCACTAGTCTGTCAAAATAAAGACTGGATAATTACATCACTAGTCTATCAAAATAAAGACTGGATAATTACATCACTAGTCTGTCAAAATAAAGACTGGATAATTACATCACTAGTCTATCAAAATAAAGACTGGATAATTGCATCACTAGTCTATCAAAATAAAGACTGCATAATTACATGTACTTTGGTCTACTCTTACATTTTCATGTTATAAATTATTAATGTTTACATGAAGATTACCTCATAAAATCAAAAGATTCATTTTTATCTTATATTTGTGGTTACTTTTGGGCATGTCTCATCTCTGTTTTGCTACTTAATGCATTAGTATTACATGTGGAGGATTTTTAAATTATGAGAGTATAAAAGAAAGCATTTTGAATACTGCTTGTATACTGTTACACTTTCTGCATCTTCTGGAAAAGCCTGTATTTAAGCACACACACACACACACACATATTTATTGGATGGATGAAAGTGAGCTTGATACATATATGCGCTGTGTGTGTGTGTGTGATTTGCAATTGCGACAAACAACAATGGGCCAATTTCACACCAGATTTGCATTGCTCTTTGTCAGATTTTCTTTCCAGTCTGTGATTTTTCCTGACCAGCATGATTGTTATGATCCATTATGGCTTGGAAAGACTTGTCTGCTATGTGATTTGTGACAGTCAAACCTGTGAACAGTGGGCATCTCAGAGTAAATGCAAAGGTGGCCTTTGTTTGCAGGTGACCTCTGTATAATGGTTTACCTTTCATTATCAGTTTTTGAACAGTTATCATGCACTGGTTATTATTGTTATTATTATTAATAAGTATGTTTTATAATACAGTTCAACAAAATTATAAAATGGGTATATTCTTTATTCTCCCAAATTTATGTTCCACATAAGGTTACTGTATCATGCATGGTTTAATTCATCCTATAAATTTATTATCACTAACTGCTGCAATAACATGCGTAATTTTCTCACTGACCAGCAAACTGATTGCTTTGACCCTCTACCCTAAAATAAAAAATAAAATAAAAATGTTTAGAATCTGACATGTTGACTTTTGAACTATGTTGACAATTTTGAGTTTGGTCAGCAAAAGCAAGATAAGAAATGTTTGTATATAGATTCATATGTATTCCTTTATTGAAACAATGACTTTCTCATGAAGTAAAAGTTTAGTTTGTATGTAATGGTGACTACTAGGACATGGTCTGACTATATAGCTTATGTGCATTTGTTGGTGTATATGTGCTTGAATGATTACATGGATATGTGTTTGTAAGTATACAGGTATATATCCCATGTGTTGATTGAATGTTTGTGCATGTGATAGATTTTATTTTTCTTTGTATTTCTTGCCTTCAGTTAATTTGTAGTTAATTTGAATATATATGCATAGGTACTGTTGATAAAAAAATTGATTGAAAATGCAAATGAAGATCCATTATCTGCAAGGAATGAAAGGAATACTATAACACATAATCACCAGTAAATGATAACACAGACACCACGTGCCAGCTGTAATTTCCAGTAAATGATAAGACAGACACCACATGCCAAATGTAATCACCAGTAAATGATAAAACAGAGTATTATTTGATTTTAACCTTCATGTTATGCTGTTCAGTAATGGTTAGACCTTTTCTGGATTTGATTGTCAGCTTTATACATCACCGTTTAGCTGATACTTATCGCCTGACTGTCAGATACACCCATATTCGTTTCCACACAGTAAGTTACTTAATTATTCGCTTTCAAACATATTTTATATGTTCCACTCCACAGGCGACAAAGGACCATGACTTGTGACATACTGAATCATGTGTTATTTAAGGTAAAATCCACGAATGGTTATCTTGGCGTGATTCAGTTTGATTTAAGTGTCCAGTATGTACCAGATAATATGGTTACATAGCTCAGTATGACTACCACAGGATTCAAGTGCAAAACGTTTGAGTTCAGAGATATCCAGGTTCTCTGATAGGATTTGTGGACCCTAGGAAAAATTCACCAGTAGGTCCCTATGAACTACAAATTGTGTCGGCGGTGGACTCCCACCTCCCGACCGTTCTGGGCCCCCATAATTTTGACATAGCTGTGCTACCCTGTCGGTGGCCCAGGAGATATCTTGTCCAGTTTTATAAGTCGAAATTTTAATAAAATGTTTGAGATTATATGAATAGGTACTGTTGATAAAAAAATTGATTGAAAATGCAAATGAAAATCCATTATCTGCAAGGAATGAAAGGAATACTATAACACATAATCACCAGTAAATGATAACACAGACACCACATGCCAGCTGTAATTTCCAGTAAATGATAAAACAGACACCACATGCCAGATGTAATCACCAGTAAGTGATAAATCACAGACACCACCGCATGGTTGTTCTTGAATGTATGGATTTGTTTTTAGTGTAATGGTGATTGTTGTAAAATTGTGTTGTGATACTTGTTAAGTAAATTTTGTGGGATATTATTTGAATACAGATTTTTAAAAATATATTTTCTTCTTACTGTTGCATGTTTGGTTAGAAGCCATGTTAGTAATTTATGTTTTTGCTAGTGATATTATAAATTTTTCTACCTGACTGATTTCTTTTGCATCACTAGACTGTAAAATAACAATTCTTTTGTTCTTTTGTTTTGAATTTGCAGATTGTAATTTTCAGCATGATGCTAAAATTGTTACAAATAAAACCATTCTATGAATTGATACCCATCTTGTCATATTTTCTCATCATTTTCTTTTTCAATAAATTGTTTATTGTATAGCATGTGTAAATTGCTGCATTGGTCTTAATCCATAGTTTTCCAGCCTTATGTCTGTTTTTTAGGTTTATATTTTTTCTGTGATAATTAGAAGGAAAGGATTGTTAATTTATTTTCCCTATTTTATTTCACAAACATTTTATCAATTTTCAGTTTAAAATACCAGAATATATTCTAATATGTAAAACCATGAAATATCAAAAAGCCAACACTAGTGAAATCATTATGTTTAGATAATATACAATGACTAATAAACTTTATTTTAAGAAGCAATTTTACGGTACCTGAGCATGTTAAAACTGTATGGTAGAATTTTTAATAGAAGGAAAATCCATTAGCACAAAGGTGACACATACACATAGTTAACATTGTTGTTCTTACTGCAGCTCTGGGTAACTAATCCTTTTAAAACCAATCCTTTTCAAACTTATCTTTTTCAAACTAATCCTTTTCAAACTAATCCAGTTCAAACTAATCCATTTAATTTGGCAGCAAAAATATCTATATTCTGTCACTATATTGCAAGCTAAAAAAAATGAAACAAACTAAAATGACATATTATTACATGCAAGTACAAACTTAAGATATAGTTCACAAAGTCAGGGTTTCCATTAACAAATATTCCCTGTGTGTCCAACTTCTCCGTATCATGAATTCTACACTTGGATGGCCAAGAGACTTCTCTTTCTCCTGCTTATACACTCTAATAATAAAATTCTGTTCCTAATTAGAACTTATCTCTGCCACCACAGAGAGCTAATTGTGACTATTCATCTACAATAAGCTATGAAGAATATGCCGACAGGCATGTAATTTCCTGTCATGTCACCATTACCATGCCATTACTGTGTGCATACTGGTTAAGAAAAAAACGGAGTTTAATGGGCATGATTTACGTATATCAGGGCAAGTTGTCTCCCTGAAAGTACACTTATTCCCAGCCACTTTATTGAATGCCATAGCATTTAAAACAACTTCTAGCAAAACGTACATTTTTACTGAACCTCAAGAGTTCCAATTGACAATGGGTGCTGACAACTACAGCTGTATATTTTACAACCTTACTAGACTGCAGACTTCATAGGGTACATATGCTGTTGTACATTTTACAACCTTACTGGACTACAGACTTCACAGGGTACATACGCTGCTGTACATTTTACAACCTTAATGGACTACAGACTTCACAGGGTACATATGCTGCTCTACATTTAACAACCTTACTGGACTGCAAATAAAATGGCACATACACTACTGTACACTTTGCAATCTTACTGAACTGCAGACTTCACAAGGTACATACACTGCTGTACATTTTACAGCCTTACTGGACTACAGACTTCACAGGGTACATACGCTGCTGTACATTTTACAATCTTACTTAACTGCAGACTTCACAGGGTACATACACTGCTGTACATTTTACAACCTTACTGGACTACAGACTTCACATGGTACATATGCTGCTCTACATTTAACAACCTTACTGGACTGCAAATAAAATGGCACATACACTACTGTACACTTTGCAATCTTACTGAACTGCACACTTGACAGGGTACATACACTGCTGTACATTTTACAATCTTACTGGTTTGCAGACTTCACAGGGTCCATACACTGCTAACGCTGTACTTCTGACACTATTGAATACAGAACATGCATGGAATGGTGAAATTTCCAGGCTTGAGGTAATGGATTTCCAAATTCCAACCATGGACATCCATAACTATACAAAATAGAAATTTAATGGAACCACTACATAGTGTTGCAGCCATCATTCCTCCTGACCTTCAAAAGCTGAAATTGAGAACAGTTGATTTTTAAAACATTAGCATAAACTCTACTCAGCCCTTTACACCAACAATAGTAAAAGACTTGTAGATGAGACTTATATAAAAGATTTGTACACAAGACATGCTTCAGAAATTAAAATGAAAGCTATGTTCACAAAGGCGCTGTTCACAAAGATTTAAACATGTACAAAGACTCCTGCTTGCCAGTAGCTTCCAGTGGGTCGGTGGTTCTTTCCAGGGTTTTCCCGGGTTTTTCCTCCACCATTAATACTGGCCACCATGTATTGTGTGCTGAAAAATGGCGTTAAACCTTACAACAACAACAACAACAAAGACTCCTGCAACATTAACAAATGACACATAAAATACTAAGACCCATGAAACGTTAATATTGACAAATAACATTAGGTGGCGCTCACCAGATAATATGTACTTTTGAGAGAGTGACGTATGTAAGGTGAAGTAGTTCGCATTTAAAACATGCACAGTGGAGAGAATGTTTGCATACCTCTATGCTACATTAATGTAGTGTGGACGATATTTCTTTTGGATATTGTACTTTTGGAAATTTTACATGATTTAAGCACACTGCTAACTAAAATGACTGCTCCCTTGTGTTAAAAAATCAGTCTGAATTAGTCTAAAGTACACTATACATAGCAACTATTAAAATAGGGAAAATTAATTTTGCCAGACTAGACAATACCAGCTTCTGAAAGTGTAATGAATGAATTACCAAATATATAAAATGTAAAAAAAGTTATCGGCTCTTTCTTATACAATTGACCTCTGAAGTTCAGGAAGTGAAAATGACCAAGTAGAGCTAGTACTTTTTCGAAAGGTACACATTTGAAGTAAGGCCAAGCTGTATACTCTATAACCCATAGTACACCCATCAATCATACACCAAAATAAAGGGAATTAAAGGTTCTTTGCATTATACCTAAGATATACAAGGTCTTTTTTAAATAGCCAGTATAACCAGTGAGGAAAGCCGGGGACATTCTTTTTCTTTAAAATCCTAACCCTATGCAAAATGCGAAACTGTATAGCGCCACCTTACATACACAGAATCATAAATGAATACATTCTGTGATGAGAAGTTGGACATATCGAATAAACTATCTCAGTTAGCTGACACTATAGTTTACTAATACTGCAGACAGTTTCAAATTTGCTGCGTACAGATTTTGTGACATACAGTAATTAAATGTACATTAAGAATTGTTTATGTAATTTTTACTGAAATTTACATGGACAAACTGATAGAAAATGACCATTTCATACATTATAAACAGTTTTTTGTTGTTGTAGGGTTTAACGCCATTTTTCAGCACATATCTTGATGGCTATACATGATGGCCAGTATAAATGGTGGAGGAAGAACCTGGGAAAGTCCTGGAAATAACTGCTGACCCACGAGAAGCTACTGGCAAGCTTTCTCATGTACCCACATTGGCCAAACCCATGACTGGAACCCACGCAGACAGAGATGAAATGGCAGTGATCCGTAATGGTGAGTGCTTTAGACCACTTGGGACCTCTCTATGTATAAACAGTTTGAGCATTTGTGCTAATTACATAACTGTGAATGGAACTGAAGCAAACTTCTAGTGTTAAGATAAAAAAAGGTATCATGCTTTTTCTCCAGTGCCATTGGTAAGAAATAAACAAAGAGGTGAGTATATCCTTGAAACTTGGCAATAGTACTGAACTGTTACCAGAAGCTTATGAATGTGGTTATTACCCAAACAACACAAATTTCAATGGAACTACAATGTAATTATTATGTACATCTTCACTACCTGAAACTGTAATGCACAGATTGCATTGTGCTATGCAGGCAAATGCACAACCAAATGTATCTAAGGGCTGCATGCATTATTTGTTCAGTTAATTTCTTTCCAATTAAGTGTTTTAATCTTCCAAATACCAGATATTTTCTGTGATGCACTTTAGAACTGTGTCATCTTTTTTGTGTGAAGCTTTTCTTCACTAAAAATCGTTTCAACACGATAACTCCCACTTTTTCTTCACGTCTTGGCTAGTGTTTACATGACAGTTAGATAATAAAAGTACCCAGAATTATGCTCCAAGAATTAAATAGGCTTATAATAGCAGAATATAGTGTTAATCTTGTACATGGAGTAGGAATGAAGTGAAATTATTTAATAAACCAAAATGAATAACTCATTGATGAGAGAACAATGAATTGTCGATTGTTCTAAGCTAAATACATGTAATTTCAAAGTTGCATGTTTCAGATAACTATAGCAAAGTCATCTTAATGATTTATTGTGAATTCTGTGGAAATTTTCTTTGCTTGTAAGTAATAATTATGCAGTCATGTGGGTTTTGTTCAACTATTCATGATGGAAATTTTCTCACAAGATTTTGAATATGTTCAGCAGATTCAAAGATAACTGGCTTCATAATCAATAATAACTTTTTATAATGAGGGTTACATATTTGACTGTTGCTAATCTTCCATGCATCCCCCAGAAATAAAGGGTGAACATCAATGTAAAGTAAAATACCGTAACTAATTTAAAAGATGGGCATTTTCTTTCATAAAACACATTTAAATACATACTTACATTGTATTCACTCAATATATAAGGCATGTTACTAGCTGTATAACTCTAATAAAATGACAACAAAAAAAGAGAAAAAAGATGTTAACCTAACACTTCATTCACAATACATGTATACACATATGCATACACAAATGCACTACAAATTAAAACATTTACAAAGACATCTGAAATTATTAACTTACTGCCATCTAATGAACACATTAAAAGTCAAGGAGGACAGATACCATGAAAAGTTACTTGATGGTGCAACTGCAGGGAGACTGAGAAGGCCATGTTTGAATTACTGGTTGCTATTTAAGTTAGTTGCCTGAAATTGCATAAACTCTGACTTGAAACTTCCTTTACCAGTAATTGGCATTATTATAGTTTGTTGTAACATGGCATTCCATATTTGGGCACAAGGGTAACTAAATGACTATTTTACAGAGTTTCGATCTTGGTCCAGCAAAATTAGTTTTCCCCATGAACATGACCATGAACTGGATTCTATTCTCAATGCTTGCCTTTGTGTCTTTGTGATGTATAATGCTTATTTCTTTAAAGAATGTCCCCATATAAGTTTGTGATAATTAAGAATGGAAGTAAGGTAAGCATTTTTCTTCTTCATGTAATCAGATATTTGTCAAACATTCTGGGCAGAGAAACAACAGAAGTTAGTTTGGAATACACATTAAAGATTTGTTGAGCCCAATTAAATGATTCATCCACATGTACACCTAAAACATACCTAAACTTAGTTATCTATCGAAAGAGTTACAGTCCTGAATTTATCACCTCTGTTGGCTAATTCAGTAGTTTTTCTTTATTAATTGCAATGTTGTTTTGACACCACTTTACTACACCATTCACACCACTTTACTACACCATTCAATGTTTTCCTGAGACTGCAATTATATTTCATCCAGCACATTTCCCTTTGAATACACGTTTCCCTTTGAATACACATTTCCCTTTGAATAGTGTCAGCATCATCTATATCAGTATTAGATTTACACATATTGAAAGATCGTTGATATACAGCATAAACAATAGAGAACCCAGAATAGAACCCTATGGCAGTATACTGCAGCAATCAAAACTGGTTGCCTAAAAATAATACTTCATGAGAGTTTAACCATTTCTGGTTCAAAAACAATGTATCTGCAGAGTATTTGGTAATTAACAAGATCAAAGGCTTTTTTAAGATCAACAAAACCAGTACCAGCATTTTTGTTATTATTGATGCATTTTATCCAGTTTCCAATAATGTTAACAAGCGCTGTTTGACTTTTGTTCTTTTCTCTAAAAGCTGATTGAGCATCTTGAGGTATTCTATACTGATGCAAAATACTTTTACATAAAACAGTCCTAGGCTTATAACTCTCTGGGTCCATTATGCCATTACCATTATCAATTCAAGTTCTTTTCAGCTACTTTCAACAAATCTGGTAAAATGCCTACATTAATGGTAAGGTTGACTGTTTGTGCAATGTTAATCCAAGACTGCAGAGTTTAATAATTTAGAACCTAATTACAATTCACTCCCTGAAGGCTTGGAGTTAGCAAATTTGTCAGTTAACTCTGTTACATCATGTATGCTTATGGACAATAAACTGAAGGGATTTTCTTTAGACCATCTATTTTTCTGGTGTGATGCAGTGAAATTATGGTCTTTTGTTTAAATTGAGAAATATTGACAAGATGTTTTAAAGTTTTCATTGCAGCCTGCTCAGACGTAAATGTATAGTTGTTAACTGTAAGCCTTAAGAGATCTATCTGATGCTTTTGATGAGAGAAATTTATGATTTAAAGGTATCTTGTATTTTATTTGTATTGCCATATACAGCCTTTTCAAACAGAGATCATTTTGACTGTAGAAACAGAGATCATTTTGACAGTAGAAACTGAGATCATTTTGACAGTAGAAACAGAGATCATTTTGACTGTAGAAACATAGATCATTTTGACAGTAGAAAGAGATCATTTTGACTGTAGAAACTGAGATCATTTTGACTGTTGAAACATAGATCATTTTGACATTAGAAACTGAGATCATTTTGACAGCAGAAACTGAGATCATTTTGACTGTAGAAACAGATCATGTTCAATATAGAAACAATTTTGTTTTATTGTGCCATTTTTTGTAATTTTGGCCAGTCTCTGTTATTGACATGAAGTGTATATGCAATAGCCCCATTGTACCATTTAGTTTTCTTTTATTCTTTTAACTTAGCAGACACATGATAGATTAGGACGTCTATTATGTGCCACATGAAAACTGCACTATTTGGGTCACTTCGAGATGAAACTTTATCAATATTATAACCATGTTGACCATGGAACAATACAGAACTAGTGAATTTATTAAAACATCCATGGTATTGCGTATATTTATATTAACTGAAAGCATGTCTTCCTGAAAATGTAATGCGTACAGGATAATCATCACCACGCTGCAATAATGACACAGGTCATCTACTTTCATTTTCAGAATTTGTATGGCATATGATGAATGACTGTGTAGGATATTTCATTCTCACTTGTTGGCTTTTGTATTGATTAAATCCATGAGATGAAACAGAACTATTATATTTGGCAAACATTTATTGGTATGGTAGCTTCCTACGGTATCATGGATTCTATGGTATCGCAGTATTCAAGGTTTTCCGTTTTTTTTTTTCTGTATAGCACAATCTATCGTGTACTTATACGTCACTAAGTTCTGTATCTCCAGTTTCGTTGAAAATCTGGAGATTGCTGACGAGTCCAATACTTTAAAAATTTACCCATGATGATTAATCTTATGGCTATTGAGTACCAACCTCGGAACCAGACTATCGTAACTAGGCAACATGCTTTTGTCTAATTGCCAGGCTTCAATTGGATAGTATTTCAATAAGCGTCTTGCTAACGTAGATGTTTGAGCTCTCAGAACATAGGAGAAATAAAAGTTTGATCGTGGCGTATTCAAATACCTGGAGTTCATCACTTTAATTTGTCGTATGAGTCACCCTATCACAGCAGGATTTTTCTAAGGGACAAGTAAGGTTTTATTTCTTTTTTTTCTGCACCATTAGGGCAAAGTCACGCTGTACACTGAACTCAGCTGTTTGTTATGGTTCTGACAATGACAATGTCAAACTTTTATTTAAAGTGTGATTTGCATTGCTTAAAAAGAAACATTACCTTGTTGGAACTATTTTACTCGCCGCAAACAACAATGTAACAATTTAATTCAACAACCAGTCATGTAGTACTTACAATCAATTTTTGTTCTTGCTGTTTTTATTTTATTATTTATACGTGAAAAAATTATGATTTTGAGCTGAATCAGCATACCCCTCCCTAATTTATGATTTATATTTAAATAATCAATGCAGGAAAATATTTTACTTGAAAAGATGAAACTTTTCGTCAGTTACATGCAGTGTTAAAATACACACGCGTAAATGGATGGTCAATACATAATTAAGATACCCACTTCCAGTTTATAATTTCAGTTCACAAAATTCAACGGTGAGAAGCCATTTTACATACATCTAGTATATTATACGCTTAAATGCAGTGCTAAAATATATTGGGTAAATAGTGGCTGCACAAGACATAATTAAGATACCATTTGCATGCTGTTGCCAATGATTACCCGACCCACCCAGTTTCGTTTCCGCAAAGTAATCCCATTAATTATTATTAAATTTGACATTCCTCTTGATAATTGAGAGGCTTTGTCTTACATTGTCAGCATTCTGATACATCTATAGCGTATTTATAATGCCCAATTATCAGTTCCACCCACTTTGTTCTACTCAATAATTTCCTTGATCAGTATGACATTTCATTAAAATTATTCTGCAGCCTTGATTCTGACGAAACATTTGATGATTTTTATTGTCAGCCTTCTACGTAGTTGTTTAGCAAAGCTATAGTCAATGACTGTCAGACCAACCTACTTTCATTCCCGCACAATACATGTCACGAGTATTATTTGATCTTAACCTTCACGGTATGCTGCTCAGTAATGGTTTGACCTTTTCTGGGTTTGATTGTCAGCTTTATACGTAACCAGTTAGCTGATATTTATCTCCTGACTGTCAGATACACCCATTTTCGTTTCCGCACAGTAAGTTCCTTAATTATTATTCGATTTCAAACAGATTTGATATGTTCCACACTTCAGGCGACAAAGGACCATGACTTGTGACATACTGGATCATGTGTTATTTAAAGTAAAATCCACGAATGGTTATCTTGGCATGATTCAGTTTGATTTAAGCGTCCAGTATGTACCAGATGCTATGATTATATAGCTCAGTATGACTACCACAGGATTCAAGTGCAAAACTTAGTTCAGAGATATCCAGGTTCTAGGATAGGATTTGTGAACCCTAGGAAAAATTCACCAGTAGGCCCCTATGAACTACAAATTGTGACTGTGGTGGTCTCCCCCCTCCCGACCGTTGTGGGCCCCCAGAATTTTGACATAGCTGTGCTACCCTGTCGGTGGCACAGGAGATATCTTGCCCAGTTTTATAAGTCGAAATTTTAATAAAATGTTTGAGATTTTGTTCTGACCGAGTCATTCTGGTTCTTAAGTCTCGATATGGGTGTAGTTTGTAGGAAAATTAACTTGTCAGAACAGAGATATACCGAATATATAGAATTTTGGCTGATTTCTTAAATAAAGTTTTCCCTGTTTATAAACTATGTGTCTATAAGAAATGTTATGCTAAAACTGTCCATATGTTTAATAGGTTTAATATTGTGGGTCTGTTTGGCGGGAAATATAATACTTTAAAATTGTGCGGTTGTTTGGCAAAATCTTATGTTAAAAACGTCCATATATGTTTAATAGGTATAGGTTTCTATGGAGCATACGGGAATTTAACCTGTTAGGGTTCCTCGAGATTCTAGCATGGTCAAGTCTCTAACGGTCAAGTCTCTAACAGAAAATGTAATGTTTTAATACGTCCATATATTTAATATTTTGGGTCTGTATCAGAGGGGTAGCTATGATATTTTGCGCCGGGGGACGAACTATAAAATTGGCGCCCCAGCCCCCTCCCCGTTTAATCACATTTTTGAATATTACCCTTGTTTACTTATTATAATGTAACGTTGTAAGCCTCATTTTGGCGCCCCTGTACCTTGGCGCCCGGGGACATATGTACCCCACTGCCCCCCCCCCCACCTACGCCTCTGGTCTATATAGCGACAACAGAAAACGTGATTTTACAATTTCTTTAGGATTAACATACACCCTGACGGAACACCACTAGTTACTATGTAGCACCATGTGATTTACTATCCAACACTTACACCATACCATGATCAAGCCGTTTTGAGTGGCCCGCAACCAGTACATACCATTCAATACCACGTGATATACTATCCAGCACCCACACCATATTATCAACACGTATGTTGGAATGACCATTACCCAGAAATCTGCTGTCCAGCACTCACACTATACTATCAACTCGCCGTTTTGGAGTGGCCAGCACCCAGTGATCTACTGTCCAACTACCACTTATCTGCCATCCAAGATTCCGTTTGGAACGACCACCACTCAGTGATCTAATATCCATCACTTAGTGATCTGCTAACACACCTTACACATAGCATGGGTGGACCTGTGTAAGTCTAACGGGAGTTAACAATGCATACGTGTGGGATCGTGCAGGATCTAACGGGAAATATAATAGTAACACAACACTTAGTGACCAGTACCCATTAACTTACTATCCAATACTCCGACCCACACTATCCAGCACCTATACACCTACTAACCATCGTTCAGAGTTATTCATAAACTCAGGGTAGAGGTAAGATATAAACAAATTAAACTTCCTGTAATTTCCATACTTGAGATTTTAAACAAAATTACAATTCCCCACTGCCCCTATATTGTCTATAACTTTATCAGTGGAGTGAAAGAAGCAAAGGGTGCATCTCACAGAATTTTTATACCAAACTAAGAGAGAGAGAGAGAGAGAGAGAGAGAGAGAGAGAGAGAGAGAGAGTAATAAATTATGTATGGATCCAACTGGTATTTGATTTTTCACTAAAGTGTTCACATTGTAGCTTTGTAAACATATTGACAGAAAGTTTTGTTACGAAATATATATCCTTTGTCGAGCTAAAGATGACGAATGAAAATGTTGCTGCTAAAAATGTCAAATTTTTGCTACACGTTTTATATCTGTGTGTGTCTATTTTTTCCAAAAATATAAAACTTAAACTACCTACCCATCTTGTTTGATGGAATATAAGTATGTTTGTTGTTAGAGTGTTAAATCATTCCTAACACTGCTTGCTAGTTAGAGGCATTATTACAGACAAAAACTTCTTTTCATATCAAGTACGGACACTCCATATGCGTCAAGTAAATTCCTTTCTCTATATCATGTTAAGTGTCTGTAGAAGCTGTGGTATTTCAGTTTTGTCGCTTTCATTCTTGAACAGAAAATGTGACTGTCAGTCATTGGTCTGGCATTGAAAAAAAAGACAACAAAAACTCAAATCTCTCAAACATCACCACCTAAAATTGAAAATTAAAATGAAAAGTCAGAAATGAAAATGAAAAAGACAAGTTTGAAAATGAAAATTATGAATGAAAAATGAAAAATTAAAATTCAAAATTAAAATAAAAATGAAAATTGGAATAAACAAGTTTGAAAATGGAAAAAATAAAAAATTAAAACTGATAATTAAAAAATGAAAACAGAAAATTTAAGGTTGAAAATGTTATTATGATTTTAGAGGACATAAAACTGCGTAATGTTAATTCCATTTATAGGACATAGAAACCCCAGATTTGCAAAACCTATAGGCATTTTTAACTTAGTACTTGACTGAGTGTTGGATCGAAGATCAGTAGGTATTTGATAGTAGATAACAGAGTGTTGGATAATAAATTTAAGTAAACATTACATATTACATTTCTCGTTTAACCTTCTATAGGCCCTAACATGCTAAACCTATGTAAATTTTTAACATTTCATTTCCCCTTTTGACCCTATAAGCTTTTCAACATGCAGACTACTGTTACATTCCCGTTGGATGTTATACAGACTCAACCATGTTAATCTTATAGATATTTTTGACATTATATTGGTGTAGTAGTTATTTTTTTAAAATATGTGCAACAATACCTCGAATCTGACTGGTCTGATACTTTTAGTGTACTGAAAATATATTCATGTATTTATTTACTAACGTATGCTAGAACCCCAAGGGGGAAAACGATTTGGTATTACATTTTTTTATTATTTATGGTCCATTAATCTCGGTGATTCAACTACTAACGACGCATCGCACAACGACTTCGAACAGATTCAGTTTACTCTTGGACATAATTATGCACGAAAGGTATCTGAACGATTTAAAAGGATAGAGACTGAGCGAGCCTGAAAACAATTTAAAGTTGTTTATGTTTTTCTTTTAATGTTTCATGGCAAGGCCTTTCTGCGAACACGTTATCAGACTTGCCATATCACGATTTCTGTTATCGTAGAGACCCTCTCTACCAAACTGTAGAGTTTCAACAGGTGACACTTCTGGTCAGTTATTCAAAGATACCTCCAACAAGACTTGATAAATTGCTGTATACTCCTCTCAAGACGTAAAGATACTAGTTGTGTCCGTCAAGAGAAAGGACATTGGGCTCCATTATATCCATAATATGAAAGAAAAGAATCCTCATAAACATCCAGTCTATATTGATCTGTCTCTTTAGTGAAGTAAGGGTGTGTGTGTGTGCATCGTTTGCTTTAAACAAAGTTGCTTCAGTCCTATAGGTCAGCCTTCTGAAAGGTCTATAGTACACTCAGTAACCTTTTCAGAAGTCCAATACTAGTGTGTTGTCTTTTTCCCACAATACAAACGATGAGCTCTTTTGGGATTGTAATAGTCTATCAGTGGATAGGAAAAAAAATCGACATTTCGTAATAAACGGAATGAAGAACAAATTTGCATCATAAAATCATTAACATTGCAACACAATTTGTGCCAATTAAATATAGCAGCCGTTATAGTCAAATAATTAAAATCATCGACTAAAATTTAATCTGGCTGTGTTGAATCTAGGAGAAAATTTCGCTTTCAATCTTACTGTTAGTCTTTGAACTTGGCGCACACTTCTTTGTCAAATTTAGTAACAAACCGCACTTTTCACTTGGCTTACGAAATGTAGGACAACCATTGCAACATTGGGAATACTTTTTTTTTGTAAATCTTTTGAGTATTATCTCGTCTTCAAGAGATATAGGCGGACTTTGAAAAAGGCCTTTGATTTTGTTTTGGTTTTTTGGGTGGTTTTATTTTAGTTGCCACTTATGGACTTGACAATATCAGCTGTAACTATCTTAAACTTTTTTTTCCGCGTCCAAGTGTTTGTAGTGGTAGTGATATTTACTGCCGCTGCCCACTCTTTGTTTGTGTGCGTGTGTGTGAGAGAGAGAGAGAGAGAGAGCCAGTTTCCCCTCTCAGACACTTACACTTCGTGCAAATATTGAAGGATATATCTCCTCTATTGAATGGACGACTTATCGATCTATTGACCCAATATCTACCTACTTACCTACCTCCTTACCGTCCTCTGATCCCTCTGATATTCCTCTCTCTCTCTCTCTCTCTCTCTCTCTCTCTCTCTCTCTCTCTCGATAGATCGATCGATCGACGGGCGGATTGAAGGTTTTGAAATGGAGAATTAAAATACCTATCTTTGACTTAAGGAACAGAATTGACACACATTCAGATTAACATGTGTTAATTATTTGTCTTATTTATTTTCACCATAGACATTCTAGCCGTTGATGAAAGGCACAATTCATACGAATAGAAAATTCTACTACACGTTTGTCTCTTTCCGGCTTTCTTTCTCTCCCAATCTTTGGTTTGTTACAAAATTATTTGCATTGTTTCCATTGGCTTGAAATGAAATCAGATTGTGAAATTGTGGTCCACCGTTTTCAGATTAAGTTTAAAGTAAAAAAAAGAAAAAAAGAACAAACCAGGAAAATGTCGCAATGTTTACCAAAAAATATGTTTCGCTGTTTTCCCCAGACAAGCGCAAACAGAAAAACGTGACAATCTTAGATTCAACCCAAATACCTCTTACGTCAAAAACAATATTCTTGCCAACCATCTGCAATATGTGACGACCAATGTAACATTAGACTCGGCGAGATCATCTTAATATTGGATATTACTTTTGTAACCAGACAGTATGTCAATATTTTTATCCGGCGACAAAGGATAATACTTTAGGAAAGAATTAAAACATAGTTCTCTCCACACGTTTTAAAACGATAGAAATATTTGTTTTGGATTTTAAGAGAAAGATATTTCTTTCTCTCTCGATCTTTTGTTTTTGGCATAAAAAATATGTAGGATGGATATTTTTCTTCTATCACTCCCCAGGTAAGGTTATATGGATTATAAGAGTAGTAATGAATGGTAATTTGGTTGAAATTGGGATGGTATGGAAATGGTAGGAGTTTATTTTATTTTTGAGGGAATAATAGGGAAGTAAGGAGATAGGGCAGATAACTTTGCTAATAAGGAATTTAAATTTTATTTTTTATACCTCTTGTTTTACATTCTACCTATGCCCTGTGTTGATAAGTAACTTTGAATACTGGACAGTCAAACAAAAGTATATGGGTTAGTAGGTGTAGCAGTACTGGATAGTATCGATGGTGGTAATAAGTCACCGACTACTGGTCAGTAACTGTAAGTTAAACATTACATTTCCCATTAGGTCCTATACAGGCTTACACATGTTCAACCTACGGTGAGATGTTAATTTATATTATACCCCATTCACATGTGTTATGACTCTATGGTCATAAACTAAGCAACAGAAAGAAGAAAAACCACAAGTTTTGTAAAACTAAGTCCAAAAGAATGAAAAGTTCCATGTAAATTTCAGAATTAGAAATGTACTGGTCGGCCAAGAATCGTAACGTTGTCAAAATGGAGTTGTCCAGAACTCCTTTGAACAATTCACAAAATGTTCCAGAATAATATTATAGTACTATAGGCACTTCCTAGTTCCACTGAATAATCCAAGCAAATATTTTTCCTCTTAAATAATATATAGGTAGGACATAGAACACGTCTGCAGACTTGATGTTACAACAGGAACACAAGAAACAAGAATTACTCCAAAATAGGGATGAAATACACTTGCTCAGTTCTCTCCTTAGGGTCGTCCACATATGACGTCACGCAATTTTTGCCATTTTTTTTTTATCCCCTCGTCACACTTCGTCTCAAAAACCCAGACACCCTCTATGTGACGTCACAAATCTCTTACCCCCCCCCTTTTTTCCCCACAATTTTTTGTAATACTGAAAAGTAACTGTAATGTGAATCAGTTAACTATACAGACAAAACAACAATCCTTTATGTAAAATATTGTTTAATTAATCAGGCTTTTACAAGGACTGCTAGACTAGTTAAAAGTTTAAAAAATTATTTTTAAAAATTTAATTAATTTTAAACAAACAACAAAATGAATTAAACACATCAATCACATAAATTCTTACTAACATTAAAGTTTCAAAAAATCCACAAAAGTTTTAAGGGTTTAAAATCTGAAGTATTTGTAAATTAATTACTGCTCTTCATAGTTACCATTATCCAAAGGCAGAGTTAGCTGCTCTTCCACTGAACGAACAAGAAATCCATTTGTTTCTAGATTAACATCGTTTATTGTAAAGGATATTCCATGGAAATCAAGCTCTTCCTCGTCAATCCAGTCCACACTTTCTCCATTATCCGCATTTGCTAGTATGACAATCATTTCGCGTTGCTTTCTACCAGCGACTCTCATTTGTCTGATGCGCTTCGATGGAGCTGCTATTTGTTTTTGAAGGACTGAATGATTGCACAGCATGGCCAGACAGCTGAAGTACACGTGGCATATCATGCAATTCTCTCATTCAGCCCATATTAAAGTGAAGGGTGTTACCGGTCTATGCTCTTAAAAGAAGTAACAGAAAAGAGTGAGGACAACAAGCTTTGTAAAATTTAACAAATAATTTATTTCCCTTGAATGCAAAGTGAAAAATAAGAAAAAAAATGACTTACGGCGCTGCGAATTAAATCCAAAAATTATCCGAGAATTCACAACCCAAGTCATATCAATGAAACTTTCTAAGTGAATCTCGGTTCAAATCCCGATGAAATTCAAGATGGAAGGCGATGATGTCTGTAATAACCTACGAAGTGTAGACGTGTCAACAGTCTCTTGTTGAATCACAGAAAATATTATTCCAGTTTTGAATTACGGATAAATTCCAGTGCATGTCTTTGCCCAAGAATTATAACAGAATATTTTTGTATTTCCAGTGAAAATAATCCCTTGAATTCAATAATTTGAAGATTTTTTTTTAGCCCAAACTGGTCAAAATATAACACAACTTAAAGTGCTAGGTGTTAAAGCACGACTGACTAAACCTTTATCAAAGCAAAAGTAATATGACTAATTAAGACGCAAAACAGATACCCGGATGAGGGTCAAAAGTTCATTCTTTTGGAACAAATAGAAGTTTGTTACCGATTGGCATATGATACTTGTCACGTAACCCAGGTATGACCTTGACTGAAATTAATGACTCTTACTCTGAGAAAGATAAGTAATAGAAAAAAGTTGTTTACATCAGGTCAAACCGAACTAAGTTCTGGACAAGGTCATGTCCAGTAAACAATCTTACATTACAGTTGCATGTAATTGAATGAATAAAACAAATTAAAACTAACAGACAAATAATTAAATGAAATATACATAACAAGCACAATAAAGGTCGCAGGAAATTGTCGGAATTGTGTTTGCTGACCGAGGTAGAATGTCTTCCGTTTTGAGAATTTGAGTTGCAAATAAGGATGGAAATGTGCGTAAGGCTCCAGCTGTAGCTCGTTCTGGAACTTTAAGCCCTTCACATGTTTGAACAAAGGAGGAGCAAGAAATCTGTCTTTTATCACGCTGAAGTATGAGCTTCGTGCTTTCGAACAGCACACGTTGTCATCACACTTCACAATCTGAAGCAAGTATTTGCTTGAGCGGACATGGGTCTCACACTAGTTTGATCTCTACACAATATATCATGTTCCATGAGCTCTGAATTTAATGAATCCGTATACTCAGCAATGGTTGTGTAATTGTTTATAGTCAGCTGTGACCATATTTCGGCCAACGTTTTTCCGGCAAATTCAAAGTTTTTCTTCTCTAGTTCAGTGTCAGTTGTCTCACATCATTCGTCTAAATGGTCTGCCATAGGTGTCATGAGGTAATATTTATGCACCCAATTCCCTGCTCAATGGCGCCATCTTTCTCTCCATTCTTTTAAAAATACTTCGTCCCGGAGCATTTGTTGCAACGAAGACAGAGTCAAGATCATGTTTCAAGAAATGGTGGATGGCAACCTTAATGACTTTTTGATACCGTGGGTTTTCATTCGGTCTACCATCAACAGCAAAAACGAGAATCGGCTGGACCAATTTAATAATGCCAGTCCTGGTTATGGTATCGACCTCTGTCAGACAAAGCAACTTTCCAAAGTCAAATCCATGGCTGAGTGCTGGTGATGCAGAGTGTTTTCGAGATCAGATGGCTATAAACGTTGGGCCAGAAAAGCCAATAGCGTCTCTGTTTCCAAGACCGTTGTGATGGATCTCAGTGCAGGCATACACCGAGGGTATAAGCTTGTGCCGAGCAGCAACTACCCAGTCATGGTCAGGAAAGCTTACTTTATAATCAATGTGCATTAGCAGTGGACTCTGCTTATTGGCAACGGCCAGACCAATTGGGACGCGACATTTATCATCCTGGCTGACAAAACAGGCCTCATCCGGTCCAAGCATGGACGACAGTTCTTCAAAATGTCTTATTGTACCTGTGCAAAATTGGCCTTCGATAAGTTTAGTGTGATAATCATTTTGTGCTCTAGTTAACTTTGCTGGGACAGTGGTTACATGATGCTTACCTTCTGACGACGAACCACGCTTAGGAAGTAGACGAAGGTATAGTCCACTTCGATTTATATTGAAGCCATCTTTTTTAAATGCTCTGTTAATTGATCAATGGTTTGGTACTTCTGTTGACTTCGAACTGTCTTTTTTCATGAGAAGCTGAACCATGCATTGCTTTATCCGGCATAGTTTGCGAAAGCAATGGTTGTTCCTCTTCCATTTTTGGTTGATCACATCTGGCCTTGATATTCAGTTTTGAGCGCAGTTCAGGATTATTTTCTAATAAAGCATTCAGTTTTGATTTTTTTTCAAATCCTTTGCCTTCTGGGATCTTCTTTAATCATCAATCTTCCTCTTTAATTTCTTTTGCAACTGTTTTGTTCATTTGAAAGTAGTCATTGTTTCTGCCGATTATACAAGCCAGCGAGGTCAGAATTTATGACGTCAATTTGGGACTTCAAATGTAATTGAACAGTAGCATTTCTCGGAGTTGGCAAATGACTTGTAGAAGGCAATGTTTCAGAAGTAATGATATTCAAGACATCAGTCGGTTGTTCATTGGACTCTAAATTATCCTGAGTAGAAACTGTTTATGAAACTGATGCTGCATGTTTTGTCCAAAAGTTAAGAAGTGATCCTTTTTTCGTAACGGTGATCGCCTTGAACTCTTGCAACATATGGTTAACTTTTTCAGCCAAATCTGTCATTCTTGATACTATTCCACTTTATAATAAATTCATCTTGGCACATCTGTTTGGTTTTTGAAGGATATGCTAGCACATAAGCGTTAAATAAAGACTGATATAATCTAATTTTTTATCCATTTCTAAATTAACCGAATTCCTCTAAGATACCACATGACCTATCTGTCCAATTTATAAAAGATCGAATCTAATAAAAAATATTTACTAATAATTATATTATTAATAACTTTCAAGACATGTAAGCATCTGGTTAGATTGTATACTATTTCACGTTCTATAATATCTTACAATATACACTTTGCACATACATCAATTCCAACTATAGATAATCACTATAATTTACAGTCATGAATACAACTTTAAAAAAAATAGATAAAATAATGTACCAGGAATTTAAAAAGTATAGATATACATCATACATGGTAGGTGTGTGGTATGTTGGATAGGAGAACACAGGGTTCTAGTTAGTAGATCACAGGGTGATGGTTATTAAAATTGTTGTTTTAGTAGATCACAGGGTGATGGTTACTAAGAATGTGGTTTTAGTGGATCACAGGGTGATGGTTACTAAAAATGTTTTGGATGGAAGATAATAACAGGATGTTGGATAATAAATCACTGGATGCTGGCCTTTCCAAGTGGTGTGTTGATGGTACAGTGTGGGTATTAGTAGATCATTGGGTGTTGAATAGTGGATCACTGGGTGCTGGCCACTACAAAAGGCATGTTGATGGTATAGCTTATGTTGGAGAGTAGATATCTGGATAATGGTCATTCCAAATGGCATGCTGATAGTATAGTACAGGTGTTGGAAAG
This sequence comes from Sinohyriopsis cumingii, assembly GCA_028554795.2. NCBI lineage: Eukaryota > Metazoa > Mollusca > Bivalvia > Unionida > Unionidae > Sinohyriopsis > Sinohyriopsis cumingii. The sequence goes on along the minus strand of CM068828.1, from coordinate 16,025,039 downwards.
TAGATCAATGGTTGCTGGATAGTAGATGACAAGGTGATATTCATTCAAATTGTACATTAATCCTGTGGATGTTTGAAACATTGTTTTCCATTGTTGCCATATAGATTAATGCTATTAAATCTACAAATGTTTTTAACAATAACTTTCCTGTTAAAGTCACATTAGAGTCCATTTTTTATTTCTCAGGTGTACCAAAGAGACCCATATGTGTCAAACATATGGACATTTCTACCTAGGATTTCTTGTTTGAGGCCAAAACGACTCATGCTGTTAAAATGTTACATTTCCTGCCAAAGAGAATTATAATGTTACAGTGCTACATTTCCTGCTAAACAAACCCATAATGTTAAATGTTTGACATTTTAACATAGGATTTTCCATAGATATCTACAGACTCTTGTTAAAATAGGCTTACAGTTAGACATCAGATTGCCCACACCTCCAATCTAATTTTAGATCCTAAGATAAGAGAAAGATCCCAGTTTTGGACTTTTTCATCTTAAAGATCATATCTCAAGCAGACTACATATGTGAGGAAGTGACTTATTTTTGAAGACTGGAGAGGTCAACCCATTGAACCTAAGGTCCCTGGAAAATCATTTTTGATTTTGCTACTTTAGGCTACTTTGCTTCATATACTTTTGCTATTAAAGACATAAGACAATGCAAATTGTGAAAAATGGCAATATCTGGTAAAAGTCTCCTGAAAATAGTTATATGTGATCTCTCTCTTGCCCCTCTCAACATCATCACATTGTATTGTCATAATGGTCACTACACTGCTCTATACAGAGACCACTTTGTTATGAAGAGCAAAATACAATACTTCCTGATTATAATGCTGTCCATAGGAGCCATAGGGTATACTGCCTTATATTGAGACCACCTTATAATGAGGTACATATATGAATACTTCCTCATCATAACACTGTCCACTAGGCCATAACATGCTGTGCCTTTTTATGCTAGGTCATGCATTACTGGATTTTCCAAGTAAATTAATTGAGATAATTCACTGGAGTAGGATCTAATAAAAAATTTCACTGCCTCATTGATGATAACCTTGAAATTAGAGTTGTTCTTAGATGCTGACATCTACATATATGAAAGGAAAATCAAGACTGATGGAGTGCACATGAGAGTATTTTAGTTATATAATGTATGGAGGGGTAATGCCAACAGAAGACTTTACTGGTGGAAATGAGTGGGGAACAGTGCAATAAATGAACGTTCATCATTAAATTGTTATGGATTTATTTAATTATCCAAAAATTTGTCCACAAACACATTTTACAAGTAGACTGGGAGAAAACAATTGTAAATTCTTCTGTTGTTGATTTGTCTGGAACTAAGTAGTTCTGGGAATTTAGGGTGCTAATTGATAATTTAAATGTCGAGTCAGCCTACCAGAAAGAAAGACAGAGATATAGAATCTGTAATCTCTCTGAATATGTAGAAAGACATTAAAGAAAATGGAAGAATATTTATTATAATATATTCATAAATATTATATTCCCCTTTTATATACCGGCCATATGGTGAACCGTATTCTCCTTTTAAATGTATGCCATAAGGTGAAGTATTTTCCCCTTTTATATGCCTGCCATAAGGTGGAGCATTTCCCACTTTTATGTACCTACCATAAGGTGTACTATATTCCCCTTTTATATGCCATCCACACAGTGAAGCATATTCCCATAAATAGTATATTCCCCATTTCTATGCCTGCCATAAGGTGGAGCCTATCATACTATGTTGTTGCCTGTTTCCAATTTTGTTTCTGCAAAATAAGTTCTGTTGCCCAGCATCTTCTGTTTCCATGTTTTATGGATGCCTTTTAGTTGCAGTAAGGAAGAACCCTATCAGTTTTGGGGACAAAGATCTAGCTCATTGTGACTGATGGAAAGCAGAAAATTGGTTTCAGCACAAGAACTCTAGCACATCAGCAACTTCAGTTATCTTAAGCTTGGATTGCTCACATTTTGGGTAGGGAAGAACCGTGTTGATTTTTATGTCAAGTAGACAAAGATCAAGGTCATTTTAACTGAGAGAATTAGTTCTCTGTCATTTACAGCTGCCAAACCTTGTGAATGGCTAGCACATGGGTAAGGAGAAATGCTTATTGATTTCAGGACCAAAAGGCCTAAGGTCAAGGATTTTGGAGGTCTTATTTTGCCTTTAATGTTTTTGAAGCTCTTATATTTGGATATTTTTCTGTTACAGGTTATTTGTTTTAGGGAACATATCTCTATGAATGTCTCTATCATTAAAGAACATTAAGGCCATAAGGCAGATTAAAATAACTCTTTGTACATTTTTCATGTTTTTTAAAGGATGAAGATCTTTGACAACACTGTACCTTTTAAGGGACAGAAATACCATGAGCTGAAGAAGAACTGTATCAAGAAAGGGATCCTCTTCACGGACCCAGAGTTTCCCCCAAATGGCTCCTCATTGTTCTTTAGTAGAAAGGCACCTTCAGATATCATGTGGAAAAGACCTGGGGTTTGTAGATTGTTCTACATTATGTCTGTATTTGAACATGAACACTTCACTGCAGATAGTCCAGTCATATGATAATCATTGTTTATATTCATCACTAATATTCATTTGTTCAAAAAACATTAAACAGGGTTAGTGCTAAAATAGTTTTTTTATGGTTGTTACCAAAAGAATGATCAATTAAACTGAGAATGTTCAGTGAATTGAACCTCATGAGATATCCCTTCTTTTTTGGTAATTCTGATGTGTGACATGTTTATCCCAAGACACACCACACACCAGCATCAAACTAGGTGAAATGATAATATAGGTTGATTCCTGAAAATATTTCTAAGCAATGTTAAATAAGGTCAGAAAAGTAGGTTACATCAATCAAACTTTGGTGTTTAACAAATCTTCATAAAAAATTATAACTACATTAGAAGTTTGATCTTGAAAGGTGTATATTTGGGATTTTAACAACAGACGCAAGCACATAAGCATGAATGGAGAGATGGACGAAGTGAATTCTATACATCCTTCTCACTTTGGCGGGACTTTTCTGTACCAGAGGTTGTGTCAGGGCTGTTGTGTTCCTAAAGTTGTCTCATGGCTGTTGTGTGCCAGAAGTTGTTTCCTAATCTGAGCAGTTTGTTGTTGTTTTTTTTAATATGTTAATATGAGGAACCATTTGGAGTATAACTATCAACTATTTTGTTTCAACTTTTTAGCTCAGATTGAAAGGAAATTTAAATATGATAGAAGAAATGGGTATATTTATATCAATGTTCAGACTACAGTAAATGCTTATATATTTGTACTGTCACCATTCATATAAGCCATAAGCTCGATTATTAAAAGAAAATGTCTAGATGTCTTGCTTAAGAAAGCAAATAGCAGTATGGCCAAGATGCTAAACTAAATTTTATAATGTCCCTCTGTTTAAAAAACTTGATGAATACATTTTAAGTATTAATTTTATACCAATGACAAATAGGACTCAGTGACCTAATTTTTTCTGTACTGGCTTTATATTTGTTTTTAATTAAATTTACCATTCTACAAAACATTATATTTGTTATAGCCATGTAATTATGAAGATAGATATTGATTAAATATGTCAAACTTTACATAAAGCTTTTTCTTCTGCAGTAGAATTTGATTGATATTGGATTAAGATACCGGTACTTGGAGAATTGAAAGATAATCTGTATTTGAAAAATTTAAGACAACACATTATCTCTTAAAACCTGTACAATTTGTCAATGAAAAACTGTACGTTTGCTTTTAAACTTTGAGTAGGCAAGTCATTTTTTTTAAGATTATATTTATTTAATGTAATGTTTTTTTACTTTTTTCTTTTTGCCATGGGGGAAAAAGTGCAAGAGTTGCCATTGAGAAACAGGGATGGGTGGCTGACTGAAAACACATTTTTTTCTTTAGCCTAATCAAATGCAGTTAGTTAAAAAATCCCAAACTCCACCTATCCACCACCAGCTGTCATTCAGTCATTACTTATTTCAGATTCCAATTAGCTAGTTACAAGTTGTTACAACTCTGGGACTTAAAATATGTAACAGAAAAAGTGAGACCAACAATTTAAATAAAATTAACAATAATTTTATTTCTCTACAATACAAAGTGAAAATTCTTAAGACACTTAGAGTTTTGTGAATTAAATCCAAAATGATCCTAAATGTCATATCACAAGTCCAAAAATATTGAATGTTCAAAATGAATTGCAGTAGTTGAATGTTCTGGTATAATACACTGGTTTAATCCACAATATCTCTGAATGAGTTCACAGTAATTTAAAATGGTGTAAACAAGTGCAAAAGATGCATGAGCACCTTAGTAATTCCAAAGAACATTTGAAATAAGTAATTTCTCTCAAATCATATCTGAATACAAATGTAAATTCTGAATCAGGGATTCTCAGAGATTGAAAAGGAACAGGAATCAATTATTTGTTACTCAGATTACTATTTATACATATTTTAAGTTGTGTGATACTTAAACATTTAGTAGATTTTGTCCCACATTCATATCCTGATGATTCTATTGTAATTCACTCTTTCTTCCTTAAAAAAGGATTTAATTCTATGCAGGAGAACATTTATAGTACAGAAAAGAGACCATTTGAAGGAAAGTGGCTTTTCATCTCTATTTTAAGGAGAGTAGATTTTATAGCTAACAAGTCTATATGAAGCTGACTGCAATAAACAGATGGATGTAAAGGTTTGCACACAATATACATAATGGTCAGTGATGGTATCTATAAATAAATGATGTCTATTTTTACATTTTAATACAGTTGATTATGTCTGTCACCTTCTTTTGTTTTCATTTTTAAAGTTATGCTTATTTTTATGTTTAATAAGAAATTGTATGTCAGAATCCTGCCTGAATTGTCACAAAATAACAGCTTGTGTGTTTTGTAATCATAAATAATCATACAAATACATAATCATAAATAATCACACAAATGCTTTATCATAAATAATCACACAACAGCTTAATCATAAATTATCACACGAGCTTAAAATCATAAATAATCACACAACAGCTTATCAAAAATAATCACATAACTTAATCTTAAATAATCACACAAGTGCTTAATCATAAATAATCAAACAACAGCTTATCATAAATAATCACACAAGAGCTTAATCATAAATAATCACATAACAGCTTATCATAAATAATCAACCAACAGCTTATCATAAATAATCACACAAGAGCTTAATCATAAATACTCACATAAGAGCTTAATCATAAATACTCAGACAAGTGCTTAATCATAAATAATCACACAACAGCTTATCATAAATAATCACACAAGAGCTTAATCATAAATACTCACACAAGAGCTTAATCATAAATAACCACACAACAACTTATCAAAAATAATCACACAACACCTTAATCATAAATGATCACACAACAGGTTATCATAAATAATCAAACAACAGCTTATCATAAATAATCACACAAGAGCTTAATCATAAATACTCACACAAGTGCTTAATCATAAATAATCAAACAACAGCTTATCAAAAATAATCACACAAGAGCTTAATCATAAATAATCACACAACAGCTTAATCATAAATAATCACACAACAGCTTATCATAAATAATCACACAAGAGCTTAATCACACATACTCACACAAGTGCTTAATCATAAATACTCACACAAGTGCTTAATCATAAATACTCGCACAAGTGCTTAATCATATATAATCAAACAACAGCTTATCATAAATAATCACACAAGAGCTTAATCATAAATAATCACATAACAGCTTATCATAAATAATCAACCAACAGCTTATCATAAATAATCACACAAGAGCTTAATCATAAATACTCACATAAGAGCTTAATCATAAATACTCAGACAAGTGCTTAATCATAAATAATCACACAACAACTTATCATAAATAATCACACAAGAGCTTAATCATAAATACTCACACAAGAGCTTAATCATAAATAACCACACAACAACTTATCAAAAATAATCACACAACACCTTAATCATAAATGATCACACAACAGGTTATCATAAATAATCAAACAACAGCTTATCATAAATAATCACACAAGAGCTTAATCATAAATACTCACACAAGTGCTTAATCATAAATAATCAAACAACAGCTTATCAAAAATAATCACACAAGAGCTTAATCATAAATAATCACACAACAGCTTAATCATAAATAATCACACAACAGCTTATCATAAATAATCACACAAGAGCTTAATCACACATACTCACACAAGTGCTTAATCATAAATACTCACACAAGTGCTTAATCATAAATACTCGCACAAGTGCTTAATCATAAATAATCACACAACAGCTTATCATAAATAATCACACAAGTGCTTAATCATAAATACACAAGTGCTTAATCATAAATAATCACACAAGAGCTTAATCACACATACTCATACAAGTGCTTAATCATAAATACTCACACAAGTGCTTAATCATAAATAATCACACAAGTACTTAATCATAAATAAGTGGATTTATTTGTAGTTTTCCTCCAAAATTAGGGAAATAAATTATTCCTTTGTTGTAGGAGATTGCACCTGATGCAAAGTTTTTCATTGATGCAGTCAGTTCGGATGATTTTTCCCAAGGAACTCTGGGCAACTGCTGGTTTGTAGCAGCCTGTGCCTGTCTAGGCCAAGACAGCAGATTCTGGAAAAAGGTAAATTTTCAGGTTAATTTTACTTATTAATGAATAATTCCACTGCATTTAACAAAACATATCAATGAAATTTCACTTACTTTTACTGTGCAGATACTGACTGCTCCGGTGGCCTATTGGTTAGAGCATCTGCCTTGGATGTGGGAGGTCATGGGTTCGATCCCTGGCTGAGTCATACAAAGACTTAGCATTAAGAGGTTAGTGTTAGGTCTGGTTGGCTTGGTGTCAGGATAATGTGACTGGGTGCGACATCATGCTACATGTCTGCGGCATGATGCCCCAGTGCTAGACAACACTATAAACTGCCACACTGCAGACATCATAGCGATATGACTGAAAAATTGTTAAAGCTACATTAAAAATCCAAATCACACACACACACTGTGCAGATACCAAACCTTAGGCTGCAAGTTGTATGTCAAGGAATAGGCATTTGAGTGCTTTACTTTCCTGCATTTTTTTATGCCCACATTGCTTTCTTCAATGTGTCTGTACATATCTACATCATTGGAAACTTATTGGACAATCCAACAAGAATCACTTGACAGAAACAAATAGAATTTATTAGGTATATTTCTGTACATACTGTCAGGCATATTTCTGTCCATACTGTCAGGCATATTTCTGTCCATACTGTCAGTCACAGCATTTTAGTATCATTAAATTGTTGTAAATTTTTAATTAAAATATATTTAGTAACATAACATTTTGCTAGGTGTGCAAAAAAACATTTTTGGTTGCACAATATAGTCTTTCTATAAAGGACTGACAATGGACAGGGACATTCTTTTATCCATTGGTGATGATAAGTGTTCATTATATCAAAGAGGGGCCCTGAGTGGCCGAGTGGTCTAAAGCACTCACCGTTCCAGATCACTGCCATCTCACCTCTGTCTGCGTGGGTTCGAGTCCAAGGCTCGGCTAGTGTGGCTATGTGGGAAAGACTGCCAGTAGCTTCTCGTGGGTCAGTGGTTCTTCCCTGGGTTTTCCAGGGTTCTTCCTCCACCAGTTATACTGGCTGCCATGTATAGCCTATCTTGTGCTGAAAAATGGCATTAAACCCTAGAACAACAACAACAACAACAACATTATATCAAAGAAGTTTTGGGTGCACTTAGACTTTATGCACACACTTTAACCATTGTTTTATTACTTGCGACAAACTCCTGACACTTAAAATATCAAAATCTAATGACATCTGTACAGAATGAATAACATCATTCAAGTCCAAAAATTGGCATCTATACATAATAGATTTATGCAACAGTATCAAAAGGTGCATAATGAAATCATCAGTATTTGATACTTCACAGTTTTATTTTATGGCGTTTTCCTTGAAATACAATGACGATAAGCAAATGTTTAATATATACATGTACATATACACATATGTGTGTGTCCACATCGGATAGGTTTATTATGCAGAGAGTGACTGCATAAGAATTTTTCCAGTATTTTCGGAAATATTTAAATTATAAACATGTGTCTTTTCTATAGAGATGTTCTTATCAGCAAGTTTCCTTTATATAGAAGTGTCTTTTTTATAAACAGTTGCCCTTGATATAACTGTGTTCTTTATGGTTGCATGCCCTTCATATTGGGTGTCCTTTATGGCCAAGTGTCCTTTGGTCCTAGTTGAGTTGAATGATATTCTGAATGACAGAAGTGACTGATGAATAATGGACTAATGTAGACCAATAATTACTAATTGGAGAATGAAATATACATTTTGGATTTTGGACCAAGTCCAGGAAAAGAGAGCAAAACAATTATGGCACATAAGTATTACGTAATTAAAATTAAGTTTTGTCCTCAAAAATTACATTTTTATATTCCTGCACCATAAGTTGTCACCCAGTTTATGATGGTATAATCCACCAATAATATTCTGAAATATTCAAATAATGGAGCAACTGCACATGATCAATTATCACCACACTCTTTACTGCATTTTCTAACACGAATTCCCACACTCTTGTCTGCATATTCCAACACAAATCCCCGTACTGATCTTTACTGCAGTTTCCAACATAAATCCTCACACAATTTACTGCATATTCCAACACAAACCCCCTCACTGTTTACTGCATATTCCAACACCAGTCCCCACACTCTTTACTGCATATTCCAACACCAATCGTCACACTCTTTACTGCATACTTCAACACCAATCCCCACATTCTTTTCTGCATTTTCCAACACATATCCACACACATTTTACTGCATTTTACTGCATTTTCCAACTCAAATCCACACACACTTTACTGCATTTTCCAAAACAAATCCACACACACTTTACTGCATATTCCGACACAAATTCTTACAATCTTTACTGCATATTCCAACACCAATCCCCCCACTCTTCATGTTCCATCACAGATCCCCACAATCTTTACTGCATATTCCAGCATAAATCCCCACAATCTTTACTGCATATTTCAGCACAAATCTCCACATTTCTTTGCTGCATATTCCTACACAAATTCTCACTCTTGTCTGCATATTCCAACACAAATCCCCACACTCTTTACTGCATATTCCAACACAAATCCCCACACTCTTTACTGCATATTCCAACACAAATCCCCACACTCTTTACTGCATATTCCAACATGAATCCCCACACTCTTTACTGAATTTTCTAACACAAATCCCTATACTATTTACTGCATATTCTAACATAAATCCCCACACTCTTTACTGCATATTCCAAAACAAATCCCCATACTCTTTACTGCATATTCCAACACAAATCCCCACACTCTTTACTGCTTATTCCAACAAAAATCCCCACACTCTTTACTGCTTATTCCAACATAAATCCCCACGCTCTTTACTGCATTTTCTAACACAAATCCTCATACTCTTTACTGCACTTTCCAACATAAATCCCCGTACTCTTTACTGCATTTTCCAACACGAATTCCCACACTCTTTACTGCATTTTCCAACATAAATCCCCTCGCTCTTTGCTACATATTCCAAGTATTTGACCTGTGGTATTTACCATGCCTCCAGATAGTGGTAACCTGATGGTCATAATGCAGAATCCATCATCTACATGATGTGTCTTCCTGACGTGACTGCACATAATAAATTTGGTCAGGCAGTATTTGAAATTGTTATTGTACGGCATGTTTGAGCATTCATACCCCTCCAGGAAATACCAAGAGTGGAAGTCAAGGATGACGTCCCTCCAATTTTGCAGATTGTTACCAGAATGGCAAAATAACTACAAATATGTGTAAATTTAAGTTTATCAGTTTAGAAGGAAATGTGGTAATGGACAGACACACATTTAGACAGACAGAATCACAATGCCTCTTCACTCAAGCATGGGCATAAATGACAAGATTGTTGTTCCATTCTAACAGAAAACTTAAGCAATACAGCATTCATGACAATATGCTACTTGTACACTGTTGGTCTCTTACACAGACTGGTTTCAGGTCTTGCTATCTCATTGGTAGACAAGTCTGTCTCATTGGATCAAAGACATTTAGGTAGTTGCACATCTAAACCAATATAGGTTTTCTATTCCACGACCTACAGATGCACTTATACATGTTGTATTTGTACATATACATTAATAAACATTGTACAGTTGTACATATACACTAATAAACATTGTACAGTTGTACATATACACTAATACTTATTGTCTAGTTGTACATACATACAAATACACCTTATCTGATTGTCTAGTGGCACCATCTAGTTCTACATATACACACCATCTAGTTGCACATACACACCATCTAGTTGTACATATACACACCATCTAGTTGTACATATACACATCATGATCAAGTTGTGCATATACACACCATCTAGTTCTACATATACACACAATTTTGTTGTACTTATGCAATAATATGTTGATTCACATTGTCTCATTTTTACATATGCACAAAAACACAATTTTGAAATGTACTTATACACCAGTTCATATAGATTTGTATTTACACTTTAATACACATTGTACTTACACATTAATACACATTGTACTTATACATTAATACACATTGTACTTATACATTAATACACATTGTACTTACACATTAATACACATTGTACATATACATTAATACACACTGTACTTTATTAATACACATTGTACTTATAGATTAATACACTTTGTACTTATACATTAATACACATTGTACACATTTATTAATGCACCTTGTACTTATACATTAATACACATTGTACTTATACATTAATACACATTGTACTTATACATTAATACAAATTGTACTTATACATTAATACACATTGTACTTATACATTATTACAAATTGTACTTACATATTAATACACATTGTACTTATACATTAATACACATTGTACTTATACATTAATACACATTGTAGTTATACATTAATACACATTGTGCTTACACATTAATACACATTGTGCTTACACATTAATACACATTGTACTTATACATTAATACACATTGTACTTATACATTAATACACATTGTACATATTTATTAAAGCACCTTGTACTTATACATTAATACAAATTGTACTTATACATTAATACACATTGTACTTATGCATTAATACACATTGTACATAATACTTTAATACACATTGTGCTTACACATTAATACACATTGTACTTATACATTAATATAAATTGTATTTTTACATTAATACACATTGTACTGCTACATTAATAGGCTTAGTACTTTTACATTAATACTCATTGTTCTTATATATTAGTACACATTGTTCTTATATATTAATATACATTGTTCTTATAAATCAAAACTCATTGTAGTTATCCATTAATACACATTGTACTTATTTATTAATACACATTGTACTTATACATTGATACAAATTGTACTTATTTATTAATACACATTGTACTTATACATTAATACACATTGTACATATACATTAATACACATTGTACTTCTACATTAATACACATTGTACTTACACATTAATACACATTGTACTTACACATTAATACACATTGTACTTCTGCATTAATGCACATTATTCTTATAAATCAAAACAGATTGTGCTTACACATTGATACACATTGTACTTATACATTAATACACCTTGTACTTATACATTAATACACATTGTACTTCTACATTAATACACATTGTAGTTATACATTAATACACATTGTACTTCTACATTAATACACATTTTACTTATACATTAATACAAATTGTACTTATTTATTAATACACATTGTACTGATACATTAATACACATTGTACTTATACATGAATACACCATGTACTTATACGTTAATACAAATTGTACATATACATTAATAAACAATTGTCATCATCATTGGCGACTCGGTCTCGAAAGACCATGCGAATAGCGCCCTTGGGGTGTTGCCTGTCTCTGTTGGCAACGTCTGCTGTGGCTGTGCAGGCCTATACGTGAGTGAGAGTCCCTACTGCAGTTGGTGCAGACATACTGGGAAGTCTGCATTACTGTGGTTGCTGTTGTGTTCTTCTTTCTCTTACATTTCTCTGCCACCAACTGGCCTCTCCTCGCATCAGCGACTGATATGCCATTGTTTACCATCAGTCTCCAGGTGCCTCGGTCCTCAGCCAGCTCTTCCCAGCCATCGGGTGAAATGTTGCATGCCTTCATGTCCCTCTTGCACACATCTTTGAAACGGAGTAAGGGGCGTCCGACTCTTCTCATGCCAGTGGCCAGCTGTCCATATAAGATGTCCTTTGGCAGCCTTCCATCCTCCATGCGTTGGACGTGACCCAGCCATCGAAGGCGGCGTTTAATTAGCAGGGAGTACATGCTGGGGGTACTTGCACGCTGCAGGATCTCGCTGTGTGGAACACGGTCTTGCCAGCTGATTTTCAGGATGTGTTTTAGGCACCGTATATGGAAGGAGTTGAGCCGGCATTCTTGCCTCATGTAGGTACTCCACGTCTCACTTCCATATAGAAGGGTGCTGAGAACGCAGGCCTGGTAGACTCGGACCTTGGTGTGCTCTGTCAGCGCGTTGTTTTCCCAAACCCTCTTTGTTAATCGAGCCATGATGGTGTTTGCCTTTCCAAGCCTTCTGTCCAGCTCCATATCAATCGAGAGAGTGTTGCTGATGGTTGACCCTAGGTAGGTAAAGTTGTTGACTGCTTCCAGGGTGACACCGTTGATTTTGATTGAAGGGGCAATGGTGGTATCTTGTACGCTGACATTTTTTTTTTCCAAGCTGATTGTGAGACCAAAGTGCGTGCAGGCAACAGCAAAACGGTCTCCCAGTCTCTGGAGGGCTTCCTCGGTGTGGGCCACAAGAGCTGCAGCATCTGCAAAAAGCATCTCCCTGATGAGCACAGCTCTCACTTTGGTCTTTGAGCGCAGTCGTGCCAGGTTGAACAGGCTCCCATCAGACCTGGTGTGTAGATATATGCCATCCGTGGACGTGTCGAAGGCATAGGACAGGAGCAGGGAGAAGAAGATCCCAAAAAGTGTTGGTGCCAGCACGCAGCCCTGCTTCACACCACTGTTAATTGGGAAGGAAGTTGAGGATGATCCATCATACAGGACTGTTCCCTTCATATCTGCATGGAAAGAGATTATCATGCTGAGGAGTTTTGGGGGGCAACTGATCTTACTCAGAAGTTCAAAAAGGCCCTTCCTGCTGACCAAGTCAAAGGCCTTGGTGAGGTTGATGAACATCATGTAGAGTGGTTGACCTTGCTCTCTGCTCTTCTCTTGGAGTTGTCGTAGGGAGAAGATCATGTCTGTCGTCGACCTGCCTGCTCTGAAGCCGCACTGTGATTCCGGGTACACACGGTCTGCCAGCAACTGCAGCCTGTTGAGTATGATGTGGGCGTACACTTTACCAACAACACTCAAGAGCGAGATCCCTCTGTAATTATTACAGTCACTGCGGTCGCCCTTGTTTTTGTAAAGGGTCACAATTGTGGCATGACGCATGTCTTGGGGGACTACTCCTTCCTCCCAGCAGCGGCAAAGTAGCTCGTGCAGTGGTTTAATCAATGCTGGTTTTCCACGTTTGATAGCTTCGGGCGGGATGCTGTCACTACCTGGTGCTTTGTCGTTTGGAAGGCAGTCGATTGCTTTGCTGAGCTCCTCTAAGGTTGGCACTTTGTCGAGCTCTTCCATGGTGGGCAGATTCTTTATGCTGCTGAGGGCTGCATCAGTGACTGACATTTCTCTGGAGTATAGTTCTGAGTAGTGCTCCACCCATCTGGCCATCTGTTGCCCACGGTCTGTGATCTTCTCTCCTGTCAGGGATTTCAGGGGAGCGACCCCTTTCACTGTAGGGCCTAGAGCCTTCTTGATGCCACTGTACATGCCTTGGATGTGTCCGGACTCGGCACTGCGCTGGATCCCTTCACACAGTTGTTGCCAGTACTCGTTCGCACACTGTCTAGCAATGCGTTGGGTGTTACTTCGGGCACTTCTGAGAGCAGCAAGCATCCGTTCATTAGGGCATTTTTTGTAAGCTATGAAGGCTTTTCGTTTCTCCTCGATTTGTGGTTCCATCCTTGATAGGTGTGCATTGAACCAGTCCTGGCTGGGTCGTTCCTTCTTGCCAAACGTTGACATAGCTGTACTGTAGATGGCACCCTTCATGGCGTTCCACTTGGCTGTAGCGTCATACTCAGGCAGGTCCTGGAGAGCCTTGTTCAGGGCAGACACATACTCCTCCACCTTGGCAGGGACTGACATCTGTGCAGTGTTTATGCGAGGACATCCTTTTGGTTTTGTGCGGTGTAGCACGTGTGGCTGTAGTCGCACTCTGCTGCTCACAAGGGCATGGTCGGAGTCGCAGTCTGCACTGTGGTAGGTTCTGGTGGAGAGGACGCTGTTAAGGGCAGATCGCCTGGTGATGACCAAGTCGAGTTGGTGCCAGTGATGAGATCTGGGGTGTTTCCATGACACTTTGTGTTGTGGCTTACACTTGAAGAAGGTGTTTGTGATGCACAGGCCATGGTAGGTGCATAGCTCCAGCAGTCTCTGGCCGTTTTCGTTGGTCTTTCCAGTGCCACGATATCCGAGGCAGGTAGGCCAGGACTCGTGGTCCGCACCTACTCTGGCATTAAAGTCGCCGAGGAGGAATGGTGGTTCATTTTTGGGGCATCCTTTGATCTGTTCGTCCAGCTGCCCATAGAACTGATCCTTCACGTCTTCTGATGACGTGAGAGTTGGGGCGTAGACACTGATGATGTTGACAGGACCTGAAGTAGTGGTGAGGCGGATGGACAAGAGACGCTCAGTGCCCCATGTTGGAGGTTCAACCGAGGCCAGGAGATTGTTTTTGATGGCAAAGCCCACTCCGTGCTGACGGGGCTCCTCAGGTTCTCGACCCTTCCAGAAGAAGGTGTAGTTTTCCTCTCTGAGGGAGCCACTAGAGGCAAGCCTGGTTTCCTGGAGGGCAGCTATGCTGATATTTAGTCTGGTGAGTTCTCTATCGATGATGGCCGTCTTTCTGGTGTCGTCCACTTCTCTGAGGTCGTCAGAGATGCCTGTACACATGGTGCGCACATTCCAGCTTGCAAATCGAAGAGCTGGAGTCTTCTTTATTGGTTTCTTGTTTCTTTTGTCTGGTGTGGAATTACTGTCTGCTTGTCATGCTGAACAACACACTGAGCTCCAGACACCCACTGGAGCAGGCAGATGATGGCGGGTCAACACCTTATTGACCGGGGGCTGCCCGGCTTGAGGCGGGCGATAGTTGGCCAGTGGGACACGATGATCCCTCCCACCGTCAAAGCTGACCCGTGGCGCCCCTTCCCTACGCCAATCGGGTGGGACTTATAACCCGTAAACTGTCAGCTTCCGTGTTGTTTCCTCACTCAGTAGCGAGACTGGAGTGTCCTCTCCAGGGCGCAAGCCTGGGCGTGGAATATGGAGATCCTGGGCTGCCCAGACGTCAGGATCCCCCTCTCGTCCTTGCTGGTGGGGTCCAAAGGAATGCTGAGCATGACATTTGGCACCAGTTTGGATGCAGGAGCTGCCGGAAGGAGGTCGTAGTCGACCCCCAGCCGCCTTAGGGGCTCCACTCCTGATTTTCTGTCTGGGTTTACTCCCGTAGCCTTTCCTTCTCCCAAAGATATCCACAAGGCAGTGGAGCCATAATCCAATGGATGGGACTTGGTTGGTTTTGAATCAGAGTTTCCTTCTCCTAGATGAACTGCCTGACAAGGTTAACGAGCTTCATCTGCCCGGGTTTGGGGTCAGAGTTTCCCTTCTCTTAGACTGGTTGCCTGCCAAGGCTAATGAGCCCAGTCTGCCCACCCAGTTATACCGCCGGGTACTCGGTCGTGTCACACAGCAGGCTCTGTTAAAACAGGGGGCACCGCGTGAAGGTGCTGCTGTGGACACAATAGTGTAGGAGAGGCCATATGCAAGTAACCTCCTGCCCCGCAGAGCGAGACAGTGGTCCTGCGGCGATCACTACACCTGGGAAGGAGAGGCTATGAGAGACGCTTCACTTTCCTTTGGCAAGCGGGACGTCAGGCCCAGGCCACGCACCCCCCATTGTACATATACATTAATAAACAATTGTACATATACATTAATACACATTGTACTTATAAATTAATACAAATTGTATTTATACATTGAGACACATTGTACTTCTACATTAATACACATTGTACTTATACATTAGTATGCATTGTACTTATACATTAATACACATTGTACTTATACATTAATACACATTGTATTTTACACATTATTACACATTGTGCTGACACATTAATGCACATTGTACTTATACGTTAATACAAATTGTAGTTTTACATTAATACACATTGTGCTGACACATTAATACACATTGTACTTATTTATTAATACACCTTGTACTTTTACATTAATACAAATTGTACTTATTTATTAATACACCTTGTACTTATACATTAATACACATTGTACTTATACATTAATACAAATTGTACTTATTAATACACTTTGTACTTATACATTAATGCACATTGTACTTACTTATTAATACACTTTATACTTTTACATTAATACAGTTTGTACTTATACATTAATACAAATTGTGCTTATTTATTAATACACATTGTACTTATTTATTAATACACATTGTACTTATTTATTAATACACTTTTTACTTATACATTAATACAATTTGTACTTATACATTAATACAAATTGTGCTTATTTATTAATACACATTGTACTTATTTATTAATACACTTTTTACTTATACATTAATACAAATTGTACTTATTTATTAATACACATTGTACTTCTACATTAATACACATTGTACTTTTACATTAATACAAATTGTACTTATACATTAATGCAAATTGTACTTATTTATTAATACACATTGTACTTATTTATTAATACACCTTGTACTTTTACATTAATACAAATTGTACTTATACATTAATGCAAATTGTACTTATTTATTAATACACATTGTACTTATACATTAATACACTTTTTACTTATACATTAATACAAATTGTACTTATTTATTAATACACATTGTACTTATTTATTAATACACTTTATACTTTTACATTAATACAGTTTGTACTTATACATTAATACAAATTGTGCTTATTTATTAATACACATTGTACTTATTTATTAATACACTTTATACTTTTACATTAATACAGTTTGTACTTATAATACAAATTGTGCTTATTTATTAATACACATTGTACTTATTTATTAATACACTTTTTACTTATACATTAATACAAATTGTACTTATTTATTAATACACATTGTACTTATTTATTAATACACATTGTACTTATACATTAATACACCTTGTACTTATACATTAATACGAATTGTACTTATTTATTAATACACATTCTACTTATTTATTAATACACCTTGTACTTTTGCATTAATACAAATTGTACTTATACATTAATACACATTGTTCTTATAAATCAAAACACATTGTAGTTATACATTAATACACATTGTACTTATACATTAATACACATTGTACTTACACATTAATACACATTGTACTTCTACATTAATACACATTGTACTTATACATTAATGCAAATTGTACTTATTTATTAATACACCTTGTACTTCTACATTAATACACATTGTACTTCTACATTAATACACATTGTAGTTATACATTAATACACATTGTACTTCTACATTAATACACATTTTACTTATACATTAATACAAATTGTACTTATTGATTAATACACATTGTACTGATACATTAATACACATTGTACTTATACATGAATACACCATGTACTTATACATTGATACAAATTGTACATATACATTAATACACAATTGTACATATACATTAATACACATTGTACTTATAAATTAATACAAATTGTATTTATACAGTAAGACACATTGTACTTCTACATTAATACACATTGTACTTATACATTAATATGCATTGTACTTATACATTAATGCAAATTGTACTTATTAATACACTTTGTAGTTATACTTTAATACACATTGTACTTATTTATTAATACACTTTTTACTTATACATTAATACAATTTGTACTTATACATTAATACAAATTGTACTTATTTATTAATACACCTTGTACTTATACAGTAATACACATTGTACTTATACATTAATACAAATTGTACTTATTAATACACTTTGTAGTTATACATTAATACACATTGTACTTATTTATTAATACACTTTTTACTTATACATTAATACAAATTGTACTTATTTATTAATACACCTTGTACTTATACATTAATACAAATTGTACTTATTAATACACTTTGTAGTTATACTTTAATACACATTGTACTTATTTATTAATACACTTTTTACTTATACATTAATACAATTTGTACTTATACATTAATACAAATTGTACTTATTTATTAATACACCTTGTACTTATACAGTAATACACATTGTACTTATTAATACACTTTGTAGTTATACTTTAATACACATTGTTCTTATTTATTAATACACTTTTTACTTATACATTAATACAATTTGTACTTATACATTAATACAAATTGTACTTATTTATTAATACACCTTGTACTTATACAGTAATACACATTGTACTTATTAATACACTTTGTAGTTATACTTTAATACACATTGTACTTATTTATTAATACACTTTTTACTTATACATTAATACAATTTGTACTTATACATTAATACAAATTGTACTTATTAATACACTTTGTAGTTATACATTAATACACATTGTACTTATTTATTAATACACCTTGTACTTATACATTAATATAATTTGTACTTATACATTAATACAAATTGTACTTATTAATACACTTTGTAGTTATACTTTAATACACATTGTACTTATTTATTAATACACTTTTTACTTATACATTAATACAATTTGTACTTATACATTAATACAAATTGTGCTTATTTATTAATGCACATTGTACTTATTTATTAATACACCTTGTACTTATACATTAATACACATTGTACTTACACATTAATACAAATTGTACTTATTTATTAATACACATTGTACTTATTTATTAATACACCTTGTACTTTTACATTAATACAAATTGTACTTATACATTAATGCAAATTGTACTTATTTATTAATACACATTGTACTTATTTATTAATACACATTGTACTTATTTATTAATGCACATTGTACTTATTTATTAATACACATTGTACTTATACATTAATACACATTGTACTTACACATTAATACAAATTGTACTTATTTATTAATACACATTGTACTTATTTATTAATACACATTGTACTTATTTATTAATGCACCTTGTACTTTTACATTAATACAAATTGTACTTATACATTAATACAAATTGTACTTATTAATACACTTTGTAGTTATACATTAATACACATTGTACTTATTTATTAATACACCTTGTACTTATACATTAATATAATTTGTACTTATACATTAATACAAATTGTACTTATTAATACACTTTGTAGTTATACTTTAATACACATTGTACTTATTTATTAATACACTTTTTACTTATACATTAATACAATTTGTACTTATACATTAATACAAATTGTGCTTATTTATTAATGCACATTGTACTTATTTATTAATACACCTTGTACTTTTACATTAATACACATTGTACTTACACATTAATACAAATTGTGCTTATTTATTAATACACCTTGTACTTATACATTAATACACATTGTACTTACACATTAATACAAATTGTACTTATTTATTAATACACATTGTACTTATTTATTAATACACCTTGTACTTTTACATTAATACAAATTGTACTTATACATTAATGCAAATTGTACTTATTTATTAATACACATTGTACTTATACATTAATACACCTTGTACTTATACATTAATACAAATTGTACTTATTTATTAATACACCTTGTACTTTTACATTAATACAAATTGTACTTATACATTAATGCACATTGTAATAATATATATTATAAATACAAATTGTAATTATAAATTAATAGACATTGTATTTATACACTGATACACACTATACACTGTACTTACACATTGATACATATAGTTCTTTTCCATAAATATTCATTATAAAATTGTACATATATATTAAAACACATATAATGTTGCACATATATACTAATACACATAAAGTTACATATATGTACATATATATATATATATATATATATATATATATATATATATATATATATATATATATATATTAATATATATATATATATATATATATATATATATATATATATATATATATATATATATATATAACTTTATAATGTTTGTTGTGTCATGAATTATGTTTTTCTCCTGAGAGGAACGACCAGGCATAAAAAAATTGTGTAAATTCTATGCCTTAATATTTTAATTAATTTTATCATTTATGTGTCATTTTATATTCCATCAGATTATACCAGATTATGAGGAGCAAGAATGGAATGAGAAAAGCAAGTATGCTGGGATATTTCACTTCAAATTCTGGCGCTGTGGAACTTGGATAGATGTTGTCATTGATGACTGTCTGCCAACCAGAAATGGCCATCTGATATACATGCATTCAAAAACAAAGAATGAATTCTGGTCAGCACTTCTGGAAAAAGCTTATGCTAAGTAAGAGTCCCTGTAGATATTTGTTATCAGAGAAAAATGAGAGGCAGCCAGTCATAGCAGTTTGTCACAACAAGACTTTAGATAGATACTTGTTCTAGTAGAAAACAGTGAGGCAGTCTGTCATAGCAGTTAGTCACTACAAGATTTCTGAGAGATATTTATTCTAGTATAAAACAGTGAGGCAGCCTGTCATAGTAGTTAGCCATCACAAGACTTTTGGTTGATATTTGTTCTTATAAAAAGGTTGGAGGCAGCCTGTCATAGCAGTTAGTCACTGCATGACTCCTGGTTGATATTTGTTTTTGTAGAAAAGTTGGAGGCAGCCTGTCATAGCAGTTAGTCACTGCAAGACTCCTGTTTGATATTTGTTTTAGTAGAAAAGTGGAAGGCAGCCTGCCATAGCAGTTAGTCACTGCATGACTCCTGGCTGATATTTGTTCTAGTAGAAAAGTGAGAGGCAGCCTGTCATAGCAGTTAGTCACTGCATGACGTCTGGTTGATACTTGTTCTAGTAGAAAAGTGTGAGGCAGCCTGTCATAGCAGTTAGTCACTGCATGATTCCTGGTTGATATTTGTTCTAGTAGAAAAGTGGGAAGCAGCCTATCATACTAGTTAGTCACTGCATGACTCCTGGTTGATATTTGTTCTTGTAGAAAAGTTGGAGGCAGCCTGTCATAGCAGTTAGTCACTGCAAGACTCCTGTTTGATATTTGTTTTAACAGAAAAGTGGGAGGCAGCCTGTCATAGCAGTTAGTCACTGCATGACTCCTGGTTGATATTTGTTCTAGTAGAAAAGTGAGAGGCAGCCTGTCATAGCAGTTAGTCACTGCATGACTTCTGGTTGATACTTGTTCTAGTAGAAAAGTGTGAGGCAGCCTGTCATAGCAGTTAGTCACTGCATGATTCCTGGTTGATATTTGTTCTAGTAGAAAAGTGGGAAGCAGCCTATCATACTAGTTAATCACTGCATGCCTCCTGGTTGATATTTGTTCTTGTAGAAAAGTTGGAGGCAGCCTGTCATAGCAGTTAGTCACTGCATGATTCCTGGTTTATATTTGTTCTAGTAGAAAAGTGGGAGGCAGCCTATCATAGCAGTTAGTCACTGCATGACTCCTGGTTGATATTTGTTCTGGTAGAAAAGTGTGAGGCAGCCTGTCATAGCAGTTAGTCACTGCATGACTCCTGGCTGATATTTATTCTAGTAGAAAAGTGGGAGGCAGCCTGTCATTATTCACTGCAGTCCTGGGATTTCGAAGTCATGCATTTAAATTCTGCAGACATTTCAGTTTGTCATTGATCATGACAGTTATAACTGTTCCCACTCCATTTGCTGAGCGATGGAATTTGGTAGAATTTCTCTGTGTTGTGTGAGCTGCAAACCTGCAATGGACTGGTGCACACTACTCATATGCCCTTGACTCTCAGTCATAAAACTTTAGTTGAGTCCACGTCTCATTAAATATATTTTGGCCAATCAAAAAGGCTGTATTTCTTGAATTCACTTAGGATTGTTCATCTGCAGTATTTATATCTTTAAAATGGTAAATGTTTATGAAGGATTTGGCAAATTGCTTCATGTCAAGTAAATGTTTATGAAGGAGATGTCAGATTGCTTCATGTCCAGTAAATGTTTATGAAGGAGATGTCAGACTGCTTCATGTCAAGTAAATGTTTATGAAGGAGATGTTAGACTGCTTCATGTCAAGTAAATGTTTATGAAGATGTCAGACTGCTTCATGTCAAGTAAATGTTTATGAAGATGTCAGACTGCTTCATGTCAAGTAAATGCTTATGAAGGAGATGTTAGACTGCTTCATGTCAAGTAAATGTTTATGAAGATGTCAGACTGCTTCATGTCAAGTAAATGTTTATGAAGGAGATGTCAGACTGCTTCATGTCAAGTAAATTTTTATGAAGGAGATGTCAGACTGCTTCATGTCAAGTAAATGTTTATGAAGGAGATGTCAGACTGCTTCATGTCAAGTAAATGTTTATGAAGGAGATGTCAGACTGCTTCATGTCAAGTAAATGCTTATGAAGGAGATGTTAGACTGCTTCATGTCAAGTAAATGTTTATGAAGATGTCAGACTGCTTCATGTCAAGTAAATGTTTATGAAGGAGATGTCAGACTGCTTCATGTCAAGTAAATGTTTATGAAGGAGATGTTAGACTGCTTCATGTCAAGTAAATGTTTATGAAGATGTCAGACTGCTTCATGTCAAGTAAATGTTTATGAAGGAGATGTCAGACTGCTTCATGTCAAGTAAATGCTTATGAAGGAGATGTTAGACTGCTTCATGTCAAGTAAATGTTTATGAAGATGTCAGACTGCTTCATGTCAAGTAAATGTTTATGAAGGAGATGTCAGACTGCTTCATGTCAAGTAAATGTTTATGAAGGAGATGTCAGACTGCTTCGTGTCAAGTAAATGTTTATGAAGGAGATGTCAGACTGCTTCATGTCAAGTAAATGTTTATGAAGGAGATGTCAGACTGCTTCATGTCAAGTAAATGTTTATGAAGGAGATGTTTGACTGCTTCATGTCAAGTAAATGTTTATGAAGATGTCAGACTGCTTCATGTCAAGTAAATGTTTATGAAGGAGATGTCAGACTGCTTCATGTCAAGTAAATGTTTATGAAGGAGATGTCAGACTGCTTCATGTCAAGTAAATGTTTATGAAGGAGATGTTAGACTGCTTCATGTCAAGTAAATGTTTATGAAGATGTCAGACTGCTTCATGTCAAGTAAATGTTTATGAAGGAGATGTTTGACTGCTTCATGTCAAGTAAATGTTTATGAAGATGTCAGACTGCTTCATGTCAAGTAAATGTTTATGAAGGAGATGTCAGACTGCTTCATGTCAAGTAAATGTTTATGAAGGAGATGTCAGACTGCTTCATGTCAAGTAAATGTTTATGAAGGAGATGTCAGACTGCTTCATGTCAAGTAAATGTTTATGAAGGAGATGTCAGACTGCTTCATGTCAAGTAAATGTTTATGAAGGCGATGTCAGACTGCTTCATGTCAAGTAAATGTTTTTGAAGGAGATGTTAGACTGCTTCATGTCAAGTAAATGTTTATGAAGATGTCAGACTGCTTCATGTCAAGTAAATGTTTATGAAGGAGATGTCAGACTGCTTCATGTCAAGTAAATGTTTATGAAGGAGATGTTAGACTGCTTCATGTCAAGTAAATGTTTATGAAGATGTCAGACTGCTTCATGTCAAGTAAATGTTTATGAAGGAGATGTCAGACTGCTTCATGTCAAGTAAATGCTTATGAAGGAGATGTTAGACTGCTTCATGTCAAGTAAATGTTTATGAAGATGTCAGACTGCTTCATGTCAAGTAAATGTTTATGAAGGAGATGTCAGACTGCTTCATGTCAAGTAAATGTTTATGAAGGAGATGTCAGACTGCTTCGTGTCAAGTGAATGTTTATGAAGGAGATGTCAGACTGCTTCATGTCAAGTAAATGTTTATGAAGGAGATGTCAGACTGCTTCATGTCAAGTAAATGTTTATGAAGGAGATGTTTGACTGCTTCATGTCAAGTAAATGTTTATGAAGATGTCAGACTGCTTCATGTCAAGTAAATGTTTATGAAGGAGATGTCAGACTGCTTCATGTCAAGTAAACGTTTATGAAGGAGATGACAGACTGCTTCGTGTCAAGTAAATGTTTATGAAGGAGATGTCAGACTGCTTCATGTCAAGTAAATGTTTATGAAGGAGATGTCAGACTGCTTCATGTCAAGTAAATGTTTATGAAGAAGATGTTAGACTGCTTCATGTCAAGTAAATGTTTATGAAGGAGATGTCAGACTGCTTCATGTCAAGTAAATGTTTATGAAGGAGATGTCAGACTGCTTCATGTCAAGTAAATGTTTATGAAAGAGATGTCAGACTGCTTCGTGTCAAGTAAATGTTTATGAAGGAGATGTCAGACTGCTTCATGTCAAGTAAATGTTTATGAAGGAGATGTCAGACTGCTTCATGTCAAGTAAATGTTTATGAAGGAGATGTTAGACTGCTTCATGTCAAGTAAATGTTTATGAAGATGTCAGACTGCTTCATGTCAAGTAAATGTTTATGAAGGAGATGTCAGACTGCTTCATGTCAAGTAAACGTTTATGAAGGAGATGACAGACTGCTTCATGTCAAGTAAATGTTTATGAAGGAGATGTCAGACTGCTTCATGTCAAGTAAATCTTTATGAAGGATTTGGCAAATTGCTTCGTGTCAAGTAAATCTTTATGAAGGATTTGGCAAATTGCTTCATGTCAAGTAAATGTTTATGAAGGAGATGTCAGACAGATTCATGTCAAGTTAACTTTTTTGAAGGAGATGTTAGACTGATTCATGTCAAGTTACCTTTTTCGAAGGAGATGTTAGACTGCTTCATGTCAAGTAAATGTTTATGAAGGATATGCCAGATTGCCTAGTGTCAAGTGAACATTTATGAAGGAGATGGAAATTGTTTAATGTCAAGTACACATTCATGAAGGAGACATCAGATTGTTGAATATTAAGTAAATGTTTATGAAGGAGATGACAATTGCTTATTGTCATGAAAACTACATTATACTTTGACTTTATTTTATCCTAATAATGCCAAACAGATTTGTGGCAATAAATAAGTCTCTACTGGGAAAAACAGAAATAAAAGGATCCACATTTATCATTGCAAGGCTGGTAAGTTTGGGATGACTGGACACATTTCATATTGATACAATGAGAGTTGAGTACTGTCATTGCTAGGCTGGTTGGTTTGGGATGACTGGACACATTTCATATTGATACAATGAGAGTTGAGTGCTGCCATTAACTAGGCTGGTTTGTTTGGGATGACAGGTTACATTTCATATTGAGAATTGAGTGCTTTTCTCAAGAACAGAGGCAGCCAAACTGGGCTGGCATGGGCAGATATCAAACTTGTGACCTTTAGAACATGAGTCCAATGCACTCTGCCAGCTATGCTAACTACCATTGCCACCCTAATACAATAGGATATGTTCAGGTACAATTTATGTTTGTACATTTACTTCTGATGCTGTGTCATGCCTGTATTTCTAGATAAAATAGGACAGTTCTCGAACCAGATAAACAGGATGGTTTTTTACTTTTATTCAAAAACTACTAAATTATGAAATTACATCATACTATTGTAAAGCTATTTAATTTCTGTGGATTGGCTATAATTCACAGTTTACAACTTTTAAGGAAAATACAGCTTTATATCAACCTAATTGTGCTGTTAGTTTAATTTAATGAATTTCCAAGACAATAAAATAGCAAGATAAAAAAGTAGGTTCACAGTAAATGCAATTAAAGACTAATAAATTTTACAATTAGTCATTTACTTTTCAGACTGTTTGGAGATTATGAGTCCCTTACTGCTGGAAATGCCAAGGATGCCCTGGTGGACATGACAGGAGGGGTGGGGGAGAGAGTGTCGATGGATGAGTGGAAGACAGAAGAGCAGCAAACGGACCTGTTCAGAATATTGAAACATTCTTCAGAAAATAGGTCTCTCATCAGTGCTTCTATAGCAGTGAGTTGCACTTAAATTTTTTACGGTCTCTCATCAGTGCCTCAATAGCAGTGAGTTGCACTTAAATTTTTTACAGGTCTCTCATCAGTGCCTCAATAGCAGTGAGTTGCACTTACATTTTTTACAGGTCTCTCATCAGTGCCTCAAGAGCAGTCAGTTGCACTTACATTTTTACATGTTACATTATATTTGGTTCACATGATTACAAAAGGCAAGTGTCCTCATGTTTGAAGCTGTGATCCAGAATACATTGTTCATTAATATTGCTATTTACAAGTTCTTGAAAACCAGAGAATTAATTTCAATCAAATGTTTTGATAATCTTAGGCAGGGCATGCTCTACTACAATTATGTTTGGGATCGCTTCTCTAGCAATAATGTGGCTTCCGCAGTAGTCAAAGTGGAGAACCATATTTGTAAAGTTTTTTCTAAAATGGGTCACCCTATTTAATCATAATTTTGTAAAGCTTATTTTCAAGTTCTCCTATATAATGGATCTCCAAGCAGCTAGAAGCAAGACCTGTACTCCAATACACCTGGACCAATTTCAAATTCATTAGTACTAATGTTTTTTAAGAAATGCTCTATCGAAATTCTGTCCATAATGTCTACCCTATCAATGATGTGGCTATTTAATCAAACTGTTAAAACCCCATATTTGACTTCTTTAGAATGGTGGAACCAATTTTTATCAAACTTTGTAGGAATGTGCCTTAGAAAATGCTCTGTCTAAATTAAGATGAGAGTGGCTCTCTAGCATCCATGTTGCTTCCTTGTCATCTAAATCAAGCAACTTTTTCATGACTTTTTCTCTAAAACTGATGTTATGTGTGTTTTGATATAATTGTTTGCTTGTTAGTTTTAATTTTTTTAAATTCCATTACATGCTATTGTAATGTATCTTTATTTACTGGATTTGACATTCAAGACTCCAGAAATTCAGTTCAGTTCTGTTTGACCTGACTGTTATTGATAAAGGTCTAATAGAAACACGGTATCTAGTTTCTGATCTTGATTCAGAACTGGATTTAGTAAACTGCTTTTTAAAAAATTCTTTCTCAGAGTAAGATTTATAATTTAAATCAAGGCCATACCTGGACAACACGATAATTATCATGTAACAAACTCTTGACCTTGATCCTGGAATCTGTTTTGTTTCTTAGTTAGACTCATTACTGATGTTTTGAGAAAGAATAGTCAGTCATGCTTTAACACTTGAGACATCAAGTTGTTTATGTTGTGTTCAGTTTGGGCTAATTATTTTATTTTCTTCAAATTCTTTTGATTTCTTGTGATTCTTTTCCCTGGAAATGCTAGCGCTCTAATTTAATTCTTGGGCAAGGACATTTATCAAAATTTATACAGAATTAAAAAAACTGGAATAATATTTTCTGTGAAGTAACTGTGAGAGGTGTACATACCTCACATCAATTCAAAGAACAGCACAAGCTATTCTAAAAAGATATCCATATCTTTAATTATTAATTAAACAATAATAGCTTATAAGTCACATTATATCATTTAGTTAAGAAATTTTACTTGGGCCTATTTATGAAACTATCTCTTGTCACCTAAACTACCAATGAATATTTACTGAACTAAATAACCAACTGATTGTGGAACAAGAATTGTGTAGCAATCTTTTCTTACTAAAATTGAATAAAAGTGTACCTTTAAATGTTCAATGTTTAGTTTTGTAATACTATAATATTTTGGTTACATTAAATCAGCTTGGTACCATTTGAATTGGACTCAGCTACTTCAAAAGATGACAAGGAGGCTAACTATATTTGACTTTGTCAGTCAAAATTGCCAGTAAAGGTCATTATTTTCTTTTTTATTGCAATTTGATTTTCAAAAAATAAAAAGCAAATCTTCACACACATACACACATACACACACACACACACACACGAATTTGTTCAATATATTCAAGAAAGATTACGGATGAGAGATGAATTATTTTCTTTAACAGCCACTGCTGTAACTATTTTAGGTTATGATGTTCTTTCATGTATTGATGCCTGCAAAATATGTTCTCTAGACTAGCATAAACAGTACAATTGATTTCTGAGGAAAATCTTTTCATGATTTCTTCTCAGACATTGCCTAGACAGAACACCTATTGACAGAAAACCTACTGGCATGGAGAACTTTGAACTTGGAAAAGGATGCCCATCCATCACCAGATATGGTTGCTGTTACAATAAAGAAAAGGACTTGATAACATTTAAAAACAATGCAAAATTTGCCCAAATTTGACAGAAAACATGCATGGTTGAAAGCCTTACAAATTTACACAATTGATGTCAATCCACCATCAAATATGTCCACCATTACTAAAATTAGAAAAACCGTCAAACATCTTTATCTAAGAAAAAAAACCTTTAGAGGAATTTGACCAACATTGAATGAATACTTTCTGCCGTAGAGACTTTTTTATTTTGGGCAAATGGTACTGTTCTACCATAAAATTTGGACAAAGATTCCAAAAATAGAGAGAAATCTTGAAGCAGTTTTTAAAAAAATATGCAGTCAACAGCATTGGAAGAGATCTTTGCCCACTTGATTGCTTTTGGATACAGCATTAGGTAGATGAGCAATGTCAGCTTCACCTATGCCTCTTTGTTTCTTTCTGGGTGAATCTATTCCAGTTTGAAGTTATAGGGATAATTTTATAGATTACTTACTGTATGGATAATTTTATTAATTGCTTACTATATGGATGATTTTATTGCTTATTTACTATTATTCCTATGCAAAATTGATGGTTGGTTATTGTTTTCAGGCAACAGCTAAAGAACTTGAGTCTGTGTTACCTTGTGGCTTAGTCAAAGGTCATGCTTACAGCGTGACAGCTGTCAGGACGATCAAGCCAGGGTCAGGATTGCTTTCGCTGCTTAACAAGGAATCACTAAATATGATACGCTGCCGAAACCCATGGGGAGGTACAGAATGGAAGGGTTCTTGGAGTGATGGGTAATGTATATTTTCAATTATCAAAATATAACATTCATATCTGTATTTTTTAGGTCTCTTCGTTCTTTGTTTTACTTGAAATATGTTACATCATGTGGAATCAATTATCAGTGGCAACACAAGTCCATTTGATTTTTCTTTTATTAAGTTTCTTGATATATGGTTTCTAGAGGTCCTCTCAATGCAAGTTTGTGTGACCTGGATGTGAAATAAGCAGCTTGGATGGAGAAAAAAATCAAGCCATGCCTACATGCATTATAGAACATTGGAAGTGGGAGGAAATATAAATTGTATGGCTGCATTAAAGTTTTCCAAAGTTATGTCTATGATAATTCCATATAATCATCTGCAAGATTGCATGGAACCATTTAAAAATCTGTCATTCAAAATGATTTTAAAGTTCTTTATTAATTTTCCATGTACAAAAATTAAATTTGGTTTAGATACAGGTCTTTGAGTAAGTGTTACACAATGTGTCAAGTATTTATTTAGTTTTTGACTTCCCATATTGGACAGTGCTTCTTGCTTTTTTCCTAGCCAAAATTAGGTTTTGAGCATGAATACAGGGGTTATGATCAAAGACAGCTATAAATGACATTAACTTAAAGGGAAGTCTCTTCATAGCATATGTTAAATATTGTTTTATGTGGAAAGAGCTATATAAAATTCATTATTGTTGTTGGCAGATGCAAGGTTTTGGCCAATTTAAATGAAAACCTACACAAAGCTTGACACGTTATGAGTTACCAATGTTCCTTGTATGGTGGTGATACAAACTTGGGCATATGGGATGCAAAGTTTGTTGTGCATGCATTTCTGAACATATTTACAAAATGGTTCAAAGAGCCTGTGAGTTTTCACTTGACCATGAGGAGCCATATTACATTCTGATACCTTTAAAGTACGACTGATTATCGTCATCTTAGTAGATGAAAAAGACTGTTTTTTAGATTTATTTTTAAACCCCCCCCCATAAGGGCTTGCTCCAGTTCACACCCCAAAGGGGCAGGGGCCACCAAATATTTTTATCATATTACAATTTTATTAAAAAAAATATGGTGAACTGGTATAATAACATTTCATGTAGACATGGTATACAGATACAAAATATGGTGAACTGGTATAACATTTCATGCAGACATGGAATACAGATACAAAATATGGTGAACTGGTATAACATTTCATGCAGACATGGTAAACTGATATGAAATATGGTGAGTTGGTATGATTTTCATGGAATCATGGTAAACAGATATGAAAACAAAAACTTGGAACCAAAGAGGTGGTAATAATGCAGAAGAAATAGGAAGAGAATTAAAAACAGGGCAAGGAAACATTTTGATAAATATATTTGTGAACATCAGCCAAGGATGAACAATCAGTTCGAATTTTAGGAAAGTTTGTATTGTTAGGTGTTTAGACTCAAATAAACAGCAACACAAGAAAGAGTGTGTAACATGTATCTGATTTAATCATGTTTATTTTTAATTGTTTGTCAGTTTTAAACTTTTTATTCTATTATAATGTAAATTTTTTCACTAGACATGATACTTCTTCAGAAAATTGTTTGACCTTGACTGTTAGTTTATAAGCACCAGGTGCTGATCTAAATTCTGACCTGGATTCAAAATTAGTAAACAAATTTCTGTTTTATTTTAAAATGATTGGTTGTTGTCAAGGTCATGATGGGACTACATGGGTTAAGAAGTAAACACTTTTTTTATTTTTATTCTGAGAATAAAGTAATTGGTCTAATCAAGGCCATATTCTGTGTATGTGATATAAACATGATCATGTGACCCCCCACCTTTGATTTTGCAACTTGGGGGAATTTCGAAACTGCGTCTTATGATACAATATAATCTTTGTTTTGAGAGAGATTTCTCATTTTTGGGCTTTTCATACTAATGTCAGGTTAATTTGTTGTAGCCAGATTTGAGCTGTAATAATTCTTCAGATCAGTTGGATTTCAAAAGGATTAATTCTTTACTCTCTGGAAATATTTTGAGGAGTGCTCACACAGAAATTTTGGAAAGACATTGTTTACAAGTTTAATTTGGATT
Organism: Sinohyriopsis cumingii; assembly: GCA_028554795.2. NCBI lineage: Eukaryota > Metazoa > Mollusca > Bivalvia > Unionida > Unionidae > Sinohyriopsis > Sinohyriopsis cumingii. The sequence continues at coordinate 15,993,616 of CM068828.1, read as the reverse complement.
TCCAAAACTGGAGTGCCATTATTTGTATTTCTACAAGGAACTGTAGATAAGCACAATACTGACTACAGCATACGCCATTGACATCCATCTTGGATTTTCCATCAGGATTCGAACTTGAAATTATTAGAACATTTATTACTAGGACTTTTGCAATTTAATTCATGGATTATTCTTAGATTATTTTTGGATTTGATTCTTGAAACCGTAATTTCTTCTCCTTTTTTCATTTTTACAGAATTTTCCAGGAAAATAAATTACTTGTTAAATTTTAAAAAGCTTGTTGTTTTCACTCTTTCTGTGTTACTGTTTATTCGAGCCTAAACACGTAACAAATGAAAACAACAAGCTTTAAAAATTTAACAAATAATTTATTTCCCTGGAAAAATATTGTAAAAATGAAAAAATAAAAAAATAATTAAAAAAATTACAGTTTTAAGAATCAAATCCAAAAATAATCCAGGAATAATCCACAAATAAAGTTTTAGAAGTCCTAATAATGAAATGTTCTAATGATTTCAAGTTCGAGTCCCTATGAAGAATCCAAGATGGAAGGCGATGACATATGCTGTATCCTGTTCAATGTTGTTGTCTACACAAGAAATAATCCTCTGGTTTTGGAAATCCAAATAAAATTTTTAAGAAATGTCTTTGTTCAAGAATTCTGTATGAGCACTCAAAAATATTTCCAGAGAAATGAATTAATCCTTTTGAGTCCAAATAATTTGAATAAACATTAAAATGTAATTCCCAAAATGACACAACAAAAGAAAACCCTTTATGTCTCAGTGTTTAGAAGCCCAACCAAGATTATTTCTCTAAAATGATGGTTTAAAACTTGAATTTAACAAAACAGATGCATAGATAAGGGTCACATGATCATGTTTACATATAAAAAATCACATAGCCCCTGAATGTCCTTGATAAGAACCTGTCATTTTACTCCGAGAATAAAAGTTGTTTACTTCATTAAAAACTATTTACAAGTTGAGGGTCATGTATCCAACACAGCCTTGATCTCAACCTTACTATTTCCACAATAAAAATAAATTTTTAAAAAACTTGTTGACATGACTGTTACTAATTTTGAATTAAAGTTGGGAACCAGGTCAGCCAGCACATTGTTTACTAAAATGAACAGTCAAGATCAAACTATTTTCTGGAAAAGTATCAAGTTCCTAACAAACAGTACTACATTATTTTGACTTATTATGAAATTAACAAATAGAAAGATTTTAAGATTTACAATTAAATCAGATATAAATGAAAGCAAATATACATAACAGTATAATGAATAAAAGCTTAATGAGGGCATACATTAATGAAGAATAAATAAAGAGAGAGAGAAGAGAGAGAGAGAGAAGCTTGCACCATGTGTGATATCCCATGTTTGAGTGGGCTGCTTAAGGAATGATAACACAAAGTGAATATGACTCTTTTGCCTTGCTATCTACAAAATTTAATTAGTTACAGAAACTAGATGATAGGCACAGAAAAAGTGACCAGTTTCAATTCCATTCCAAAAAAGTGGGGCAGTTACTAGAAGCACAACAGGTAGAATTAACAGATAAATCACTAAACATTATTCTGGTGGAGTACCCATTCATCCCACCCCACTCCAACACCATGGCATGGAAACCTTCTAGCACCAAAATCAATAACAGAGCAATTTAAAAAGAGCTTCCAGTAGTGAATACTCTGGTACAGTTCTGGCTGGAACAAGCTTCCACTACATGTAAAATCTGCTGAAAATATTACAGTATCAAAGAAGAGATATCATGAGCATGTATGTGTTTCTAATAGATAATGGAATTTACTATTTAAATACTAAACGTGTTAAAATAAACAGTAATTATTACTATCTTCATATAATGTGCATTGTTATACTCTCCTAAAGAGTGCCTCAAGGGAGAATAGTCTTTGACTAATGAGTGACCCTCTATAAATAAAGCATTATTATTTTAAAAAATTTGGTAGGGTATGGCAGCTGCCTGACTTTGTGAAGTGGCAGGGTAGAGTCAACATGGTTGCGAAAGACTATCATTTTTTTGTTAACTGCCTGATGCTGTGAAGCGGCAGGGTAGAGTCAATGTGGTTGTGAAAGATTATCACTTTTTTGGTAACTGTCTGACTTTTTTGAAGCAGCAGGGTAGAGTCAATGTGGCTGTGAAAGACTATCACTTTTTTGTTAACTGCTTGATGTGAAGTGGCAGGGTTGAGTCAATGTGGTTGTGAAAGACTATCACATTTTTCTTTATAAACATGAGCTCTAAAGAGAAGCCTTAGCATTTCTTAATGCTATGGCACCAGGGGCATATGCTATCTATTCTAGTGAGCTCAACAACCTTAATGGCTTGAAGTTTAGCCTCATTCTAGTGGCACAGCCAGAGATAACCATGCCTAGCATAGAAGACATCTATGATAAATAAGCCAAGATATCAACCAAAAAGTGATGGCCTAGATTTTAGTGATGCCGTAATATTACTGCATAGCAACATGGTTGAGTAGCATCCCATGAAGTACTGTCAGCACCTGACTTTGACTTTCCTGTTAAAGTTAATAATATTTCCAAGTCTTAGTGGCTCCATAACAGGATAGAAATCAAATGGATTTTGGATCAAATGAAAAATCGAACACAATATATGAGAATGACAAAGAATTAAGAGGTATGTGAATCTCAAAATTATGACCATGAATATTAATGTAACATTGAAATGGATAAAGAAAGATGGTAATAAATTAAGAAACAAAACAATAAACAAACAGTTATGCTCGAATAATGAACTGCCTTCACACTATGACACAATTCATAAGATAAAACTTGACTCTCTCATGAACACATAAAAAAGAATTATTTACCAATAGAAACTCTTTAAAAGAACATGAACAAACTTTCTTAGCAGAATCTGACCATTAGAAGGCCTTTTAACTATTGTATATTTCCTTCAAAGTGCTTGATTTAGGTTTATTAAATTGAAGGCCCTATAAAACTTTAAAACTGACATTTCACATATAACAATACTGATCACTCCTTAAATATCATATTTACTTTCTCTAACATTATTTTGGATCATTTTTTTATATGGTTTCTGGAATATCAGCATGATTCATTCATTGATGACCTTGTTCTGTTGTGTTGTGCTGCCAATCTGCAACGATTCAACTTGTTTTACTCACCATGCTGTATGTTATTTCCACTTTTTCTGTCTATTTCTGAGGTCCTAAATATTGATGTCTAAAGAATTGGTAAAGCCTCCAGATTTGAGTTCAGTGGAAGCATTAATATTCAAAAAACCTATAAACATTTAAACATGCATCATTATAACCCAGATCTCATATAAGGCTTTGAGGTAGATAACAATTAAAAGAGTGATATCAGATCCCCTTGGGTCTCTTCCTATGATCATTAACATGCAGGGTTGACAAAACTTTCTTTTTATCCACTTGTCCAGGACTGTCATTTTATAAATGTTACTTGCCCCACCTACATTTTAACTTGCATTAGAACCCTATGGTCTTAAACAAATAACAGATAAGAGCAAACACCAACAGTTTTTGTACAATTCAATATATAATTGATTTCCTTAGATTAAAAAGTGAAAATATAAAAAAACATATGGTATTATGAACTGAATCCTAAATAATCCAAGATTTTCTAACACAATTCCTAGTGATTAAAGTTCTCAATAAACTTGAATGATATTCCAAAATAAATCCAACACTGGAGGTGTTGATGTGCCTGTGATGTCCTGAGTCATAGTGATGTGCCAGTGTCAGTTGCATTTCACTGATAGGCAGAGGGAATTCAGAGATAGACTTGACCTTAGCATCTTTAGGTTTAATTTGTCCATGTCCCGCAATATGTCCTAGAAATGTAACACAAGCATGGCAAAACCCATGCTTGGATAAATTAAATTGTCAAATTTGCATCACTGAGTCTATCAAAAAATGTCTGAAATGTCTCCAAGTGATCTTTCCAAGTGTTGCTGTAGATGATGAAGCATCACAGTCATGTAGACCAGATGTAATCATGTTCATTAAATGTTGAAAAGCACAGGTGTACCTTTCATTCCAGATGGCGTCACTTTATATTGATAAAGTTAATCTGGAGTTAGAAGTGCTGAAATTTCCTTTGCCTTTCAATTAGTGGAATTGGCTATAATCCTTTGAAAGGTGTAATTTGGTGACATATTTTGCATTTCTAATTTTATCAATGCAACCATCAATTCTTGGCAATGGAAATTAATCTGTTTTGGCCACAATAGTCACTTTTCTATAGTCTGTGCACTGCAATAAGTATGATCTGGTTTTGGTACAAGTATATATGGTGAATTACAGTCACTTTTACTTGGTTCTTTGAAATCATTCTCCAGCAAATACTGAATTTATTTTTTTCACACAGTCCTATTTGAAAAGGGTTAATTCTGTGTGGATACTGTTTCATAGGTGTGGAATCTACAATTTAAATTCCATGGTCAAGTTTATTTGTTCATGCAAGAACATCTGGAAACAAGTGCTCATATTCAAGTAATAGCTGTTTTACTTCATTCTTTTCTTTTTGCTGCAGATGTGAAAGTTTCTGGTCCAGATTATTCATATTTTCTGAATTCTGAAGATTGGTTACTCCAAAGTCACTAGTCCAATTGCATTCACTCAATTAAATCATCACTGTGTGGGACAGGTAAAACTAAACTGACTGCATGATTAACAGGTTTATCTCTATCAACATACCAGTACTTCTTTTATTATTGTTACATCTCAGGAGTACTAATATCGCAGTTTACCTCACTCATTTTCTTTCTAATTTTGTGCAGACCATAATACCTAATCTGAAGACAATATTAAAGAATGAGCAAGAAAGACAGAACTCTATCACCAGATTGAAAGGTTCTTTCCTTTATAGTTCTGTCATAACTTAGTTTCATTTTTGACTTCTTCTTAGGTAAGTGACTGACACAGTCTAATTATTATTCTGCTACATGGTTTGTCAAATGCAGAAATAGGTTGCAGATGAGCCTTAGGTATCTTCTGATTGGGTTTTCCTACCATTTGACATGTATGACAAGATCTACAGTATTTTTAAAAAAATCACTTTTAATTTTTGGCTGATAGAAATAATTCAAGATCATGTGATAAGTCTTATTGATTCCTAATTGACAGATCAAATGAGTTTCATGGGCTAAACTAAGAATTTCCTAATATATACAAGTTTGGAAATTGGAAGTTTGATAGTTCATTGACCACTAATCAACCAACAGGTATCTCAAATGGTTGCTATTTTCTCATAAGGTACCCATTTTTAACAAAATAACAAACAGGCACTTCTTTTGCTTCAGTTTCATTAATAGCCCTCTGAAACAAATAAAAATCTTGTTGCTATTTATTGACCAATGATTGTTGTTTGTCATCCTGATTAGAATAAAGAGACTATATATTTAAAACTGGATTACAGTAATCAATACCGTTTGATTGATCCAAATGTGGAGCTAAATTCACCTCATCAAAATCCTGACCATCACATGTGTCTGCTAAAGTAATAATTTCCTGATCAACTTCATTCTCAAGAGCTTTTTTTGCCATAGCTCTAGTAACTGCACAGGCTGGGTATAAATCAGGGATTTCTTTTTCAATATGATAAACTTTCTGATCCAAACAAGGCTTGTCAGTTACAAGTGGATTAATCACAACCTTATCTCCAGCTAGGTCATTGCCTAGTAATAGATGAATACCCTCAATGGGTAAAGACAACATTGTTCCAACTGTCTCAGGTCCTGCGACTAAGTCTGATCACAGCTTTACACAATCGAGAGGAAAATTAATAAATCCACACTCTACTCCCTGAATAAGATCACTGTCATTATAAAAAGACTTCTCAGAAAAACACAAAGTACCTGTTAATTAAAGACTCTGAGAAGCTCCTGTGTCCCTTAAAAATTTAATAGAGATAGGATTGGCAGAATCACTCATGAGTGATATAGAACCATTTGACATGAATGGTCCATAATTCTCCATAATAAAATCAGACGGGGATTTATTTGACCCAACAAATGTATTGCTTTCAACACATGACCGTGATCATATCCTCTTAGAAGTATGAGTATTTGGAATAGGTCTGTCTTGATTCTGTTGCTTATTTTTCAGTTAGTAGCAATCAGAAATAATGTGTTCTATCTTCTTGTAATAGGTACACATATGAAGAAATAAGGACTTCTAATCAGTCTGATCAGAAACTTGATTTTTAAAAGTTGTGCCAGATTGAGATTTGGAAGGGCTCGTATTAGGCTGAAATGTTTTTTTACCAGCTTATTCCTTTAATCTAAATTGAAATTCCCATTCTTCTTTACTCTTTGCGTCTTTATTTAATTAGCCTATCTTCTCTTTGTGTAAATGCAGTTGCAGTCTCTCTCTTTCCTCTTTCTCTAAATGCATTTGTTTCTTCGCTTCCTCTTTCAGAAGCTGATTCAGAAGCTTTCTTTGCTCTATTTCCATCTTGTGTTTTAATTTCAGTACTTTTAATTTCATGCCAGAGCCAGATAGAGACTTACTAATAAAGCCTAAAGCACTTTTGTCCAAAATATTATATTCTGCCAAATATTGGACCTAAATATCGTTATTTCTTGCTTTATTAAAGAATACTTTAAATCAGAAAGATCATATTATCTCTCAAGCTGGAGTAATTCATCCATTTTGAGTGACTCTAACTTTTCCTGTGAAGGATTTAAACTTAGGTTCTCCACTTTAGATGACATTGTAAAAGCTTTTTGATTTCACTATTAATTTCTCAGATATGTAAAACACTTTCATGACTTGATCAATTAGTTAATCATATGAGAGGTATCAGTGATGCTGCATTAAAAAGGTAGATGCTTTGTATACTTCAACATGCAGAGTTTTCACACACTCAAAATGAAGAGTTTTAACACACTTCAACACGCAGAGTTTTCACACACTCAAAATGAAGAGTTTTCACACACTATAACATGCAGAGTTTTCACACACTTCAACTTGCATTGTTTTCCTCATATTTTATACCTCTCATTTACACATTCAAAGATGGGAAAATAAACACATCATTTCCATCAATTTTAGGACCAGTTTACCTCATGGTCCCCATTCATTTTACATAATTGGATTTATATTCATATTATAATGTTATGGTAGGTCCCCATAAACCCTACATAATTGGATTTTTTTAAATTATGTTATATTAGGTCCCAGTAAAGCTTGCATAAATAGATTCATACTTATATTATAATGTTACATTAGGTCCATTATACTTTACATACTGGTAATTGTATTCATACTTATATTTTAATGTTACTGCAGGTCTCCAGAATGGAAGAAAGTTAGTGAGAGTCAGAAGAAAGAGATGGGTCTTACCTTTGATGACAATGGAGAATTTTGGTAGGTATAGAACATCCTGTTTGTGATTTAATTCCTGCAGATGATACTATAAGTATTCTATTCATGTAAACCATAACAATGATCTCTGTTATAAGTATAATATTCATGTAAACCATAACAATGATCCCTGTTATAAGTATACTATTCATGTAACCATAACAATGATCCCTGTTATAAGTATACTATTCATGTAAACCATAACAATGATCCCTGTTATAAGTATACTATTCATGTAAACCATAACAATGATCCCTGTTATAAGTATACTATTCATGTAAACCATAACAATGATCCCTGTTATAAGTATACTATTCAGGTAAATGATAACAATGATCCCTGTTATAAGTATACTATTCAGGTAAACTATAACAATGATCCCTGTTATAAGTATACTATTCATCTAAACCATAACAATGATCCCTGTTATAAGTATACTATTCAGGTAAACCATAACAATGATCCCTGTGTTATAAGTGTACTATTCAGGTAAACGATAACAATGATCCTTGTTATAAGTATACTATTCATCTAAACCATAACAATGACCCTTGTTATAAGTATACTATTCATGTGAACCATAACATTGAGACTTGTTATAAGTATGCTATTAATGCAACCATAACAATTAACTCAGTTAAAAGTATATTATGTAAACCATAACAATGACCCCTGTAATAAGTATACTGATCACAAAAACCATAACAATAACCCCCATGTAATAAGTATACTATTCATGTAAACCATAACAATGACCTAAGTTAAAAGTATATTATGTAAACTGTAACAATGACCCCTGTAATAATTATACTATTCAAGTAAACCATAACAATGAACCCAGTTAAAGGTATATTATGTAAACCATAACAAGGACTTCTGTAATAAGTATGCTAATCATAAAAACCATAACAATGAACCCAGTTACAAGTAGACTATTCATTTAACCATAACAATTACCATGGTTAAAAGTATATTATGTAAACCATAACAATGACTGCAGTTAAAAGTAGACTATTCAGGTAACCATAACAATGACCTCAGTTAAAAGTAGACTATTCATTTAACCATAATAATGACCCCAGTTAAAAGTAGACTATTCATGTAACCATAATAATGACCTTAGTTAAAAGTAGACTATTCATGTAACCATAACAATGACCCCAGTTAAAAGTAGACTATTCATTTAACCATAATAATGACCCCAGTTAAAAGTAGACTATTCATTTAACCATAATAATGACCCCAGTTAAAAGTAGACTATTCATGTAACCATAATAATGACCTTAGTTAAAAGTAGACTATTCATGTAACCATAACAATGACCCCAGTTAAAAGTAGACTATTCATTTAACCATAATAATGACCCCAGTTAAAAGTAGACTATTCATTTAACCATAATAATGACCCCAGTTAAAAGTAGACTATTCATGTAACCATAACAATGACCCTGGTTAAAAGTATATTATGTAAACCATAACAGTGACCCCAGTGATAAGTAGACTATTCATGTAACCATAACAATGACCCTGGTTATAAGTATATTATGCAAACCATTACAATGACCCCAGTGATAAGTAGATTATTCATGTAACCATAACTATGACCACAGATAAAAGTATATTATGTAAACCATAACAATGACCCCAGTTAAAAGTAGACTATTCTTGTAACCATAACAATTACCATGGTTAAAAGTATATTATGTAAACCATAACAATGACCCTGGATAAAAGTAGAATATTCATGTAACCATAACACTGACCCTTGTTAAAGCTATATTATTAAAACCATAACAATGACTCCAGTTAAAAATAGACTATTCATGTAACCATAACAATGACCTGTTATAATGCTATGATTGTATGGTCTTAAACTAAGTAATAGAGAAAGCAAAACCAACAAACTTAGTAAAATTCAACAAATAATTTTTTCTCTAAATTATAAAATGAAAATTTAAGAGGAACTTGCAGTATTGTGAATTAAATCCCAATTAGTCCTAAAGTGCAACCACATGTCCAAAGTACAGAAAGTTCCAAATGAATTCCAGTTCTATTCCAAATGAGTTTTAGGTCTTGAATGTGCTGATGTACCAATAGTCTGGAATTTGTTCACATGCTAAAAGTCTTGGATGTATCACAATCATATTATCTAGAATGTTTTTGAATGAATTCACAATAATCACAAAGTGATATTTTTCCAAAAAAGTCTCAGAGCATTTGGTAATTCCAATGAATAATTTAAAAAATTAATGCTCCCACGTTACTGAACACAGCTAAAAGGCAGACTTGACAGAGTGAAGCATAAGGTTGACTTGTTCCTTTGAAATGGTGGAAAGCTCAGCAGTGCAAGTTTCCACCCCTTGCAAACTTAGTTAGGAAAAGGCTATGAATTTCTGCCACTTCTATGCCCTTAGTGAAGGTTCATTAGGGCGATATTGTTACCACAGAGAGGGCTGCCTTGAGTTCCAACATTGTTGATATATTAATTTTCCTCAAGAAATATATGGACTAATTTAGCATCTTAATTAAAGTGGGTGGAGGCTTTTAAAACAATGCTCCTGTGAAGTTTAAATTAAAACATTGACAGACTAGAAATGGCACTGGGATTTTTATTTGCTGATAATTTGAATGCATTCAGTGTCTGTTGACTTGTTTCATTTTTATGTTAATTTTATATGTTCATTTGACTACCATTTGAAGTCATACAAGGTAACATCACTTAGAGATGTTTTTCAAGTAGTAAATGTTATAGTGATTATTTTATTGTTTTCATTAAGTGTTAGTGTATTGCAATATGCACTGGCATACCAAATAGGGTGCAGTGGGGTCAATCGCCCCAGGAGGCACTTACTGTAGGAACAGCAAACGGGAAAACAAGGAAAGAAAAAGAAAAAGAAAAGGAAAAAGAAAGAGGGGGTAAAGGAGGATAATATTTTGAAAATTTGGTGATGCCACCCTTGATGATGCCCCTGCCCCAAAATAAGTGGCATCTCAGACGTTTGCCATGGGTGGCATTTCAGCTCTGTACAACTCTGGCAATATGTATAACATTGCAATATGGGTTTGTTATATTGCAGTGTATTGTTACAAGTCTATGCTCTTAAAATAAGTATCAGAAAAGAGTGAAGACAACAAGCTTTGTAAAATTTAACAAATAATTTATTTCCCTAGAATCCAAAGTGAAAAATGAGAAAAAAGAACTTATGGTATTGCAAATTAAATCAAGAAATAATCTGAGAATTAAAGATGTAAGTCCTTGTAATAACAGGCCTGAATAAAAGTCAAGTCCTGAAGAGATCCAAAATTGAAGGTGATGACATGTCAATATGGCCTGTGAAGTACTTATGTGTCAACAGTCTATTGTTGAATCACAGAAATATTATTCCTGGTTTGAATTCAGTATAAATTCCAGTGAATGTCTTTATTCAAGAATTTTGTCAGAGCACTTTTGTATTTCCAGAGAATATAATCACTTGAAGTCAATAATTTGAAGAAAATAAAATTCAGCCCAAACTGGTCACAACATAATAAAACTTAAAGTGCTAGATGCTAAAGCATGACTGGTAAAAATCCTCACAGTCACAAGATAATATAGTTCTCTGCTTGACCTCAGGTCACAATTAGCATTCTCTAAAAACATCCATTACCTGATGGAAAATAACCTTCTAGAATGATCTAATGAGCCTTGTTTATTAGAACACAACAGCCTACAAAATCCACTTAGGAATCTCCAAAACCCTAACCCAGATCAACATATTTACTCCCTTTTTGTTTACCAGAATAATAATCCTGATAATTTGCTCATACACATAGAGAATAATGAAGCTATTATTAGTTGTTTACATAAATAAAATAAATAAAAAAACATAAAAAGTCAATCAGGTCAAGCAGAAATGAACTCAGTTTTGGACAAGGTCAAGTCCAGCATATAATGTTACATTACAATAGCAAGTAGTGAAATAAAAAAAATTTAAAACTAACAGACAAGCAACTAAATTAAATATACATAACAATATCACAATACACTTTTGGGAGTATCATTGCATCCCTAGTAATAAGGTATTTATTAGTGAAACCATGTTATAATAACACCACATTAAGGTATTTACATGTATTAGTGAAACCATGTTCTAACAACAACACAACAATAAGGTATTTATGATAAGAAAACCATGTTAAAATAGCAACACAACAGTAAGCTATTCATGTTGTGAAACCATGTTATAACAATGCTACAATAAGGTATTTAAGATATGAAACCATGCTATAATAACAATACAACAGTAAGGCATTCATGGTGTGAAATGATCTTATGACAACAATAAAACAGTAAGGAATTTATGACATGAAACTATATTACAAATGGTTTTTGTTCAAAAAGAACTAAAATTGGATTAAAAAAAATATATATATTGTTGGCTTCCGTTAGTCTCGAGAGACGATGGAACTACGCCCATGAGAGATGTCCCAGTTGGTGGTTGTGCAGTGTCTGCTGTGCCTGTGTAGTCCAATGTGGGAGTGGCCATCCCTGCTGCACTTGCTGCACTTGAAGGTTGCATCTGGTGTTGGTTGGAGCTGCTTCTTCTTCCTCTGCCATCGTCTTTCATCAGCTAGCAAGCATAGCTTGTCCTCTCTGGCTTTCAGACCAGTGATCAGAGCATGTCACCAGCTTGTTCAGTCTAGAGCGAGCTCTTCCCAGGTGTTGATGTCGATATCAAGGGCTTTCATGTCGTGCTTGCAGACATCCTTGAAGCAGAGATGTGGCCGTCTGATCGACCTTTTGCCAGAGGCAAATTCCGAATAAAGAATGTCTTTGGGGATCCATCCATCTTCCATCCGATGTACATGGCCCAGCCATCTGATGTGACGTTGGTGGAGGAGTGTGATCATGCTGGGAATCTTGGCACGCTCGAGCACCTCATTGTTTGTTACGCAATCACTCCAGAAGATCCCGAGTATGTGTTGGAGGCATCGCATTTGAAAGGCGCTCTGCCTTTTCTCTTGTGAGGCATACAGAGTCCAGGTTTCACTGGTGTACATGAGAGTGCTTAGCACGCAGGCACAGTACATGGTGATCTTAGTGTTCAGGGTCAGCATGCTGTTGTTCCACACTCTCTGCGACAACCTGGAGAGAGTTGTTGATGCCTTTCTGATCTGCTTGTTGAGCTCAGCATCAAGCGAGAGGTTGTTGGTGATGGTAGAGCGAGGTACATGAACTGACTCACCACCTCAAGTTCATAGTTGTTGATGATGATGCTTGGGAGGTCCACGTCCTGAACCATCACATTTGTTTTCTTTAGGCTTATGGTTAACTCAAACTCATTGCATGCTTTAGCAGAGTGGGCCATCAGGCGCTGAAGCTCAGCTTCTGTGTGGGTGGCTAGAGCAGCATCGTCTGCAAAGAGCATGTCCCTGATGGTTACTTCACGCACTTTGCTCTTTGCCTTCAGTCGTGCCAGGTTGAACAGTCTGCCGTCTGATCGCCTGTGCAGGTAAATCCCTTCTGTGGACGTCCCAAAGGCGTGCTTTAGCAGGACCGCGAAGAAGATGCCGAAGAGCGTGGGGGCAAGGACACAGCCCTGTTTAACTCCACTGCGGATGTCAAAGGGGTCAGATGTTGAGCCATCATACTGCACTGTGCCTTTCATGTCATCATGGAAGGACTGGATCATGCTTAGCAGCTTTGGAGGGCAACCAATTTTTGCCAGGATTGTGAAGAGTCCATCTCTGCTGACCAGATCGAATGCCTTAATGAGGTCTATAAAGGCCAGGAAGAGGGGTCTGTGTTGTTCTCGGCATTTTTCCTGCAGTTGCCTGACAGAGAAGATCATGTCGACTGTGGACCTCTCTGCGCGGAACCTGCACTGCGACTCTGTGTAAACTCTGTCAGCAAGTGTCTGCAGTCTATTTAGGATGACGCGTGTGAAAACTTTACCCACTATGCTGAGAAGTGATATGCCCCTGTAGTTGTTGCAGTTGCTTCTGTTGCCCTTGTTCTTGTACAGGGTTATGATGTTAGCGTCTCTCATGTCCTGAGGCATTGCACCCTCATGCCAGCACTGGCAGAGGAGGTTGTGCAGGTGTGTGAGTAGCATGCTACATCTGCACTTGATGAGTTCTGCTGTGATGCCGTCCTTCCCTGGGGCTTTACCTAGGGACAGTTTCTCTAAGGCCTTCTTTAGTTTGTCTACAGTGGGTTTCGCATCCAGTTCGGCCATAAGAGGGAGGTTTTCAATGGTGTTGAGGGCATCATTGGTCACGTGGAGTGCAGTTTGGAGTAGTATTCCACCCAACGCTCCATCTGCTTGCCCTTGTTGTGGATGATATCGCCTGTGGCAGACTTCAGTGGTGCTGTCAGTTTCTTTGTGGGACCCATTGCTTTCTTTATGCCATCATACATGCCTCTGATGTTTCCAATATCTGCTGCTGACTGGATGCTCTGACAGAGCTGAAGCCAGTATTCAATGGCACACTGCCATGCTAATCTCTGCACTTTGCTTCTGGTAGACCTGTATGCCTGTAGTGTCTTCTGGCAGGAGGATTGCTTGTATTGCAGGTGAGCACTGCGACGCTGTTCTGTGACAGGCATGAGTGTGGCAGAGTTAGCCTCAAACCAGTCATTGTTCTTTGATTGCTTTTTACCAAAGATCTGTGTGGCTGTGCTGTATACAGTCTCTTTGATGTGATCCCATCTTTCTTTGGCACTGCCGTTGGGGGGTTCTGAATCAAATGTCTTGGAAAGAGCATAGGTGAATTCCTCAGCCTTGTCTGGATATGATGTTTTACTCACATCAATGCGTGGTTGACCCTCTTGCCTAGAGTGGTGGATCTTCTTCGGTTGAAGCTTCATTTTGCAGCACACCAGCGAGTGGTCAGTGTCGCAGTCAGCACTGTGGAAGGTACGGGTAAGAAGCACACCCTTCATGGCTGACCGTCTTGTAATGATTGAGTCCAGCTGGTGCCAGTGTTTAGACTGGGGATGCCTCCAAGACACTTTGTGCTATGGCTTTGTCTGAAAGAATGAATTGGTAATGCTGAGGTTGTGGTACGAGCACATCTGTAGAAGGTGCTACCCATTCTCATTCATCTTCCCAACGCCAAACTTGCCAAGACAGGAGGGCCAAGAGTCATGGTCGGCACCCACCCTAGCATTGAAGTCGTCCAACAAAATCAAGTTCTCTTCCTTGGAAATTTTGTCTATGAGCGAGTTTAACTCATCGTAAAACTCATCCTTGGTGTCTGTGGAGGATCTTAGTGTGGGAGTGTAAACGCTGATCAGGTTGACAGGCCTGTTTGTGGTGTGGAGGCGGAGGGATAACAGTCTTCCATTTCCTTGTTGGCAGGGTTCTATCATCCCCAGCAGAGTGTTCCTGACAGCGAATCCAACACCAAACTCTCTGACTTCATCCGCGCTCTTTCCTTGCCAGAAGAATGTGTAGTTCTTTTCTCTGAGGGACCTGGAATCTGGTAGTCATGTCTCCTGTAGTGAGGCAATGTCGACCTGGAGCCTTGCAAGTTCATTGTTGATGACTGAAGTCTTTTGAATATCACTGATTGTCTGGAGATCATCTTAAAGCCCAGTCAGCATGGTCGGGACATTCCAGGTACCTAGCTTGAGGATTAAAGTCTTCTTTTTTATTTTTATTTTGTTATTTCTTGGTGCCGTAGTTGCAGTCCGCTTGTCAGGTACTCGCATACCTTAAGCCTTACGCACCCAGCAAGGCAGGCGAACTGTGGCGGGATGGCACCTTATTGGCTGGGGGCTGCCCAGTTTGAGGCGGGCGGTAGCTGTCCAGTGAAACATGTTGGTCACTCCCACCGTCAGAAGCAACCTCTGGCGTCTGGCTCTACGCCAATCGAGCGGTGACTTATAACCGGTAAACTGCTGCTTCCCGTGTTGTGTTGATGCTGTGGAGTGAAGTTGGAGTGTCCTCTCCAGGGCGCAAGCCTGGGCAGGGTGATATGGAGAATCAATTGTTGCCCATGCAGCTGATCCCCCCTCCCCATGCAGCTGATGGATCCAAGGGAAAGGACAAGCCGATACATCATGGCACTAGCTGCATTGCAGGAGTTGCCGAGATGACACTGAAATCAATGCCAAGTTGCCTTAGAGACTCCATCTCCGGATTTTCTGTTGGGGTTTACTCCCTTAGCCTTTCCCATGAGAGGGTATAGTAGCAAGGTAGCGAAGGTTTGAAAGCGGAGTTTACCTTCTCCTAGATGGGCGACCACCCAAGGTTAACGAGCCCCATCTGCCCGAAGCATCTGGTTTTGAGGTGCCAGAAACTCGCCAGTCATCCCTTCTCCAGTCAGTTTAAACAGGTTCCACCACTCAAGAAGGCCTGGAGCTGGATTTGGTTGTCAGAGGCTCAGATGCAAGCCATTGGGAGATTTCCAAGGGAAGTGGGTGCTTATCTCCCACATCGGCCCCCCCTTTTTTTTTTTTAAAAAATATGATAATAATAATATAGCAAAATGTAGCCAGTTTAATTGGACTGATAATCATGCCTGCATTATAAGAGCTGTGTAATTGGATTGATGACAACACCTGCATTATAGAGTGACAGTGGTTTTATTGAGAGGCTTTGTAGTGAGGAAAAAGTATGCAGTTTACCATGGATTATCTTGACTCCTTGGTGGGTCAGCTTGCCATGGATTATTTTGACTCTTTGGTGGGTCAGCTTGCCATCGATTATTTTGACTCTTTGGTGGGTCAGCTTGCCATCGATTATTTTGACTCTTTGGTGGGTCAGCTTGCCATGGATTATTTTGATTCTTTGGTGGGTCAGTTTACCATTGGAATATCTTGACTCCTTGGTTGGTCAGTTTACCATGGAATAGCTTGACTCCTTGGTGGGTCAGCTTGCCATGGATTATTTTGACTCTTTGGTGGGTCAGTTTACCATGGAATATCTTGACTCCTTCATTGGTCAGTTTACCATGGAATATCTTGACTCCTTGGTTGGTCAGTTTACCATGGAATATCTTGACTCCTTGGTGGGTCAGCTTGCCATGGATTATTTTGACTCTTTGGTGGGTCAGCTTGCCATGCAGTAATTTGACTATTTGGTGGGTCAGTTTACCATGGATTATCTGGACTCTTTGGTCGATCAGTTCTTTTATACACCTAGGTGGGAATCCAAATTAACACAAGAATACCGGTAATGGATTTTGTTGGGAAATGGGTGGTAGTGGAAGGTAATGGTATATTCAGACCTCCTATTATGGTCAGCTCCCTCGAGCAGTCACCCAGTAACATTTTCTGCCAGGTTCTAAATTGTTATCTTTTGTTGTTTTTAGCTTAATATGTGACACATTATTCCTTTCCTTTCCTTAGAGAATAGTGACATAGTTGTAATAGTGGCATAGTGGTAATAGAGGCATAGTGGTAATAGTGACATAGTGGTAATAGTGGCATAGTGGTAATAGTGACATAGTGTGGCATTGTGGTAATAGTGACATAGTGGTAATAGTGGCATAATGGTAATAGTAGTGTAGTGGTAATAGTGGCATAGTGGTAATAGTGACATAGTGGTAATAGTGGTAATAGTGACATAGTGGTAATAGTGGTTGTTGTTGTTGTTGTAGTAGGGCTTAATGCCATTTTTCAGCACGCGATTGGCTATACATGGTGGCCAGTATTAATGGTGGAGGAAGAACCTGGGAAAACCCCGGAAAGAACCACCGACCCACGAGAAGCTACTGGCAAGCTTTCTCACATACCCACATTAGCCGAATCCGAGACTCGAACCCACGCAGACAGAGGTGAGATGGCAGTGATCTGTAACGGAGAGCGCTTTAGACCACTCGGCCACTCGGGGCCCCCGGTAATAGTGGTAATAGTGACATAGTGATAATAGTGGCACAGTGGTGATAGTGGTAATAGTGGCATAGTGCTAATCCATGCTTAAGAATTGACAGTACATGTTTCAAGTCAGCTATTATATTTGGTCATTCAAACAGTCTCAAAGCAGCTGGAGTCAAAAGTTTTGTCATAAATGTTATATTTGTACTCCTGCTACTGATGCTGCTGCTACATGGAATACTATTATTACTGTTACTGCAGCTACAGCTGCTAGCACTGTTACAGCTACTACTACTTCTGTAATTGATAGTGCTGTTGCTACTGTTGACAATACAGCTGCTGCTGCTGCAAAGCTACTATTGCTGCTACATTTACTAATATTACTGCTATTGCTGCTACTACATGTACTATTATTACTGCTATTGCTGCTACTACAGGTACTAATATTACTACTATTGCTGCTACTACATGTACTAATATTACTATTGCTGCTACTACATGTACTAATATTACTACTATTGCTGCTACATGTACTAATATTACTACTATTGCTGCTACTACATGTACTAATATTACTACTATTGCTGCTACTACATGTACTCATATTACTACTATTGCTGCTACTACATGTACTATTACTACTATTGCTGCTACTATATGTACTAATATTACTACTATTGCTGCTACTACATGCAATAATATTACTACTATTGCTGCTACATGTACTAATATTACTGCTATTGCTGCTACTACATGTACTAATATTACTACTATTGCTGCTACTACATGTACTAATATTACTACTATTGCTGCTACATGTACTAATATTACTATTGCTGCTACTACATGTACTAATATTACTACTATTGCTGCTACTACATGTACTCATATTACTACTATTGCTGCTACTACATGTACTAATATTACTACTATTGCTGCTACTATATGTACTAATATTACTACTATTGCTGCTACTACATGCAATAATATTACTACTGTTGCTGCTACTACATGCAATAATATTACTACTATTGTTGCTACTACATGTACTAATATTGCTACTATTGCTGCTACTACATGCAATAATATTACTACTATTGCTGCTATTACATGCAATATTACTACTATTGTTGCTACTACATGTACTAATATTGCTACTATTGCTGCTACTACATGCAATAATATTACTACTATTGTTGCTACTAGTACTAGCACTGCCACATCTACTTCTACTCCTGCAATTCATACTACAGTTACTGCTGCTGATACTGCGTGTACTACTATTATTGCTGCTTTACTATTATTACTACTACTACTGCTGCTGACTACTGCTGTGTTACTACACATTTTACTATTACTATTGCTACTGCTGACACTAATACTACTATTGCTACTACTTTGTGTCGATGCTACACCTTTTTTCCCTCCTTCCTTTCTTTATTTCTTGCCTATTCTTTCATACTGCAGATAAAATTAATTTTACTTTTTTGTTTCATTATAATTTCCAGGATGTCATTTGAGGATTTCTGTAAATACTTTTCCAGTATGGATATTTGTCATACAATAAACCTGTCATTCTTCTCCCTGAAAAAGACATGGCGAGAGGGTAAGGCCAAGGGAACATGGAAACAGCCAGACAGGTGTGGTGGCTGTGGAAACCATACTTCATTTTTAAATAATCCCCAGGTAAAAAAAAAACTGGTACCTCATGGAAATGTGTCCTAAGATTTTTATTACGGGTTTAATTTTGTAAGAGCTTTGTGAAGTTGAAAATGCTGAATGTATTGTCAATAGTCAACTCATTGGAACATATAAATATAATCAATAATTGAAAATAGCTTCTTTCTTGTCAGTAAAAAATTAAAACATCTGATTTTGATTTATGGTCAGTTTGATTTTATGACAGAAAATTCTAATTAAATTTGATAAACATTTTTGGTTTAGAAGTCAATTCAGATCAGTGCTACCAGTAAGTAAAGCACCATAATTTTCAGAAAACAGGGAAAAGAAGTATTTTTAGTTTATGTAACCTTAATCCCATGTACAATGAAACTCCTCAAAACTGAAACCTCAATATACTGGATTCATAAGACTGACATTTTTTGGAGTCCAAACATTTTTGTTCTTTAAAAATCATCATTTTTTCCCCCTCCCAGTAAACCAATACCCCTCAACTCTGAATGCTGTAACAAAATTTGATCTCAAATTTCACTTTTATGAGTAACAAAACCCCATAAAAACCAAAACTCATTTTAAACTTGAAAATAAATTTTAGCTTCTAAATTCCTGACACATGCTTGTACAAATTAATTATAGTTAGCAGGTGCTGTAGTGAGCTAATCTATGAAACAAAGACCTGGAAAATATCATAAAGGCACAAGACTTTAAGACAATACTCGACATGCATGCTGGCACACATTAAGGCTTATGCTATTTTAATTTGAAGTCTTTGCATGAACCCGCTTTTAAGGCAAATTATTTATTACTAAATGCATTTTTGAAAGACTGATATCTTCCTATTATCTAATTATGATTAATGCTATTCATTTGCATAAATCACTGTGACCCAAAACTAGTTTGCCATTCTGTTTTGAGTGGGGTGCTGAGATCAACCTTAATAATTTGAAATTTCCTACCCAAGAGTTCTTTTTAGCATTTGATGGTTCATGAGGTTAAACCACAAACCTAATCTGGGTTGCTGCCCAGAAAGTTAAGAATAATGAATAGAATGTTTCTTGCTTATGTTTTTTAATAAGATATCAGGGCTTTATTAAAACGAGGCATGTAGCCTCACTGTTTGATGCTTTGCTGACAGATGAAAAAAGCTGTATTCTAAAAGTCCAATTTACTCCATGACATACCCTGGAATTTTGGATCTTGTATAGAGATTAAGAAACATCCTAATCTAAGGATGAGCAATATTCAGCTATGGCTGAAGAAATTAAGTCATTAACACAAGCCATATTAAGCAAAGAAAAAAAAGGCAACACTCTTCAAGTCATGATGAAGATTATGAATTATACAGAGTTATTAAACGTTGTGGAGTATCATTCCTAATTCTAAAGTTATAAAATGCATATCATTCCTAATTCTAAAGTTATAAAATGCATATCATTCCTAATTCTAAAGTTATAAAATGCATATCATTCCTAATTCTAAAGTTATAAAATGTCCATCATTCCTAATTCTAAAGTTATAAAATGCATATCATTCCTAATTCTAAAGTTATAAAATGCATATTATTCCTAATTCTAAAGTTATCAAATGCATATCATTCCTAATTCTAAAGTTATCAAATGCATATCATTCCTAATTCTAAAGTTATCAAATGCATATCATTCCTAATTCTAAAGTTATCAAATGCATATCATTCCTAATTCTAAAGTTATCAAATGCATATCATTCCTAATTCTAAAGTTATCAAATGCATATCATTCCTAATTCTAAAGTTATCAAATGCATATCATTCCTAATTCTAAAGTTATCAAATGCATATCATTCCTAATTCTAAAGTTATCAAATGCATATCATTCCTAATTCTAAAGTTATCAAATGTATATCATTCCTAATTCTAAAGTTATCAAATGTATATCATTCCTAATTCTAAAGTTATAAAATGTATGTCATTCCTAATTCTAAAGTTATAAAATGTATATCATTCCTAATTCTAAAGTTATAAAATGCATATCATTCCTAATTCTAAAGTTATCAAATGCATATCATTCCTAATTCTAAAGTTATCAAATGCATATCATTCCAAATTCTAAAGTTATCAAATGTATATCATTCCTAATTCTAAAGTTATAAAATGTATGTCATTCCTAATTCTAAAGTTATAAAATGTATATCATTCCTAATTCTAAAGTTATCAAATGTAGATCATTCCTAATTCTAAAGTTATAAAATGTATATCATTCCTAATTCTAAAGTTATAAAATGTATATCATTCCTAATTCTAAAGTTATAAAATGCATATCATTCCTAATTCTAAAGTTATAAAATGTATATCATTTCTAATTCTAAAGTTGTAAAATGCATATCATTCCTAATTCTAAAGTTATAAAATGTATATCATTCCTAATTCTTAAGTTATAAAATGTATATCATTCCTTAATTGTTTTGTGGTGATGAGGACTTTATTTCTTTGTGAAATAACTATATTTATTCATGTGACAGGCTGTCATTATTTTTGGAAGGACTTATTCTTCATTGAATACAAGATAACAGTTTTCTTAAGCACTCTTACAGACAAATGCTGATGCTGTCATAATTAGGTATTTTTCTGCAAGTTAAATTGGACATAACAATCACTTTACTTAAACAGTAAATAATTTTGTATGTCTTTTCAAAAAGTGAAAATATAATGTCTCCATCACCCACATTTGCATATATTTTTTAATGCTTTTCTGATTTGTTTACAATCATTTCTTTTTTTTGTGGAAAATACATGCATATGGAAATGATATTTATCAGTTGAGATAGATCTAGCCTGCCTTTAAGTGAGCAATTTTCTTTCATTGTCATGATTTAAAAGAGAACAATGAGTTTTTTGTAATTTGCTGTATCATTCTCTCAAAATAATATTTTTGCACTTTTTATCTATCAGAAAAGATTATCTTGAAAAAATATAATTAATTTCACATTTTTCCAGTATATATTTGACATAGAGGATGATGAAGATGAGATCATGGTGTCCCTGGAGCAATCAGACAAGAGAGTAGACAAGGATAAGGGGGTCAGTAATTACAGTATCGGTTTCACCATTCTCAAGGTAAGTGATTCACCAAGACAGCTATTTAGATGATGATGAAAATGAGATCATATTGTTTTAGGACCAATCAGACAAGAGTGGGCAGAAATAATGGGGATGAGAATTCAAGTATAGGCTGCACCATTCTCAATGTACCTGATTCAATGAGACAGCTGTTTGGTACACAGCCCTGTATCATTGTAGTATACATCAGGAGACAGCTGTTTGGTAGACAGCCCTGTATCATTGTAGTAAACATCAGGAGACAGCTGTTTGGTAGACAGCCCTGTATCATTGTAGTAAACATCAGGGAACAGCTGTTTGGTAGACAGCCCTGTATCATTGCAGTAAACACCAGGAGACAGCTGTTTGTTCCTGAAAGTTATTTTGACAGCAATAAGATATTTTATATAAAAAAATATAATTGGCAATATAACAAGTTGTGACATCACTTACCACAACACATTGGTATATCTAATTATTAACAATTTACAACTTATAGGTCACTTGATTGGATCATACTTCGAATGTATACCAACAGCTGCCATAAGAACCACCAGTTAATTATGAAACAAAGATTGATCGAAAAGTTAAAAATGTATTGATCTATATATTGTCATTCATAATTTTGCAGTAAATCCTTAAGTCATTCCAGACATTAAAATAGTCAAGAAATTTCCAGCAGCCAAAATGTGAATTTTTTTATAAATGGCTGTGCTGACACACATCTGATGCATATTTTTGTCTCTCAGAAATAGGAAAGGTTGCTTCAAATGGATTCACTGGTTTCTTCTGAAACTAATTATTTATAAAAAATATTTCTTTCTTTTATAATGTACACTTCAGAATTATTTATTCCACTCTACTCTTATTAAAAATTAATGATTTATTGACAACAAGACTTATTACTTATCACAGCTTCTCTGTTAATTTTTTTTATCAAATCTCAAATGTAAACATCTTTGGCCATTCCATGAAGTCAAAAAGCAAATATCAGATGTAATTTTCTGACACTGAGAACTATTTTTGTAACTACTTTCATTCACATTACACAATTTGACATTAGAAGTATACAAAATTGTAAATGGAACATATCGATCCACACTATTTCAATATATGCGGTGTACTCCATTTGCGATGAATAACAAAATGTATCAAATTTATGTTTATTTTACAACTACATCTGAGATATTTTTTGACTTGACAGAAATGGTTGAACAATGTTCCAATTGCCTGACCATATGATAATAGTTGCCTTTCAGATCTACTCAGCTATTTATGAAACAAGGATTGGCCAAAAAGTTGCATATGCAAGGAATCTGTTCTTAGTCATTCCTACAGTCAAGTCATAGAAATAGTTATGGTGGTCCAAATAGATTGTGGTTTCTTGTTTATGCAAAGACATTTCCAGTCAACAGACTGTATGATAATTTCTGCAAATTACTATACCAAGATACATTGGAGGTGTATTTTTTGTTTCTCAGAAATAGACATGGAAGTCTAAATGACTTGCCACATTGACAATATGTAATAGACATGCTGGTCTAAATGACTTGCCACATTGACAATATGTAATAGACATGCTGGTCTAAATGACTTGGCACATTGACAATATGTAATAGACATGCTGGTCTAAATGACTTGCCACATTGACAAGATGTAATAGACATGGTAGTCTAAATGACTTGCCTGACCCTGGCAAGATGTATTAAACATGGTGGTCTAAATGACTTGCCACCTTGACAAGATGTAATAAACATGGTCTAAATGACTTGCCTGACTCTGGCAAGATGTAATAAACATGGTGGTCTAAATGATTTGCCACCTTGACAAGATGTAATAGATATGGTGGTCTAAATTACTTGCCACCTTGACAATATGTCACACCTAATTGACAGCCCTTTGTGGTGAAGTTCTAAAGTGAAGTATTGTTTGATCAGGCCACAAAGTAAATCTTGGAGGATAATACACAGCTCAACACAATATCCTTCATAAAAACAAAGAAACAAAAGAAATAGATCAACATGGTGTGAAAGACTGATGTTACAGACAATAGTTCAAAATCCTTGGACAATCCTTTATTTATTGGTGTAATTCTTAAAGTCCAGGGCATAACTTATACATATCTTTTGCTTTGTGTTTTGTGGCTATAAAGCGTTTAAACAATTGGGATAACATAAAGACCAAATAAATGCACTAGATAATTATGGCTAAAACATGTCCAGTGTCCAACCTGTCATGTGGTCCAACCTCTCAAGTAAGCAAACAGTCATTTAACAGATTTTAGCTCATTTGTTGGACATGTACTGGTAAGGTAAATATGGTGATCTGAGGAGCTTTGGCACAAACACTTGTATATTCACAACCTCACAGATGGTTAAATGAAAATTACACACAGTCTCTGTCTCTATTGCACAGCTGTATACGATTTAGCTCATAGTTGCTGAGTTTGGAGCATTCAGTAATTTACTGGAGGGTTTGAAGGTGAAGCAGATGTCATTAGTGTTCAGCTTTGCACTCATTAACGACAGAATGGTATTCTTTAATTCAAACTTCCCCAAGATTTTGTTAAAATTTTCTAGCATGTAAAATGATCTGTCTGCATCTGCCCCAGTTCTGGGTGATGTTAAAATGTCAACAGATGTTGTATACTCCAGAAGTACTATGGAATGGACCATTTGATTGTTTGGAGTGGCTTGGGGTTCACAAGGGGAATGGTTTTTCTTTCAAACTGTAATGAATTTGTTTTCTTTTAACACAAGATAATATATTTTTGTTCAACTAACAGAATGGATATAATTAGTATTTTTCCTCAACAAATCAGAGGAAAAGTATTATTTCAAGCTATTTGGGAATTGTATATTTTTTTCCCAAAATGTCAGTATTGCAAAATATACGCTGCTTCCCCTTGCTGCTGCTCTTCATTAAGTCAAACTCAGCTGATTAGGAGTTCTGCATTTAGTTTTGCTGCACTTTGCACACTTTTTAATTAGTTCATCCTTCCCAGATTCACATCTATGTTTCTAAATTTTTGAACAATAATGAATCACTAAAACAGTGAGACAGCTGCTTACTTTACAAATCCAACACTGAAATCATCATGTTTTGCATTTTACCACTCCAGCACTGAAATCATCATGTTTTGCATTTTACCACTCCAGCACTGAAATCATCGTGTTTTGCATTTTACCACTCCAACACTGAAATTATCCTGTTTTGCATTTTACCACTCCAACACTGAAATCATCCTGTTTTGCATTTTACCACTCCAACACTGAAATCATCATGTTTTGCATTTTACCACTCCAACACTGAAATCATCATGTTTTGCATTTTGTGTATGGAGTAAAAAATCTGACTTAAAGCAAACTCTGGCACTCATCACAGACTATCGAATAATTATGGCAAAGAGGTGTAATAACATCTATTCTATCACAATCCGTTTCTGTCTTGTCTCTCTTTGGTAGAAAAGCTAGTGAGAGCTACAGAGCTAGTGTTCCATATACTTATCCAGACCACCAGCATTCAATAAAATTTCTTATATCTTGTATCTGGCACAAATTAGATTGTTCCACTTGTGTATTTTACCTACTTAATTTAGCCAAACAGGACTGTCAAACACAAAGTGACCATAGCTTTTGTCAATCAGTTAATTAAGATGGGGATTGCTAATGCTTATCTATGATCAACATTATCAGTGTGACAATTAACTGTATAAACTGCTTAGTGGTGATAGTAAATTCAGTGACCATTAAGCATGAAGCTATGTGAATCACAAAATTTGTTTAACAGGTTACAGCAGGTGTGTGCAAATTCCTATGGCCTGTGATAAATGTGTGCCATGCATTTATAAATACCACATCAGGGAATTCAGGAGTAAAAAGTTTGTGTGCCATGCATTTATAAACACCACATCAGGGAATTCAGGAGTAAAAAGTTTGTGTGCCATGCATTTATAAACACCACATCAGGGAATTCAGGAGTAAAAAGTTTGTGTGCCATGCATTTATAAACACCGCATCAGGGCATTCAGGAGTAAAAAGTTTGTGTGCCATGCATTTATAAACACCACATCAGGGCATTCAGGAGTAAAAAGTTTGTGTGCCATGCATTTGTAAACACCACATCAGGGAATTCAGGAGTAAAAAGTTTGTGTGTCATGCATGCTGATAGTAGCATGCTCCAAATTTGTTGAAATTTAAATTATTTTATTTTCACTGTGATCATTGTGAGCTTTATATTTCAGACTATAAAATAAATAAATATTAGAAGCTATCCAATGTTATATTTCTTTTGGAAAGTCAGTGTAATTTTATGCATCCATACTGTTTGTCAAGGCACGTGTTTAAAACCCCACAATATCAATAGCTGCGTAATCCATCCTTCCTGTCCTGTCCTGTACTGTAATCATATCCTTTTACGTCTAGCCTATTGCGCACTTCATTCTGCTTATCAACTTTTGAAAGTCTTCTTAAGTTGAAACCATATATTGTATTAGTCTTTACAGTAAAGAAAAAATAACAAATCAAAACAACATATTAAGCTGAGTTTACTTTTCAGCATTTTGACAAAAATTTCAGCGTTTGATCCCTAATTGAATAAAAACTTGACTTTTACATGCATCAAATTGACTGATCATTAAGTGCCACCTGGCCATATTTCTAGTTTCTTTAAACATGAAAGGGACAAAATCCTAGTATTCTAATTACTCCACTTACTGTAAATGCCACTATTTATTAACAAGATTTTGAGCATAAATAAGCGATTAAACATACAGATATACCTTTCATTGGAATGTATCTTAAAACTACAAAGTTGATTTAAGAAAACTAATGTCCTTTCACTCAGCCCGCTGCAAAAGGTCATTGTTCTCATGTTAATTCTTTGCAATCCATGATGTTTTAGTGTGAGTCACAGTAACCTACTTCTGGCAGGAGTGTATTGCACCACCAAGATGTACACAATGGTGAGTTTGCCATGAACGACAGTCACAGAACACCTGAAGATGGCCTATTAAACTTAGTCACTGAAGTGTAAAATTTAAGTTGCAGTTGACAAAGCTTATATTTAAGTAAGGTGAGGCAGGTGGAAAAAGTATAGACAAAATTAATATGAAAGGGTGATATTATAAAGTCTCCATCGATGTTCTTGGTAGGTGATATATAAAAAAATGTATGTTACATTTAAACCTGTGTTTAGCAGACACAAGTGGGAAAGCGTAAAAACTGACTATATATGTGTATTAAGACAGATGATGATTAGAACAGGTTAATTACTGTTAGACCTTTACATTGTGACTGTATAGTGGTCATGAACTTTAAGGCATTGTTTTCTTGCTTTATGAAAGTTTGATGATCGATCAGATACAGTGGTCACTTTATTAGTTGCATGGTGATGGTATGAACAACGTTAAAGTTTTCATTAAATTTTTGAAAGCCATATATTTTCAGTATCAGTTGTTTCAACGGCTCCGGTGGCCTAGTGGTTAGAGCATCCGCCCCAGATGTGGGAGGTTGTGGGTTCAAACCCCAGTCGAGTCATACCAAAGACTTATAAAAATGGTACTAACAGCTGCCTCGCTAGGTGCTCAGCATTAAGAGGTTAGTGTTTAGACTGGTTGGCCTGGTGTCAGGATAATGTGACTGGGTGGGACATCATGCTACATGTCTATGGTATGATGCCCCAGTGTTAGACATCACTTTAAACTGCCACACTGCAGACATCATAACGATATGACTGGAAAATTGTTCAAGCTATGTTAAAAATCTAAATCACACACACACTCAGTTGTTTCATTTGAAACTCTGATGATATCACCTTAGGTCTAAAAAATATATGCTGTGATATGCTTGAGTTCCTGTCTTTGACAGTATCACACAAGGTGTAAAATATATGGTGTGATATCCTAACAGTTCCTGTCTTTAATGATATCACACTGGGTCTAAAAGTTTTCCCATGGTATGCTAGAGTTCCTGTCTTTGATGATATTACACAATGTATGAAGTATATGCTTTGATATGCTAGAGTTCCTATCTTTGATGATATCACACTAGGTCTAAAATATATGCCCTGATATGTGAGGAATTCCTGCTTTGATGATATCGCACTAGGTCTACAAGAGATACTGTGATATGCTAGAATTCCTGTCTTTGGCAGTATCACACTAGGTCTAAAATATATGCTGTGATATGCAAGGAATTCCTGCTTTGATGATATCACACTAGGTCTAAAAGATATGCTGTGATATGCTAGAGTTCCTGTTTTGATGATATCGCACTAGGTCGGAAATATATGTTGTGATGAGCAAGAAATTCCTGCTTTGATGATATCACACTAGGTCTAAAAGATATGTGATGTGCTGGAGTTCCTGTCTTTGATGATATCAAACTAAGTCTAAAATATAAGCTGTGATATGCAAGAAATTTCTGCTTTGATGATATCACACTAGGTCTTAAAGATATGCTGTGATGTGCTAGAGTTCCTGTCTTTGATGATATCACACTAGGTCTAAAATATATGCTGTGATATGTGAGAAATTCCTGCCTTGATGATATCACACTAGGTCTAGAGGATAAGATGTGATGTGCTAGAGTTCCTGTCTTTGATGATATCACACAAGGTCTAAAAGATATGCTGTGATGTGCTATAGAGTTCCTGTCTTTGATGATATCACACTAGGTCTGAAAGATTTGCCATGATATGCTAGGAATTCCTGTCTCATCTGCTTAAGCATCCTGGTAAACGATGTTTAAGTTTTGTATTAAAGTTTTGAAACTCACAAATCTTCATCAGTTGCTCAATTCAGTGGAAAATTTTAGGAGAATATCATTAAGGGCCCTGATGTATAGACATTAATAGCTAGTAGTTCCTAATTTGCTTGTGCTTAAACAGAAAACTTGTTTTATTGTTGCAGTTGTTTTGTGTTAAAGGTGTTTTGAAAGTTACATATTAAGTGGAACAATTGTTTATTGAAGATCCATAATTGATTTTCATCAGGCTGACATGAACAGGGAGTACAGGATGCATGATAGACTAAGGCGGATAGCATCTGGACCATTTGCCAATTACCGCAGTGTCTTTAATCGTGTGAAACTAAAGAAGGGGAGATATCTTATTATACCCTCAACCTTTGACCCTGGAAATGTTGGAGATTTCATACTCAGGATGTATGCAAGCAGTAATCCCAACCTTTTGTAAGTACAGAATCTTGAAGATGTTTCTGGCAATAAGGTAGATGTTATTATGGCATCAGTGTTACAATAGCAGAGGAGTATATTACTTTCCTGCTGTCTGCCCACAAGTTTGCACGTTCATCCCAAATCCATTTATCATGGATTTTACATACTTTATCATGGTGACCTGATTAGGATTTCATGCTTTTACGTTGATTTTTCAATTTTACACACACTTTTTAACTTCTGGGCATTGTTAAAACCTAGTGAGCATAACACAAATGAAATTTGGTTGGTATATTTCTATTCATATATAGATGACTTGATTTACATGTCATTACATCAATTTTTAAATTTCATTGCACTATTCTGTACTGTTTTTTGCTTAGGCTTTTTTATACAAAAACCCAGTTGGCACAATTAAGCAAAGATCACAAGAATACCTGAATTTGATTTTCAATCCATTACATGAATTGAGAGAAGAAAACAAACTTCTTTAACTTCTTGGATTTTGTATAAAACAAAGATTTTGTGAACACATTTTAGAAAAGAAAAATGATGTTAGGTAAATGAAATGTAATATGAATGTTTGTAAACATAAATTGATGACTTGATTAAATTGTTTGCTATTTTGTAATTGTTTTAATATCTTCTACAGTTTTGACATATTTGAACATGGACCTTGTTTGGTCTGCAGTGGTAGCATACTTTAATAAAGTTGTAAAGCTGCCTTTAAAATCACCATAAGTATGATTCATTATGAATCTATTTACCTATATGCATGTTTTTTTTGTTTTCATTACTATTGAATATGCCTGTAGGAGATGTATTGATAATTATCTCAATACCATTGTATTCACTTAAGTTTTAATATGCTTTTTGTAATGAAAACTTTGTGATATAACTTTGTATAATTCTATATTGATGCCTTTTGTCCATATTTCTATGGCATCCCATGAAATCTTTGCCTCATGCAGTTTTTAAAAATACTTGATAGGCAATATCACTTGTCTAAAATGTGTTAATAAATGCACCCTGTTGGGATGTCATTATAACTGATATTATAATAGGATGTCACTACCATTTATATTACAAGAGGATGTCACTACCGCTGATATGATTAGGGGATGTAACTACAGTACCACTGACATTATAAGGGGGATGTAACTACCACTGACATTATAAGGGGATGTAACTACCACTGACTTTAAAGGGGATGTAACTACCACTGACATTATAAGATGTCACTACCTCTGATAATGTATGGGGATGTCACTACCACTTATATTAAAATGGGATGTCACTACCACTGATATTATAAGGGGATGTCACTACAACTGATATTATAATGGGATGTCACTACCACTTATATTAAAATGGGATGTCACTACCACTGATATTATAAGGGGATGTCACTACAACTGATATTATAATGGGATGTCACTACCACTGATATTATAAGGGATGTCACTACCACAGTCTAATATTATAATTATATGGGGATGTCACTACAACTGATATTAAAAGGCGATGTCACTACCACGGGGGCGCTCACTAGTTATTATGTACTTTTGAGAGAGTGACATATGTAAGGTGAAGTTGTTTGCATTTAAAACATGCACAGTGGAGAGAATGTTGGCATACCTCTATGCTACTTTGATGTAATGTGGCTGACATTTCTTTGGATAATGTACTTATGGAAATTGTACACAAAGCACACTGCTAACTAAAATGACAGCTCCCTTGTGCTAAAAAATCAGCCTGAATTAGTCTAAAGTACACTATCTTTAGCACCTATTAAAACTGGGAAAATGAATTTTGCCCAACAAGACAATACCAGCTTCTGAAAGTGCAATGAATGAATTACCAAATATAAAAAATGTAAAAAAAAAGTCATCAGCTCTTTTTTTTACAATTTACCTCTGAAATCCAGGAAGAGCACAACATTTTCATCCTCTATTACTCAGTAGAGGGTTCGGGATTGACACTTTGGTGATATGAGTTACTTCCCTTTGTCATTTTATGGGTCAGCTTGATAAGTGGTCTCTGCCTAACTGTTTTAAGTTCAGTGATGATACTGGATCCCTCCATCTTCCATAAAGTGCAGATAATGTTGCTTGATATCACAATGGCCTGGAATCAAAACATTTCATTTCTGTCTAATCTGACCAATATTTGCTTTCAAAACATTTCCATTTTCATGTCATGTTGATACTGATGTAAAATGTAATGGACATTAGGATAAAACTCCCAAATTAGTGACAAGAAATGATTTGCAACTGATATAGTAAAAACATTCAGATATGGTAAAAGGAAATGCATAATATGAGTATTTACCAAACAAATTTGTATGTCAACTAACATAAAGGCAAAGAGGATTATTGATTCAGTGGTTCAAATGGTATGATGATAAATTATATCGGGTATGTGGACATTAGGTACAATAATCTTCATATTAGTTTGATTTGAAATTAGGTCACTGTGCATATTAAATAAAACATGTAAATACATGATCTTAACTAATATGTTGACACACTAGCACTTACACCAGAAAGGGTGAATGCATATAACAACTGTTTTCTGCTGTAACATGAATTATCTACAACTTGAACCACCATGCCAGCCCTGCCTCAAAACTGGGTTAAGGACTGGCAGATATACAAGGCCTAAATAGCGATGTCACAGGGTTGCTTCCTTTATCAAATTTTAACTTGTGTCAAAGAAATAGCAAGTTGGCAAAAAACGTAAACTAGGGCTAGATATAATGACTTTTTTTTACTTCGTGTTTTAGTGAGTTAGTCCATGATGAGCCCCAGTCAGGAAAGTGCTGTGCTCAAATCTACAGCAGGAAACCAGTAGCCGCCACACAGATTACCATAGCAAAAGCTGAAGATGTAGAACCACCAGATAGAGGAAAATGTAAGTAGGACTAGGCTCATATCTGAATTCGGGTCACAATTAGTTTCCTTAAGTAGTCTCTGACTGATAGAGATCATTCCTTTATGGCCCCTAGGTCTATAGTTAATGCCATTGTCTTGGTCCTTTTTGGCCCCTAGGTTTACAGTTAATGCCATGTCTTGGTCCTTTTTGGCCCCTAGGTTTACAGTTAATGCCATGTCTTGGTCCTTTTTGGCCCCTAGGTTTACAGTTAATGCCATGTTTTGGTCCTTTATGGCCCCAGGTCTACAGTTAATGTCATGTCTTGGTCCTTTCTTAATCATTGCTCTTTGGAGGATATATTGGTGGTCTCACTCCACCATTCTTTCATGTCAAATCAGACAGTGTTCAATTTTGTCACACTAGCAAGTTCTCAGCATGCCAATGTCCAGTCAGCAGTACAGGATTCTACTGGAAACAGACAGGATGTTTGTTGGACAGCTAGCCATGTGGTCATTAACCTTCCTAAGAGCTGTAGAAGTCAGTAAAGTAATCAGATAATGTATTACTGTTTTTAATATCGTTTTCAGGGGAAAAAACTAATTTTAAATATACCTATCAGGTATATTACAAACTCCCTTCATCTGCACACTGATATTCTTTCAGTTTTGGTCAAAGTCAAAGAAGGACAATATTCTGGAAGTGACTAAGGCATTGGACTGGGACTGTGTTGGTTTTCTTTTTTGTTTTCTTTTTTGGACTGGGACTGTGTTGGTTTTCTTTTTTGTTCTAGAGCTCTAGTTAAGAATTGAAGGGTTGGGGGATATTCAGCTTGACTGTCACATGGAAGAAAGATACCAAAGTAATGATAGCACTGAAGTGTTGGGGAATTAAAATTAGCTATACAGCCTAACACTAAATTTTACCAACAAAGCAATATGTATTAATAATGTAATTTGCTGATAATACAGCATTTACCAATAATAAAGCATTTACCAATAATACAGTATTTGCTAATAATATTCCATCTACTAATAATAAAATATTTACTAAATAAAAGGTAGAGTATTTTCTAACAAAACAGTATACCACTAATATGGTATTATTTTGTCTGTCGTATATGAGTAATCTAATTATGTAATTCAGCTGCTAATCTATACTGTATAATCAAGTGGGAGGGTACGACACTGAGGACGCTTCCTGAAAAGGACACTCTAAGCCCTGTCTGGAATGAGAGAGTAACACTTTATCGGTCCAGTCCCAACAAAGATGTTATAATAGAGGTAAGAATCCACATCCTGTGATAAATGAAATCCACACACCTTACAGGGACACAATGATGCAGGTTGAATGATGATGGCTGCACTGTATTACATCACGTTAGAAAGAGGTTTCGATCGTATGACAGTAGCATAAGCTTAGCGATCTTGGATTTCATTCTGTGATCTATTTATTGCATTGTACATTTCATACTGTGATCTATTTATTGCAGGGTACATTTCATAATGTGATCTATTTATTACAGGGTACATTTCATACTGTGATCTATTTATTGCAGGGTACATTTCATAATGTGATCTATTTTTGCACTGGTACATTACAGGAGATCTCTAACTCCTGCTTTAATAACATATTCATTTTTTACTTGTAAAAATTTGCTAATTAGATTTTTAATGCATGACAGAGCTTATGACATTGAGTTTAAACTAAAAACTGCATAAACATTGGCTCTTAATTTTTTTTCAAGCCACATTAGTGGAAAGTGAAACAAAATAGTAATTTTCTTGACAGTGTCATCGATTCTTTCTTTAGGTTTTCATTAAAGTTTTTCAGTTGCAGACATTTCCTAAACCTATTTGATAGACTTTCATAATTTTTGGCAGTGATTATTATGAGGCTAACACCTTTTATTCTGTGACATGCTTGCATGCCCATTTCATCATCATAAAAAAGTGTGCCTTAAGCATTTTGGTTAACGTTATTTCAATTCCTTATATATCCTATTCTCCTTGATAGATTTTATTCATATGCTGGATGAATGATTACGAAGCTAACAGAATTCATTATACGACATGTTCTTTATGTGACATATTCTTTCTACCCTTTAACCTCGGGATGAAGACCACACGTTTACAATAACACTTTGATGTAGGCTTGACATGCTACCCAAAATTTTCTTTTAGATACCGATATTCAAATTTACTGTATAATTCATCTACAGCAAGGTCAACAGGTTACCATTAGGTCTACCTTTTCCTTCCACTTGAAAGATGTTACTACAACAATGGAGCTGTTAAGTCATCCATATAAAGCTATTTAACACATGAGGTAAAATATATTTAGCTCGAAACTCGTGAAAGTCAATGCATTAAAACTTGATTTGAGTGACCATGCTATGAACAGTACAACCAGAACACCCCTTGCATTTCAAACATGGCTTCAATCTGTCTTAATGTTTATTATTTTTCTCTTGGGACCCCGAGTGGTCGAAAGCGCTCTCCGTTACAGTTCACTGCCATCTCACCTCTGTCTGTGTGGGTTTGAGTCTCAGATTCAGCCAGTGTGGGTATGTGAGAAAGCTTGCCAGTAGTTTCTCGTGGGTCAGTGGTTCTTTCTGGGGTTTTCCCGGGTTCTTCCTCCACCACTGATACTGGCCGCCATGTATAGCCTATCGTAATGCTGCAAAATGGCGTTAAACCCTACAACAACAATTTTTCTCTTACTCTATAGAAAAACAGTGGTCCTCCTAAGCTTAGCTTTACCAAGTGCTTATTATTAAAACAATGGCTGATAAACATAATTATCGTAGAAAAGATGCCCATATTATCCTATTTGCCATAGAATAAAAATATGCGTCAGATGTAGAGTTTTGAAACTCATTTGATAATAAAATATGCCACACCACCAACACAATCAGATTATGCCTTATAATAATTATACAACTTTTATGAAAGGTTTTGACTTCAATTGTGCAATGAAGGAAGCTTCTAGAGTAATGATAAATACAAGATTTTTAAAGGGCCCATTAATTAGCAATATGCAAATGAGGTCTTAGATCATGTGAGCACAATGATGACATTGCAAAAATTGACGGCTGTACCATATATTAAGAGAAGAATGAATCAGAACAAATTCATGTTTCTTAGATCTTTAATTTTTTTATTTTTTATTTCTATAGCATTTTCTTTTTCCACCTTTCAGTTGTGGAACCAGAATATCATCACGGACCAGTTTATGGGTTTTGCCACCATCCCCATGGAAAAGAAACAAGAATATACATCACGGATCACACTAAGAAAGTTCAGTCTATTTGAAAACAGAGGTACAAAGGAGGGAGTTGTACAGAAACAGGGATGCCTCTGGTTAAAGGTTGTCCATACAGATGACATGTCTAGTGTATAAACATGAAGAGAAAATGAGTGGAAAAGCTGAATAAACAATATAAATTAGATCAATAATTTTCATTCTTACCGACCTTATAGGTTAACAAGCTTCATTAGGAGGACATTGCAATTTTTGGTACAAGAACTATTTGGATGTCACTTGCAGTCCGACTGTAGGATGTTCCAAAATGGTGGACTGGCTTTCAATCTGATGCACTCTACAGTTGACGAAAATCAAGATGCATGACTCTAAGATCGCCATCCTTTCCCTTCTTATTGATGGAGAAAAATGTCTAGCATGTTCTTAGAAAGTTCTTTCCTGCTGAATAAAAAGCTCACGTGTATCTGGTACTTTTTCTCCAGAATTTGTCCTGTATGTTTTATGAATGCATTAGAAGACTTATTGTAGACATGGCAAGGTTAGATCCAGTCTTCTGTATAAGCCATGTAAATACTATCTGAATAGCAGTAAGACATTACATATTATTATGACCTTTCTTTCCCATTTCCTTTTTAAATGCTTTTAATCCTAGTTGTTTTTCCTTTAATTAATTTCAAGTCTAGAGTAAAATGAGCATAATCTCAGTCTGTTGCCTTTAAGTTACTTCCATCATTTGAATATCATTTTTATTTTCCATGGACTCTGTGGTTTGCATGTGTCTTTGGACACTGATAATGTTTTTGTTATTAATTCTAGTGTCTTTTGAACTACTTTACTTGGAAAACATCCATTTCTGTGTTGCATTTGACCTTTACCCCTTCCCCCCAGTCTTGCATTTTGTACATTTATCTGTTTTTCCTTTTGATAATTGAGAGTTTATGTGTACCAACTATCTAAGCAGTGTTTCTGTAATTGTATCTCCCCATTGTTACATATTTCTTCTGGTTCTGTATGTGTTATGGTATTTTTCCTTTAACCTTTCAGCTAGGATATGCTGCTGTAAGAATCTTCTTGGGGTACTCATCCCATATGTTTGCCATCTGCTAAATACACTTGCATGGTTGGATATCCGTCATGTGCATTGTTTTCAGATGAAGTGTGGGATCTGGCATACAGATGCATACTCCTATTTTTCTCTGGTTGACCCCCTTCAATTCTGGTAGGGGTCAGTGGTACTCCTAGGTTCATACTGGAGTCACCAGTACTGTGTGAGTCCCACCTTTCCAGCACAAAGAAGGCAAGGTTATCTTCAGCTCACCTGGGTACAAGTTAAAATCCCATTGCAATGAGAATTGAATCACTTTTTTTAGCATGACTGTCCTATCCATATTTTGCACATCCATTTCCTTTGCTTTGATTTAAAACATCAGGCACGAGCATTTGATACAATCAAAAAGGTGCCAGATTCAAATGTCACATTACCACATTACCAGATTTATGGTTAAATGATACTGAAATTATGGAGAAAATTAATCATTTTCTATAACCATTTTTTAATTAATTATTAAATTCAAACTAATAAACAACTGATTAACAAATTAACTGATTCATCAATACCATGCCCTATTATTGAGCAACAAAATTTTTGAATATTAGAAATCAAAATAGACAAAAACACTTCCAACTTCTCCACCCTATCATTATCATCAGCATAGCAGCTACAGAGACAACAGTAAGAAAGAGAAATTTAGGATCATATAATGATCCAAATATGAAGCGAACTGAATGAAGTTTTGTTAAAACAGAAGGCAAGGATCTAGGTGCATGCTATTAGAAGAAACTTATCTTCAGAACAAAATCTAATACATAGAATTTATTTTTCTTTTGAGTTACAATGATAGTAAGCTTTGACCTTTGAACCCGCAACAAAGTGGACCTCTTCCTTACCTTCAGCGCAAGCCTTTTATGGGTTTTGATCAATGTATATGGCCTAGAACTGAAGTTGTTATGCCAAAATATTTTTCAGTCCTTAACCTTTGACTTTTCAGACCCAAAAATCAGTAAGTTTCCTTTTTACTCAAAACTTAAATCATCCTCACACTTTAGTAATGTACATGGTCGAGAATGTAGATAAGCTCGATTCTTACCACAATATATCTGATAAATATGTCACGATATAAACTGTATATGTTACAATATATATCTGTGTTCTATATATATATATATATATATATATATATATATATATATATATATATATATATATATATATATATAAAAGGTAATCAGTCATCTGGTTACATAGAGGAAGAAAAGACTTGTTATCACCACATCCACCCGGAAAAAACCAATATACTGTTCATGTCCACGTATTGTCTTAAATCCCTTAGGTTACATGTATGTAATTATATCCCACCCGAAGGAATATGTATATATATATAATTTTTTAATTCCAGAGAATATTAATTTGAATAAATAATTCCAGCCAAAATCAAATGCTGATCACAACAATAAGACAGATTTTCACTAAAGATGTTACAGCATGAATTAATAATTTCTCAGGTAAACAAGATTATAAAGCCCTCGACTACTTGACCTAGGTCACAATTAGCATTTTCGGGATATAACAAGACTTAATGAACTTTTCCTTTCTAGAACATTCTGGGTTCTCAACATAAAATCTGTTATAAAATTATAATACAAATTAAAGTGTAAGCAAAACGGTTATTTGTTTTCTTTAACACATGAATATTACATGATACAAATGAATATTTATCCAATATTAATAGTGTACCAATCATTAAATGACATATATATTCAAACAGTTTAGATAAATTACATCCGATATATCATGTAATCTACACACGGCGATTTTTTCTTGACATCGAAGTAAAATCAAGGGAATTACAGAATGATTTTCCTTCACTGCTAGTTAAGATCAAGGGAAATCACTCCTGTGGAGTTTGTAACAACCATTGGTCATGTATTTGTTTCTGTCAAAAATTTCAATTCACGATTTGAAATGAAAATTCGTATATAAACAGTTTATACGAAAATAAATGAGGGAAGTATGGTGCATTGCCATTTAATGAGGAAATTGTTTAACAAAAAATATAAAATTAAAGAGATTTGATGCATAAGAGTTATTTTCTGCAGTTTATTGGAAATGGAGCCATCTACCTATATCAATCATTGATTGTATCAATGTCCATGTTTGTGTTTGTCTGTCTTTTTCGCTTCTTGATGCGTTTTTGAGAGCTTTGGTGCAAATGTAAGTAATATTGGGGTGTTCTTGGAGAGTCTCAGTTTATGGCATGTTTAGTGAGACCACAATAAAATTCACAACATGTGGTCCAAATCGGGGGTGTAGAACTAAAGCTTTTGTGTGGAAAACACGTTTTTCTTAGGTTACAGAGATTCTGACCTTTGACCCTAAAGTCAGTATACTGTTTGCTATCCCAAATGCTTTCGCATGTACCAAGGTTGATGATGGTTGATCGCGGAGAGCAATTGTTATTGTGTGGAAACAATGTAGAACAGACAAAAGGACATACAGATTGACATTATCGTACACTCTGCCTTATGGTGTCTTCATATCGACCCCACATTACCACCCAGAGGTAGGGATGGTAAAGCAAGGAAGCTTGTGATTAGCATTAATGCTACGCTCCTAACACAACGTGAGCCAGAGTAGTCATTATTGAAATAGGAATAAGGAAAACAAATAAATTATGTTTATCTGAAAAAACTGATCGCATTAGAATTGGCAATAATCTTTGCTACCTCCTGAATCAGCAATCCCAAAAAGATGAAAATTCCGTTTTCCCATTTGTATAGCATATAGTTAAAGTGGAATCCCTCCACCTTCAAAAGAATTTTACCTCCACCACCACTACCACCTTGCTACCAATAGGTGGCTACCTAACAAATGTATACATGAACAAGAACATTAGGATACTCAGATTTGGATGGGTCGGAATATGGGGAATAATAATAATGTGAATAGGTAAGTATAGTTGGAGATAATAATTTACTAAACAAACATGCTTTTATCCCCGTCGAATACATTTCCCTAATACATTTGCATTGGGAGGAAGGTAATAAGAGGAGTCTGAGGAGGAAATACAAAAGAATCCTACCTTTACCACAACCAGCCATCGAGGGAAGAATTACTGGATTTTCTATCTGAAGGATAAATCGATCTCCTAAAATGAAGGCAGCACAGCCGATTACTGCATAACCTGTGACGACAGTACTTGGATATGGGAAAAAAAGCGATTTTTTTTTATCCAATAAAAGAAAAATCCTGGAGAAAGTTCTGAACTTGCACCCAAGAGGAGGCTGTGCAGACTTCAAATCAGTGTGGGGGTCATCTTGACTGCAGCCATCGAACCCATTTGAAGCTACATTACACAGATATAAATGTGAAAATGTTTACTGCTAATGGTAGAAACAAATATGTCAGATGAAAAAGTTGCATTTGAACATCAGGCTTGCAGATTTTTTCTCTAATCATGTGTTCTGAGATCTTCATGAAGAATGTGTAATCTTTTGAGATCTCAGAGTAGCCATTTTAGTCACGATATTAGGACTGAAGGGGTTATATTATATTGTATGACCTGTTCATAAGTTAACTGAATAACAAAAATATCAAGGAAGTAACCTTTGACCTTGACCCTAAGGTTAAATATGGCAGGGTATTGAAATCATTTGCTTTGAATCTCAGGCTTCCAAACACACCAAACTGGATCAGAATCTACTGCTCTGAACCATTTGTTCAAGGTTGTACAAAACTTTACAGATTAATGAGAACGCCAATATTTTATTAAAAAAAAAATCCTGCAAAAAACTACATATCAACATTGTGGCCTTTGGTAGGGTTGAGATTGGGTGCTCCCAATATAGTATTTAAATTACTATGGAAGTCCTAACCAGGCTTGATTTTGTAAAAAGTGAAATTAGTGATAGAGAGAGGTAAAGCTCCAAGCCCCCAGTCAGCAATGCCGATAGTGAAATTATTGAGAACACAAAGGTGAAATTCAAAGGAATAACAATTTAATACAATTCAATATTCAAATGATAATAATTTCCCAATCACTCTTCTTCCTCTCGACCAAGTGATAGCCTGTTGGATCCTGTGATTTATAGTGTGAGATCCCTTTTCCACCTGTCCTTGTTTTCTACTAATCTGTATCTCTCCTATTCCACCAATTCCTTCTCTCCTTCCGACTTCCCTCCTAACTCCTTCTGCTAGTTAACTGCAATTTCTCCTCCTCAACTCCTTTTCCTCCTCGTCCTTGACTCTGCTCTCCGACTAGCCTTTGATTCACAATCGACTTCTCCACTAGTATCCTTTATGTCTCTCTCCTAGAGACTCGGGACTAAACCACAGCGGAAGTCTGTTCCCTAAAAGCTTCCTGTGAAAACACAAGGACATTAGCATATATATATATTTTCTTAATCTCATTATACTGAACAATAGCACAGCAGTCGGATGCATCTCTGTACATTACACTCCCACAAGTGTACACAAATATTCAAATATCCATTTTAACTAATTTTACACACTGCAACCATTTTCCGAAGTTACAATTAGATTCAACAGTTGCAAAATCTAGAATATCACATGAAAGAATGCACTAGTGTACTACAAATTAACCAAATAACGAATTACAATATTGATTCTAACTACAAGCTAGCATTCTACATAATTCTTTACATAATCAGCTCATTTTTCAAATACACATGTAAAGTAAACGCTACAAAGGTAATTCTACGTGCTAACGATTGTAGTAATGAAGTATACATACTGCATACAATTACAATCACAATGCCATAATATTCTGCAACAAACGAGCAAATAATTCACTGACCTTTACGAAGCTTTGTCTTTCCTTAGAATTTCCTAAGTTTCCCCGCCAATTCACGAGCGGCTTCCCAGAATTATTGCTACAACTTCTCAGCACAATGTTTCACAATGACTGGGGTTTCTAGTCTAAACTACTCAGTTAAATTCGGGTTGAAATGGTGACTACACCCTCTTAGTTCTGATTGGATATCGATTCTACCCTGTTCTATTCAACTTAGCAGACAATGCTCTGGCTGTCTGTCAACGTGGTGAGATTTACGACGATA
This sequence comes from Sinohyriopsis cumingii, assembly GCA_028554795.2. NCBI lineage: Eukaryota > Metazoa > Mollusca > Bivalvia > Unionida > Unionidae > Sinohyriopsis > Sinohyriopsis cumingii. Next base: position 15,952,216 of record CM068828.1, on the reverse strand, counting down.
ATAAGGGTCCTTTATTCTTGAGCAAAGCTTTCAACGTCCACATGTGATTTTTGACACCCAGCAAAGCGGGGCTCTCGTAACAATTACGAACAGGACCACTATAGCCGCGGGGTCTAACATATATACATGGCTTCTAACCAATTCCTTTGTTCTTGACTTACGTAATCGCGGGCAGGCAACGTGACAACTCCCCCACACTTGAGAATAAAATCGGGATTTTATTCCCCCAAAATTGCTTCAAATGCAAATGCGTGTTACTACATGTAATAAAAGAACAAAATCATAGGGACAGTACACGCTGACTATGGACACGAATATACACACAACATACGGTTATCTACAGAGCAATCTATGTCATTTCAGCACTACTACTCATGAAATCAGCGCCTACGTTCTCTATTTCTTTCATGTATCTGATCTGCATCTGGTAGTGCTGTAAGAACAGTGACCATTGCATCAAGAGTCCATTGGACAATTTCGCCTGCGCAAGATAGGCGAAGGGTTGGTGGTCAGTTTCCAATATGAACTTCCGTCCTTACAAGTACCGCTCGAACCATGATATCCCGAACATGATTCCGAGGCATTCCCCTTTCCAATACGGAGTAGGTCTTCTTGGCAGCAGACAATTTCCGACTGCCGTACGCGACAGGAAAAAGCTTCCCCTCATGTTCTTGCAGTAGTACTGCTCCCAGTCCCGTGTCACATGTGTCAGTGCAAAGCACGAGGTCTTTGGACAGATCCGGTAGACGCACAACCGCATCGTTTGGAAAGCGTACTCACATGCACCCATCCAGATATCTTTATTTGGGGCCCGTTTCTTGGTTAGGTCAGACAACAGCTCCGCAATCGCACTGAAATTGGCCACATACTTCTGGTAATACCCGGCCAATCCCAGAAATGATCTCACCTCAGTTTTCATGGTGGGCCGCGCGGCGTTTCACAGCTGCTTCTTCAACCTTTCGGGGTACAGCGCGCCTTGACTCGGGGTATGCCCCAAATAGTCCAATGTCTGGAACCCAAGGCAACATTTGGAAGGACGAACTATCAATCCCACCTAACGTAGACGTTCCGAAACGTCAACTAGCAGAGTGAGGTGTCCATCCCACGTCTGTGTGGCTATCAAGAGATTATCCATGAAGTTGTGGACACCCCTATCGCGCATGGGCTCCAACAACTTCTGTATCATTCTAGTGAAGAGGCTGGGTGCATTCTGGACTCCGAATGGCATGACCAACCATTGGTCACCCAATACATCCATTGTTACAGCCTACACGCCTGGAATTGTTGATATTGTTAAGGCCTTCAACCCTCAACAACGTATATTTTCATATGATGCAGTATACGTTATGTCGCTACCAAGCCTGAACAATGTTGTTGGAATATTTTCTCTGTTGTGCATGTGCGCAATTTTTAAAACTAAAACGTCCGGTTGCGGAAGCTGTACGTAATTAAGTAGTTGATAGCAGAGCGTTGAGAATTTGAAATGGAAAATATGTCAACTGAGGCCCATATGACAGGTCATACTATGCTGGTGTATTTATCCTAATATTTCCTTAACACACCTGTTACAATATATGAAATTGATTTTTCGCTCACATGTTTAAACCTTGAATAATTCACCACTATCTCACCTTATGTTGCATCACTATAGACTGTCACCTTCGAGAAATATTTCACTTTTGAGACAGAAGCGAAAATATGTTCTGGGTCAGGTAGCATTTCAACTTGAAATTTCGTCACCTGATTCAGCTTCCAGTAGTTGACACAAAACCGATGTGTGCCATCCTTCTTCTGCATTAGGACTACCGGAGAGCTGTACGGAGAGTCAGCAGGCTCAGTTACTCCCAGAGCAATCATCTGCTTGATCTCTTCCCTTATGACTTGTCGTTTTGCGTGGGGCAATAGGTAGGGTTCTGCTGGACTGGCCGGTCGTCCACCAGCTTTAACCGGAACTCAACAAGTGATGTTCTCCTGGGTATTTCTGTAAGCACATCTGGCAATATGGCACAATTAGCTACCACCACCTAAACAAATTGAGTATGCACATTTTGATGTTAGCGTTCCCGAAGAAGCTCATCAGGCTATTTTATTTTTACCACATGATACTATCAAAATTGGAAGACGTCGATTAATATATAAATACGCATTAACTGTTGCTGACATTGCAAATAGATACAAAGAAGCAGAGCCACTATCAACTAAGACAGCAACTGAAGTAGCTCCTGTGTTTGAACAAATTTATTGATGTGGTGGTCTACGATGGCCACAGCTGCTACAAGTTGATCCTATCAAAGAATTTCAGGGCGCAGTATCATCGTTGATGAAGCAACATAACATCAAAATCAGACGAGGACATACTGCAATTCATTGCCATCAGGCAATTGTTGAACTATTTAATCGAATACTTGCTGAGCGCTATTTGGATATCAGTATACGAAGGAAATAATTCAAGGCAAAAGATCTCGCGAGTGGGTTGCAAGATTACCAAGTGTGATAGCTGTGTTAAATAATGAAATCACTCGAACAACTTCCGTGAAACCTGTTAGCACAATCACAAAAAAACATGTGCCAAAACAACGACGTGACTTTTCAAAACAACCAGTGCTGGGTAATGTGACTGTCGGGTATTTATATGAACCCAGTAAACCTGAAGGTGGAAAAAAAAAGAGCAACTGATCTTGTCTGGAGTATTACGACAGATAACATTTTCATCATGGTAAGATCCACAGGTAGACCCACAATCTTCAGATTAGATTCAACTGCTCCTCAAGATGGATTTACATGTGAATAATTACAAGTAATTCCTGAAGACACATAATTACCACCGCGATCACTAAACTAGCACCACTACGTCAATTACACCCAAGACAGGTCAGCATCACATTTTCGCGTGTGTGACCAAAACTACTGTCTTTCCTATCCACGGTAAATTGTCTGGGATCATTATTTGAATATCACCACAACTTGCACAATGATTATTCTGCTGCTGTTTTAGCGCTATGACAAATTCAACATTTAGATCAAAGTCTCTTTTTTTTTTTGTTCCTTTGTTTATAACCAGCTAATTGTTTTCTTACTAAATCACCATCGAGGACATCATCAATGGTTTCTGTAGTGTGTATGACAATTCTTCGCAGCTGAGATTTTCTTCTGACAATGCGAGATAAACTAAGTTTGATCATTCGACACGATCATCGACAATCCAAACTCGCGTATCAGAGATGGTTAATCCATGAGATGAATGAATTGTCATTGCGTATCCCAGTGTCCATGGGGATTTATTCCCGCTCAGCGCATCTTCAACAACATTGACAGGAACCAAAACAACATCATTTAATACGAGATTCTATTTCTCAGTCTGTCCTGGTATATCAACGTCGATATTTTGTCGTCGTCAATCAGCTGGTCTATAACACAATGGTACACGTAGATCTGAAAAATTTTCTTTATGCAACTTAAATAACCGCTGTTGAAGTGTATCACGAACTATCTTTCTACTTGCCATTATTAAATCATTTGGTCTCCACACTTGCAGAAAGTCGGTCATAGAAGTTTCTGAAATCATTTTACGCATTATTTCACATTGAATTTTATTTGGTTGTAGTCTGATTAATTTTTTAAACTCCCTTAATTCTACATCAAGAGATCTATGATCATCGGTTATCTCCTCGTAATAATCCACAAAATTATTTAGCCACCCGTGCGGAGATAATCCAACAAACGGCGGTGGTTGACCATGATCGCCGCACATGACCACAGCTGTATTTTGTAATAACATCCAATCGAGAAACATTTTTAATATATCTAAAGATACTGTACATATTTCATCACACATAATAATTTTTGGAATATATTTCTCTCCCATTCTCTCATTTCTCTTGCGAGTCTGTGTGTAGGTGTTAAAACAACCATATCATCTGAATTCTGTCGAAATAATTCGATCACTCGAGATGTTTTACAAGAACCTCCTGGTCCGTTTAGATAAACGGTCCTGTGTCTGGATACTGGATCATACACGGATGCCGCAGACGATAATTCTGATATCTGATTATTTTTATAATAAATATCTTTGATTTCAACATCTGCGGATTCAGAATAATTATATAACATTTCTTGTTTATTCTCCATTTACCCCACGATGGATCATAAGCAGTAAATTGAGTCAGTAATTCTGTATATTTTTTTATATATAGAATAAATCCGTTGCAACTCTGACTGCAGTGGCAGGGAATCTATTTAGCATCGATAATAAATTTATAGAAACATAAACGCGCATTGAGGATCTTAAAAGAGTAAACTGAGGTGACTCACCATCAATATAACCAACAATTGTACCTAATCGCGTTCCGTTAGACAAGTAAGCGTTTTCTCGACTTACAAATATATCTTTCTCTGTTGCATCGGCGATTATAAGATCATATTCAATCAACATCGTGCATAATTAATCGTGCATAATGTCGTTTATGATCATATGCCCCGCCTTGAGTAAATTTACCGATTATTCTTCTACCAAGATCTTTTGCGATTTTATTTTCATCAGGTGGTGGTTACCAAACTTCTTTCTGGGGATGGTTTGATACAATTGCCTCACTTACAATCAACGATATTAATATTTTACAATCAAGCATATATCGTAATTAAACTATTGGTGCCCAAAGTTTTTCTGAAAAGTGCCTGCCAAACCAAACATAACAGATCTGATAAAGACCCTTAGCAAACTCAAATGATACAATACGAGCAAATCCGGTTAGATCAAAATCAGGTAGGGGTCCATTTATCGATACTCTAGTCATCTCGTGTGTGGGATGTCCAAATCTTTTAAAGTATCCAGAACACTCTCCGTAACCAAGAAAACTTCCCGGATAACACGCGACCATATCCACGGAAATAACATCGCTGTGGTCATACTTGGTATTCCACAATCCACCGTGTCCGTATTCACAGCAACTTAATTTCACGTCTTCGAGAAATTCAAATCGTGTTGGCTTCCACGAATTTTTCTCTCTTGCAAAGTGAGCAGCAACTGACGGAACGGTGAAACAATTATTTAGTAATTGTTCAGTATTCTCTGTTGAAAATGTCTGCGCAAGATTTTTTATTTTTTTCATGAATAGATTCTTTACGATATATTTCGCCGTTAGGTCGTACAAATTGATCATATTTTTCATTATCTGAACTCTTAAATAGCAATACTGATACAGGATCGTTTTTACTTATTTCGCGAATAAAATCAAACTTATTTCCCCCAGGTTCTTGAGGGTAAAATCTTACGGTTCGGTCTCTTGGAAATATTGTTACTGCGCTAGTCCACGCATGTGCATTATGATCAACGATATTTATCAGAGCTCCTCCTTTAATATAATGTTTCGAATCATATAAAATCTCTCCTATTATTGTTTTTACTATTATTGGGAAATTTAGTGTTTTTTCTAACTTAGCGACATCATTTATTGTAGCTCCGGTATCCTTGACAGATTCAGCCCATTTGTTTATTTTTTCACGTCGCTGATCTGTTAACCCATTTCCACGTATCGCGTTTGTAAAATGTTTGATTACTCGTTCGGCGACACAATTTAGTCTTGACAATCTCATTGGCACAAGATCATTAATGTTGGGGTTATCATTTAGTTGATAAATTCCATAAATAACCGCGGTCACAGGATACGCTCTAGCGTAATATGATTTATCGATACCAGTCAATATTCCTGGTTTGGAATTTTTACTTAGCACAGCGGTTTTTCCATTAGCAAGGACAGGGTCACGTTCGTCACGGATAATCCACTCAGCGGAATCTGTTTCTGCTAGCACAATAAAACTTATTCTGAAAAAATATATTTGATCGTTGAGATAATTAATAATCTTTTCCGCCCGCTCATCGTTCATTGTAGCAGCGATGACTTCTTCGACACCTTTGTTGTTGCGTATAAATTTGAATGTCGACCATACGAAATTCTTTTTTAGCATTACGAATATTTTTAATCAGTCGGATCAAACAAAAGCTCGCCTCCGCAAGTCAGAGGTTCTTCTCTCAAGATCGAATTTGGATTCAAGAAACGAAGTTTTCCAGGGCTCGATGTGGATAATCTCCAAAACTCCTCCATATTATATTTTAGACAAATATTTAAATAAAAAATATTATATATACAATGACTCAAATAAGAAATCAATGCAGGTGGTTGATGATAGGGTCTTCAACTCCTTGTAACAAATCTTGCGTAAATGAATTCTGCGGACAATATTTGCAAAGCGTACGAAGAGGGAGTCTTGGTCCAAAACCCTGCTTACGGTGTGGTGTTGGAGTTAGATGGAAAACGCCATTGTGTGTGCATTGTGGTGGTAAAAGATATAGAGAACTAAAGCGGTATTATGATTAAAAAAATAACACCAAAGACTCTGCTCTTGATAAAGTTATAAGAACCCCTGAAGATTATCTATCTAGATTTGGAAATACAAATTATAATTTAGACAAATTATATTATATATAAAATGGAGCATAAAGAATTTGTCAGACATCTTATCATCAAGAATTATGAAGCATCTCGTGATGGTGTAATCAGATACTGTCAGCTGAAAAAGCCAGTTGGCACTGTTGATAATACCAGTTATCTTAGATTGAACACTGGAGGAAAGAGGTATTACAATCATAGGTTTGTGTACGAGACTTTTCACTGGGGGGTCAAAAACGGTCTTGTGATTGATCATATTGACGGACAAAAACTCAATAACTCTTTACACAACCTTCAAGCTATTACACAGAGTGAGAATTCTGCACGTGATAATTCTGGTAGATGTAAAACTTTTTCAAGGAGGGAGTTAAATCCATAAATACTGAGACCGGTAAAGAAATAATATTTCAGTCAATGACCGCGGCTGGTAAGTATTGTGGCATCAATCCACTGGGGGTTCAATATGTAGCAGATAAAATAACCAATCTGGCTTTTTCACACAAGTATGAACAATGAATTTCATTTGAATACTTCCCGTTTGTATTAGATAGGACAACATCCTTGATAAAATCAACGGAGATAACTCTGCCGCGGATATATAATGTGGTTGATAGAGTTATCGTTGTTCCCTTGACACTATCCCTGATTTTATCCTTGATATTATCAAGAAAGATAGATTTCAGGATATTTGTAAAATAAATATGTTTTTGTGGTTAATTCTCTCTTCGGGAGTTTCTTGGGGGTCAAGTGTTCCTAAAGTCACAGAACCTAATGGTTGGAAAAAGAAAACACCTATTACTGTAATGTTAATTCGACAAACACGGAAGTAATTCATCACGGTCTTAGGAGAGCGGTTGGCATTGTATTTCAAGGAAGTATCTACTTGAAGCGCTGACAGTTATCTCCATTGTTTTTATCAAGGACTGTCAGTAAAGGTAGGTGTAATCTTTTATTAAGGATAAATGATGTTTTGTTTTCAGGAACAATATTCTCGTTTTACTCAATCCGTCGGATTTCCTGTTTCATCTGTATTTTTTTGCGATTATAATGAAGAAAAAAAAATACAAGCAGCAAATAAGCCCCGCCCAACGCGTGAGCTATTTCTGGAGTTCCATGTATCGGTAACCTTATGTACTATACAGCCCGTTTGATTATTGGGAGTCTTCTCCCAATTACTCGAAACTCAACAAAAACACCTTCCCATCATGTCACAGCGTGGTGGTTGCCCTTTTGCACTCTCCCGGGGTTGATTTTGGGGGAGGGTGTGCAAAACTCTGTTGAGCGTTGAGAATGGCTCCCGTGTATGTTGTGCCGTCTTTACTTTAAATGCTGTAAATACTATATGTACTGTGCCGTCTTGTGCCTATCCTTACTGTAAATACTATATGTAATGTGCCGTCCCGTGCCGTCCTTACTGTAAATACTATATGTACTGTGCCGTCCTTACTGTAAATAGTGTAAATACTATATGTACTGTAAATATATCTTCCTGATCCTACTAGAATGTCATATGGCAACCTAGATTTCACTGGGAGATTGTGCCGTCCTTACTGTAAATACTGTAAATACTATATGTACTGTGCCGTCCTTACTGTAAATATCTCTTCCTGATCCTGCTAGAATGTCATATGGCAATCAAGGGTTTCACATGGAGATTGTGCCGTCCTTAAAATTATATATACTTGAAACGTCTTTAAAATTATATATACCTTAAATATGCTATATGCTATATGTATTGTGTCGTCATCTACTCAATACCCCCTCCTCTGCCTGCTAGACTGTTGTTTGACAATCTAGGAGCTCACATGGGGGTAGTGTCTCGTGCCCCTAAGCCTGCTAGACTGTTATATGACAATCTAGGAGCTCACATGGGGTTGTGTCATCCATAATTTTAAAATAACACCCTTCTGGACTTGCTAGAATGTCATATGGCAACATAGTTCACACAAGAGTGTAAAATATTTTTCTTTTAAACGTATATTTAGTATATAATGAATTGCAAAAATATTAATGAGATTATTTCTGCTATTAAAAAATTAGAAAAAGACGGCATAAATATATCTGATGAACTAAATACTGAAAAATTTTCTGATTCTGAAACATTACAAGAACGTACGTACAAAAGTGGATACACACTACCATCAGAATACATATATGTAAAACGAATTCAAGGGGGAATGTTTCAATCGTTGGCTACAGTAAAAGAAAGTGAAGTGAGGGAATTCATCCCTCTCTCTCGCAATAGAAAAAAATAGATTAGAACTGTCTCGTGAATAGGAGACAAAAAAGACAACCAATACTCGCATAAGACAATTAAGAAAAATTATGTCAGAAACTGTCAGTGAAAATGAAAGTTAGAGTCATTCATGGAAATGAAAGTGAAAGTATATCAGATTTAGTCTCTTTTTTCACTGATTTTAGTCGATTTGTCATTTAAAAAAATATCCACCCCAATGATTTTATCAAGGACAAAATCAAAGGACGAGATTTTTTAATCCTGTTTTTAATGTGTATCACGCGTCAGTGGTATTTTTAAAGTATGTGCTGTTCGCCTGGCTCTGTCCTTGATAAGGGGAGACAACACTCTACGATTAAAAGATCATTAAGATTGAAAATATACGATTAAAAATCCTTGAAAATCGTAAATTTTTAGGATTTTACATACAAATTCAGACTGAGTCTCTCTACGAAGGTCAAGCAAGTTGCCAGACTGGTCAGTTAGTTTGAAATTTATTCTTGATAATAGCGGATAATGACATCGTAGATAGACCGGATTGATCGGTTCTTGCACAATCAGATATCCGGGTGGGACTTGTGTTGTAAAAGTATATGATATTTATCCCTGCTGCACCCGATTTGATATATCAGTATTTGTCTGATAACGTATATCAATTACATCACAAATAAGATTGACCACAATCGTTGAGGTTATATTTACAATTCCCCGAGAAATATGCCAGCCTTCATCTTCTGATTATTGTTGTATCAAAGAATACTTGGTGGCGGCGTAAGTTTTCTCCATGACTCTAGTATTTTTGGAAAGTTTTCATTGATTAGATCGTTAATTGATTGTTTTAGTTCATTGGTTGCAAGTGATTGTATCACAAATGTCGATAATTGTTGTTCAGTTATTTTATAATGATCAAGTAATATTTTTCGAAAATCAATGACGATGTAATCCTCCTTTTTAATTTTTAATACTTCATCACGAATTCGCCAATTAATAGACTTAATATCGTCCATGATGCGATTTAAATGTTGTATTGTTTCGATGATTTGTTGTTTTAATTCATCAGAATAATATTGTGTAATACTAACAAATACATTATTTAAATTACCAAATACGCGTGTAAGTTCAGGTTTATTTTTTTCTGACATTTCATTTACATATTCTTCGCTTATAATTACGTCAAAGCCATCTGAGTTCTGTATAAATATTTTAACTGCTTCTTCAGGATTTGGGAAATAATTACCAGGATAGTAGAAATCCACTATCTTCGTTTTCTAAAAATCTTTTTTTGTATTCTGGTTCTTTTATATATTTCATTTCTCTGGTGATAAAATCAGACTTTTTTGGTTCTGGCGGTCCTGGATATTCAGGAGCAACTTCGGACCATCCTAGCACAGATCTGATCGATGAGTGATAAATATCAGCGGCGTAATCTGGTGAATTTATTTCAATTGCGGACGATAGCATTGGTTCGTGTACTGCTATGGCTGTCTTGGATTCTTTCCTCATAATAGTTTTTATTCTACGTTGACATTCATTATTGATCTGTTCGATTTGATAATTGCGTGTGGTTATTCCAACAATTTGCCAATCGGGTTTTCCATCATCTTTATTTCTATTGCAAATACCAGCAAACTATTTGATTGTAGTCCACCAAATGACCTTGATCTAATATTGGGCCATCAGTAGTATACTCACAACTGCGCCAGAGCTATCTCTGCTACTGGAATCGCGGTTGGGAAATTAATACTAAATTCAGGGTTAGTGGAGTTTACTGTTATCATTGTGGTTTTCATTGGGGTTGTATTTGCGACTATCTGCTGAAGTAGTTCTGTCATTATTTAAATTTCCATTTTCCAAATCAATGACTTCATTGTATATCTTAAGCATCACATCAAATTCAGAATCTGATATCGTCGTATCATTGAGGCTTAATGATATTAACGACGACAATTTAGAATACGCTGTTGTTACCGTGTGTAATTTTACAACATAATCATACAATTTTGTGCTCATGCATGTAGATATCTTTTTCGCAATAATAAAAACCCCAGTGATGGTCGCTGATGATGAAACACATTGTCACAGCTGCAGCTGATGTCACTGGTGTTAACACTAATAATACCACACCGGTACCAGCAGTTTCTGCAGATACTGAGTACACAATAACATCAATGAGAACTGCACATCTTCGGTATTTTTCTTTACTTTCGTTGTATACTTGTTAATGATGGTTTTTAGCGCTGTTTGCCATTCATGTATTTGATCATATCTAAATTTCTGAATGCTTAACTCTGTCAGCTCCATTATACTTTACACAGTAACCAATTGAGGCATTTTAGCAACAAATTCCAGACACCACCAGCAAGATGCTGCGGTTAATTTCTTATCAGCTGCTTCCAGTATAAATGTTTCTTCATCTCTGATATTTAACACAATAGATACAACTCTGGAAAACTTATCGCTTGAGTGACGCCAGGGATACGTAGTGACTTCTGTGGCATGTTTGATAGTATTTTTTTGCTGTGATCACATTGAGAATCCAGATGATACTGTGTATACTATGCTGGTAATCTGTGAGGGATTTTAATCAGATTAATTTTGTTAACGATATCAGAAATTCCACTTATGACATCTCCTGGTGTTTTTTTTACCATCTACGTTGTCCACGTATTTTTTCGTCATGGCATCTTCGTCGGATGTTGGATCTCTTAGCACGTCTATTTTATTTCCGTTCATGCTGAATTCACCTATCATTGTGCCACTGGTATTCTTCAAACGATTAGCAACACTTCTTGCAATTTCATTTCTGATAACTGCGATTGATGACTTGAGTCTCTGATCTTACTGTCACTTGAAAATATAGGGATGTTATCCGTGGTAGCACTGAGAACTCTACGAACTATATCTTTCCATTTGATATTACTCGTTTTTAAAATGACGTATTTATCCTGAAAAACAACAACTTCATCTTGGTCAACTCCAGCCAGGTTCATAATATCAGTGAGTTTGTCTTTAGTTGTGTAATTTGACAGATCCATTTCGTCGAAATTTATTTTACTCTTAGTAGTATCGACGTGGCATCTTCCATAAATATCTACCATTATTTTCTTCGTTCTTGATCTAAATCAATGATTTCTCAAACTGTGGACTTGTATAATTAGATACGACTTTGTGAGGCGGCAAAGTTGATTTTTATATAGCATCGAGTACAGCAATTGCTTCATGGCTGCATATTGGTGGATCGGTTAATGTTTGTGTTGGTAATGTTGAATACCAAACCGGGATTTTGTGTGGTGCGACATAGCTGATAAATTCCTGCAGTGGAGCTAACCCGTATGAGTCAAAATAAACAATTCCACGAGGATTAATCGCATATGCTACCCAGCGTGTTCCAGGTCCAGTGCTGTTATCGAGGTTAATAATACCTGTTTCAGTGTTGTTTGGTCGCTGTGGTAATTGATCGTGCATAAAAGCACCTCTAAAGTTTTTTATTCTTAGTTGCTTAGCAGCATCAAGTAAATCAAAATTTGACAACGGTAAAATCAATGAATTGTTCCTGGAAGTCTTAGACCCTTTCCTTGATGAGTTCCTGGAAGTCTTAAATCCTTTCCTGTTGCTTTTTTTAATGCCATTCCAGCAGCAGTTCCAACAGCACCCAATGTGGCTGCTTTTGCAATGGCTGGCTGCAGCGGCTATCAGCGCTGGTATTGTTGCGAGAAGTGGAAATATATCGCCGGTCTTTGCAGTATCTTTGATAGCACCGGCAGAAAGTTCAAGATGTATTCCAGTTTTGGATTGTTTGGCTTTATTAAAATGTTTAAGTTGACATTCTGTCAAGGACAGCTTGTTTTCACCGCTGTAATCTGACTGTGCTTTAGTGTTATTGTGGTTCCTGTTTTTTTTTACTGATGCAGATTGTAGTTTTTTAATCTGACCAGGAGTCAGACTGACACCAGCATGATGATATGATGACATTTATGATTATTCTGTATTTTTAAATCACATATTTTCAAATGGTGCATCAATGACTCTCATTCGACCACCAACACCTTCAAGTAGCATTGCCTTGTCGCTGAGTATAACCGCGATTGCTCTGTAGTTAACACCACCTGGATTTACTCTAGCTCTGAAGTGTATGTCAACAACAGATTGCCTAAATAAATCGAAATGCTCCAGTGAAAAGTAATAGATTGGATACAGTGTTGTAAAATCCAACTGTGAAATTTGTAAACGGGTATCGACATTTTGATCACGTCCCATATATGACAATAATCAATCATCACACATGCAACACTATTGTTTTCAAAATTCATGATTACGTCCTCAGATGGTTATTGGTGTCGGTTTATTCGTAGGGATACTTCATTAACTCCAAGGTTGTCAAATATCATGTGACTGCGAGTTTGACTGTTTAACCAATCAACAGTTTGCAGTACAATAAATACGTGTCTTGGTGCGGAAACACCTTGCTGAGTTGCTACTTGCCATGTAAAAATCCCAGCAACATTACTTTGAATTCTATCTGTGGACACTGTGTGCCATGACAGCAGTGACTTACCGCCTGGGTTCATAAAAGAAAGTAATCGTTGCTCTTCAGTGATGGATGGAGTCATTACTGGCATTCACAGTAAATGTTTATGTAAATTTACCTTACTATCAGCAACTCCATCAGCACGCCAAATAACATTATTGTCGTTACCTTTTTGTACAACTACAATTGTGTGTTTCACTCCAAAAATAACTTTTCTGACGTTTCTGCAAAATCCAAAGATATGTGACATTGGAATCGCGCATGAAAATCTTCTGCTGTCACCTTTCAACATGTTCTTATGCGTAGCAAATCCAAGGTTGTAATTGTCATTGGTGCTTTGTATCATCAAAAAAGCAGTGCCAGGTCTAGCTATTCCAGCTGGTTGTGGGTCAGCCGCAGTATCTCGTGGCACTTGTATTTGAAGAAATTGCCTGTGATCAGGATGATTAGAGTTATCTTTGTAAAACATCATTGACGGACCAATTGATCTTGTATAATTGTCAGAGTATCTTGCTAACCTATTATTGTTGTGGCAACATCAACATCATTTTGAATTGTCTCAGTGTTTTTTCCATCAATCATATATGTGGTGCTGTCAAATAATGCTATAATACCATTATTAACAAAACCAACTATAACCCCGGTGCCGTATGGTGTATTGTCAACAGCATCTGCTACAAGCTCACCTTCTACTTCAATGAAAGCCTCGGAGGGTAGAAAATATCTACTTGTATCATGGACCTGAAATTCAATTCTTCCTCATGTGCTAGGTACACGTGTGTCATAGGAATAAAACTGATAATCACATATGGATTCATCTTTATGAACTGGTTCATCCATATCGAATGCTGTATCAGCTGTGCATCTGAGCATCTTATTGTGGTACCATGTTTCCACATGATTATCGCGCTGACCTACAAAGACCGCTTTGGGAAACTCCTCTTCCTGAAATAAAACTCGTGTTTATTTCTTCGTTAGGTACTTGATTTGCCAGATCTGATAGTTTTTTTATTTGCGGCCAGTTTTATTATTTTACTGACATCCGCGGGCATGGTTTCCATAGATGGTAATTTCACTGGTTGTGGTTTGACTTTTGATCTGTGTATTAATCATGTTAGTCTGTCTTTGACTGCCATGAAAGCTTTACCGGCAACATCACAGACAGCACCAGAGCCCTTTTCATGAATAACGTCAATAGCTTTCATCGATAATTGTTTTGCAATCTGCCCTGCTTTTGGGGCCATCCTTCTCAATAATCCCTGAATAACATTACCGAGTCCATCTACTTAATACGCTTTATAAACGGTTAATCGTGAATTAACTACTCTGACCATTACAGGTCTGTGGTGACCGTTGTTGTGTATGATCATCTTATTTGTTATTTATTTGTTTAATCGTTGTAGTAGCCATCCGCGATTTCATCAATGAGAGGTCGATAAACATTAATATCCATGATACTGCTGTCACGGAATGGTGTAAATGTTGTTAATTAAATACATGTACTCGGGTTTCGTTTCTTTTTCTCTGTACAACGATACCCGAGGGTGATTATAATATGGTCTATGTATTTCGAAATCGTGAGTACGATTCGTCCTGTGCCACACGTGCAAGGTGCCTTTGATAAAGAATAACGAAAATTCTATAGGTATAAATACGTTACTACATGTAAAGGACCTTTACAATACTAATGGTTTTGTCAGCAAGCGGCCTGCTAAAAGGATTCGCACAACTCCAGCTGTAGGGGTAGGTAATTTTTGGGTTTTAAGTGATAACTAGTGTAGTACCATATTTACCTTTGCATGTTTGTTACAGTTTTCTTTACATACCATAATGCGTGCATTTTTTATTCTTATTGCGACGTAGTGCAGGATTTGTATTGGTAATGTAAAGTTACGTTTTTTTTAAAAAAAGTTGTTTACTATTGTCTTATCGAGCAGGGTTAGGTTTACTATTGAACCTCTGTTTTGTAATTGCCATTATAATATAATCTTTTTAACTTACCATGTATAACGTCCTTACGTTATGTCTGTATCAAGTGTAGTACACTGTATCGGGTATATTTTCAGCTGAGAGTTTTGATGGTAGGAATATCCGGGGTGTCCGGTGTTGTCAGAGTGTAGAAACGTCCGTGTGTCCGGAGCGTTTAAGGTGCCGGAGCGTCTAATGTCTAGCGTCCGGAATGTCAAGAGTGACTAAGGTGACCCAGCTGTAGAGCCGTCAAAGGACCAGGGGGTCCGGAGGGTCTAATATTTCAAGTGTCCGGAGGGTCTAATGTTTCAAGTGATCATAGTATTCCGAGGGTCCGGAGTCTATATTGGTTGTGAAATTGATTCGGAGGAGCTGTGGAGCGGATATGGTGCACGGGTGACGGAGTGCATCTCCACACATGTATTTTTAGCTGTATGCTAATTTTGGGTTAGTAAGACCCAGTGTATTATTCAGGACTGGAAGGATAGATTGTATATCCGTTCTTGTTTAGTGACATAATTTCGCTACCTGAGCGAATACATTTTTTTACTATGTGTAAAGACTTACATCGTTTACTATTTGAGTGAACTATATTCATCTTTCCATTATTGAATCATTTGTGAAATCATTTATCCTGTGTTTTAGGGTTACTGAACTAAATTTATTTGTATATTTTTTCCATCTTTGAAACTGTGCGTTTTTTGTTAAATAGATCCAATATTTGGATTATAAATACGCACACATCTTCATAATCCACTACTCATATAAATCGCCACATTAAACCATATCTGTGTCGTCAAAACGTGTTCTGTTGTTAATCCGAAATATCCCACCCGGTTATCTTGTTACAAATGGTGTCAGAAGTGGGATCATTTCGGATATAACAGAGCACTGAAATTGTTTTATTATATTTGTATGCTTTTTGTGTGTTTCAGATGCGTTTGACAAAGCACCAAGGTTAGGTAGATACCTAATATTACTTTATTTTTTGTATTTAATATTTTTGTTGCATTTCGTGAAAGAAAATACGGTTTGTGGTAATTACGTGTTTTGTTTAAAACTGCACTTTAAGGTTGGTCACCACCAAACTTTTGAAATGACTTCTATGAAAGAACTGGTAGAACTGGGGAAACAATTTGGTTATGAGGGGGAGTCCCTTAGAAATTTCGTTCGTGAAGAACAAGCCCGGGAGAGGGACCAAAGATTAAAGGAGAGGGAATTAGAGAGGGAAAAATTTGAAAGGGAACAACAATTAGAGAGGGAATTAGAAAGGGAAAAAAGGGAAACCCAGAAGGAAATGATAGAATTAGAGAAGGGTAAGATTGAACTAGAGAAACAGGCTGAGAGGGAAAGGATAGAATGGGAAAGGGAAGCAGAGAGGGAGAAGTTAGAAGGGGAAGATAGAAATCGGGAGAAGGAATATCTAAGAAATTCTGCGCTATTGCAAGCTAAAAAAGAGGGGGAACATGATGTTAAACTGAGAGGTCCAAAATTGCCCCCGTTTGAAGACGATAAAGAAGCAGCAGAGGGGGCGAATCGGACATTTTGTCCAATCGTTATTTTGCTTAATTATTACTTTCTGCACTCAACGATCTAGTGTCGTCAGCGCCTGGTAAAAAAAAAACGACGACGTCGTTGGGGGATCGTCGCGTCGTCATTTGGTTTAATTAACACCTTCTGCGCGCCGATCCCCAGTGTCGTCAGCGTCCGGTAAGCACATCGACGACCGCGTCGATGTCATCGCCCCCTCTGCTGCTATGATTTTACAAACAGAGTGATCACTAACTCCTCCTCTTGCAGATCAATTAGGTTATTTGACTGATCGGTAAGTCTAAAATTAATTCTCGTTAAAAACCGATCATGGCATCGCATATAGACCGGATTAATCGGACTCTCAACGATTAAAAATCCCGGAGGGGCTGTTGGTGAAAATGAATAAAGGATGTACCCCTGTTGAGCCTGATTTGATTGCTTGGTATCCACCTGGTAACTCCCTTCGATAGCATCACACACTAGATTGATTGCTATCACCGATGCGATATTTACGTTGTATGGAGCAATATGCATACCATCATCCCCGTTATCGTGTCTGAGGATATAAGTTGATGGACTGAGAAAATCATTAAGAGACTTTCTTAGTTCAGGCGCGTTGTATCCTGGAAACTTGAAATCGGGTAAATCGGCTTCTGTGATATTATACCCGGTTAGGAATTTTTGTTTATTATCATCGCTGCTATCGGATATTGTCTTAACGATTCGCTCATTAATATATTCCATGTCTGATATAAGTTGATTTAACACCTCAACGTGTTTTCGTGCTTTTGTTTTCCGTAGCTGTTCTAGTTGTGATTGGTAATTACGATTAATCTCGGCAAACGCACCAGTGATATCATCTAAACGAACTGTGACCTTGGCTGACAATTCAGGAGTTTTCTTATACGGAAAAAACCATTGCATGGTATTCCTGTCTTGAAATATAAACTCGCTGGGTAATAACGTGTTTCTTATAATAGACAAATCATTCAGATAACTGGGATTAATCTCATGATACGATTGCACATTTGTGTGCAAATCCGCGGGTGGATTCTTAGGCCATCCTAGTATGGTTCTTATTGAACTGTTATAAATATCAACCATATACCCCGGTGTGCTTATTTCAATCGTCGATGATAACGTCGGTTCATGAACCGTAATAGCGATTTTTGATTCCTTTCCTGTGATCGATTTTATTCTGCGTTGAAATTCTTTATTGATTTGCTCTATTTGGTATGACCCAGTTGGTATTGTAACCTCCTCCCAGTCTGGGGTCCCATCGGGTTTATTTTTCCGTGCAAAAACCAGCGAGTTATTAGGTTGTTGTCCGTTAAATGCGTCCGCTCGAATATTAGGCCAACTGTGATATACTCGCAATTTTGCCAGCGCTATTTCCTTCACTGGAACCGGCGACGGGAAGTTCACACTGAATTCGGGTTTCGTTGACGTTATTGATATCATATTTGTTTGTACCGGAGTGGTGTTCTCCGCGATCCGCTGAAGTAATTGAAACCCTTCGGGGTTCAGCGACATTATTATTATTTGTTGTCTTTAGTGTCTAATTTCAACAACCAGGTGGTTTCGGCTTCCAGTTGAAAATCCTCGATTTTTGACATCGCGGAGCTATATAACTGGACCATCGTGGAGAATTCAACATCGGATACGAACAAATTATCAATCGATAACGAGATCAACCCGGATAATTTCGAGTATGCGTCGGATACTATTTGATGTTTTACTGTATACTCGTTGAGTTTTTTCTGAAAACACGATGATATCTTCCTAGTGATTGCGTTGGCGACTCCAGCAACTGTTGTCATCGCGGAGACAGCGATTGGAACAGCGATCGGGGCTATCGTGGTCACCGTGGATAAAATAACACCGGTACCGGCCACTATACCCGACACCGAGTACACGACCGCGTCGATGGCGGTTATTTTTCGGCGGTATTTTTTTATTTTTGCACGGTATTGTTCGGAAAGCGTTTTCAAGTTCGCGGAGAATTCTTTTGCGGTATCGAATCGATATTGATGTGACGTCGGTGATACCTCTGATTCAATTTCCTTGGTGGTCATTTTTATTTTAAAAGAGCTAGTGTTTTTAATTACTTAGATCCACTACAAATTCCGCATACCATGTGATGTTTGCCCTAAATAGACTGCTATCAACGGCTTTAATTATAAACCGTTCGATTGTATCCTTGTCGATGATTGTTGATATTGTATTGTTAAACCCGGATGAACTCGGCGATGATATACTGAACTGCATCGCCGAAATCAATGTCAATCGATAAATACCCTTAACAATTGCGGTGACATCTATTGCATTACGCGTAGGAGTCCAATCGAATGATCCGTATTGAACCGTGTATACGCCACTGCCGATGATCCCATGAGGTGTTTTCATTTTTTCGAGTTGCTCTGTCATTCTAGGTAGTTTGTCCTTAATCGCTTCAACATCAGTTTTGATTGTTTTTATTTCCCCTCCATACGCGTCTACATTTTTTTTGTTCGCTTCAATATTAGTTTCGAGTTGCTCTGTTATTCTCGGTAGTCCGTCTTTAATCGCTTCAACATCAGTTTTGATTATTTCTATTCTACGCAAATTCGCGTCTATATTATTCTTGTTCGTTGCAACATTAGTTTTGATTGTTTCTATTTCCCGTGTATTCTCGGTCATACTTTTTTTGTTCGCTGCAACATCAAGTTTGATTGTTCCTATTTCATATGTATGCACGTCTATACCTTTTTTGTTCGCTGCAACATCAGTTTTGATTAATCCTATTCCCCGCCAATACGTGTCTACATTTTTTTTGTTCGCTTCAATATCGGTTTTGATTGTTCCTATTTCCTGTGTATGCGCGTCCACACCCTTTTTGTTCGCTTCAACATCAGTTTTGATTGTTCCTATTTCCTGTGTATGCGCGTCTACACTCTTTTTGTTCGCTTCAATATCAGTTTTGATTATTCCTATTTCTTGTGTATGCGTGTCCATATTATTTATGATCGTTGTAACATCAGTTTTGATTGTTTCTATTTTCCGTCCATGCGAGTCTACATTATTTATGATCCTTGCAACATTAGCGCCGATTATTTCTATTTCCCGCTCATGTACTACTACACCATTTCTGTTCTCTGCAACATCAAGTTTGATTGTTTTTATTTCCTGTCCATACGCAGTGATATCATTTATAGTTGTTGTAATCTCATCCGGTCTGGTATTTTTTTTACCAAAGAATTTATCAAAGTTGTCATCGATCCTGTTAACATTTTTCCGTAACGAGACAAATTGGCCCGACAGCGTTGCAAAATCCAAAATAGCACCCATTATTGCTGCAAGATTTGGTTCGGTTACCGCCGGGGTCCCGAAAAAACTAGCGGTAGTGAGTTGTATATCGGTGATAGATTTTTTCACCTCGGTGACAGATTTTTTCACCTGCGCGTCAAGTTCGGTCACCGATCTATCCAACCTTATAAAACCGTCTTTGACTAATGTTACCGCCGATATATGTTCACCCGGTTTGAGTCGTCCGTCGCCGGTATATAACGCGATAGTGTCCTCGGCGGCATCACGCTGTCGTGTTAAAACATCATTCAGTGACACATTACCGGATTTCAATTTACCCTGGCGGTCTTGAAATACAACTATTTCGCCTGGGTCAACACTGATTAAATTTAACATATCAGCGATTTCATCCTCAATTAGTTTTTTTATGTCGGCGGCGGCCGTTTCCGTGGATTCTTTCAGCGCCGAAACCGGTCGTCCCCAAATATCAATCATCGTTATTGTAGAAAAAAACGATGTTTCTAATTAACCCGCCGGGCCTCTACGACCCCACTAGTGTATTCGTTTACAACCACATGAGGTGGTTTTCGCGATGATGAAATCGCCGCGAGTACGTTCAATACCTCACGGCCGCATATCGGTGGGTCACTTAACTGCTGTGTTGGCAGCGTGGAATAAAAAACCCGGGCTGAACACGCCGGGGCTGAACACGCCCGGACATACCGCATGAACTCTTTCGGCGGGGCTAACCCGTATGAATCAAAATAGACGATTGCACGCGGATCAATCGCGTACGCAACCCAATGAGTTCCCGCTCCGGAGGACCCATCGAGGTTAATTATACCGGTTTCAGTATTCCTTGGGGCCGCCGGTAATTGATCCCTCATAAAAACACCTCTGAAGTTTTTTATCGCTAACGCGTTTGCGGCGTCTATTAAATCAAAATTAGACATGGGAGTCATTGACTCAGGAGTCATTGACTCCTGCGTTAATAAACGGTTCCCGGTAGTCTTAGACCCTTTCCCGAGTACCATGAATACGGGGTTCCCGGTAGTCTTAGACCCTTTCCGGCCACGGGTCGTTTTTTTTTGTAGCCTTTCCCGGTTGCCTTCTTCAATGCCATCCCCGCCGCGGTACCAACGGCTCCTAACGCCGCCGCCTTAGCCACTGCTGGTGCGGCCGCGGCAATCAATGCCGGAATCGCAGCTAACAGCGGAAATATCCCACCGGTCTTTTCCATGTTTTTAATTGCTGCGGCCGAAAAATCTATTTGAACACCCTTTTTATTCTTCATCGCATCATTGAAATGTTTTATTTGACGCGCCGTCAACGATATCTTATGATTACCACCCGCCATCTGCGACGGCTTCAGCGTTATTGTGGTTCCGCATTGTTTAGCCGACTTTGATCGTAATTTCTTGACTTGACCATCAGTCAACTCTACACTGACGACACTATACGACATTTATTGTAAACGCGTTTTGTGCTTTCAATTACATGTTTTCCACTGGCGCATCAACGATTCTCATTCGTCCACCAACACCTTCTAGCAGCATTGATTTATCGCTGAGAATGACAGCAACCGCTCTATAATTAACACCACCCGGGGCTATACGAGCTCGGAAGTGTATATCAACGACGGATTGTCTCGTTAAATCAAGATGTTCCAGTGAAAAATAATAAATCGGATACAGGTTTTTAAAATCAAGTTGTGATATTTGCAAACCAGTGTCGACGTTTTGATCACGACCCATATACGACAGCAATCGATGGTACACACGTGCGATATGGTTGTCGCCGTAATTAAGCTGTATATCCTCGGATGGTTCCTGTTGTCCGTTTATTCTCAGCGAAACATCCCTGACTCCTAATTGATCAAATATCATATGGCTGCGTTCTTGACTGCCCAATCGTTCCCTATTCTGTAGCGCTATGAATATATGACGCGGGGCTGAAACACCCTGTTTTGATGCCAGGTGCCATGTAAACGTATCGGCGACGTTATCCTCTTTAGCATCAGTTGTTACCGCTAGCCAACTCAACAACGATTTCCCTCCCTGTTCCATAAATGCTAACAATCGTGCTTCCGTGGTAACTGATGGAGTCAGCACCGGCATCCACAATGCCATTTTAGTTAAAATGACTTTACCGGCAGTGACGCCAGCAGCACGCCATATTGCATTGTTATCATCGCCCCTTCGCGTCAGCGCGATTGTATGCTTAGCCCCATAGACAACTTTTCTGACATTTCTGCAGAATCCAAATATGTGATGGAGTGGAATCGCGCATGAAAACTGTCGGCGTGGTCCTTGCAACATTCCTACTCGTGCTGCGAATCCTAGATTGTAATCATTGTTGGTGCTTTTTATAATATTAAAATTAGCACCTGGTCTTGCTCTGCGGTCTGGATTGGCTGCTTCAGCCTGTGGGTCAGTTGCGGTATCTCTTTCCGCCAGCACGTTGATGTACTGAATATGGTCAGCGTTATTGGTGGTGTCCTTCGCAAACATCATAGATGGGCCCGCCGATCTTGTATAATCATCCGAGTATCTCGCCAACCCAATTATCGTCGTTGCAACATCAACCTCGCGTTCTATTGATTCAATTTCTCGCCCGTCAATAAGATATCTGGCGCTCTCAAATAACGCCATGATACCGTTGTTGACGAAGCCAACTCGAACACGATGGTCATCTGCGTATGGTGCATTATCGGCGGCATTTGTCACGAGTTCTCCCTCGATTTCGATAAACGCTTCACACGGCAAAAAATATTTACTGGTATCTTGGACTTGAAGTTCAATTCGCGATCGTAGGTCAGGTTGCGCTGCATAATAAGAATAATATTGATAATCACGGACAGAATCATCCCTGCGTACTGGGGCGTCCATATCAAACGCGGGATCAGCGGTACGCGCAAACATTCTATTATTTATCATGTTGATGTTTTCAATTGCGATTTTTTCGTCGTAAATTCTTTGAATTTAAACCACTCCCCGCTATCGCGTTCATGAGCGCGTTGGTTGCCGCATCGGCGGATGGCGAAGTCGTCGCCAACGACTCTAATTTTTCTTCCACGGCGTTATTTATTACTTTACTGACATTTGCAGGCATCACTGTCGTTGATGGCATTACCGGTGGTTTCTGTTTTTTTCTCCTGAATTTCACCAATGACATTAGTTTGTCCCGCGCGGCTGAAAACGCCCTTCCGGCAACATCTCCAATGGCACTAATACCCTTATCACGAATAACATCAATAGCCTTCATTCCTAATTGTTTGGCTAACGGCGCTACTTTTGGAGCCATTCTTGTAAATAACCCCGCAATGGTGCTACCGAGACCATCTCCATAGTACGCGCGGTAAATAGGCAATCGCGAGTTTACCACGTAGACGAGTACTGGTTTATCATGGTTGTAGTGTATGATCATCCTTATTAAAAACACCAGTTTTCCAATTAATCATCCACGAGTTCGTCTATGAGCGTTCGATATGCATTAATGTCCATAATACCGCCTGCAAATAACCGCTTGCAAATATCAGCGGCCTCATTGATTATTTCCGGAGAGTTATTTCCGGCTCGTTTTCCTCCGATTAGTACTTCCAGCCGTGATATATCACTGAGAACACTATTAGGGCAGGTAACGCCGTAGGATTCTTTACCAACAGGGTATCCTTTTCCTTTTTTTGGTGTTATACTCTTAACTTCCTTGTGGAATGCGTCGTAATCGGATTTACTACGATGTGGTAATGCATCTTTATGTTTACTTGCTAAATACACTATTCTTGCCCAGTCTTTTAACGACTTTATATTTTTCTCGTAACCGCTATTGATATGCTTCTTATCTCGTATGTTCTTAGCAAAATTGTTGGCAGTAAAATTAATTAATTCTTCCCTGTTGCTGAAGCCTCTAATTTGATCTATTGTGCTCTTCTTGAGTACAATACGGGGTATATTCCCCTCTTTTTCTTCCGGTATTTCTTCTTCTGGTGTTTCCTCGGGTATTTCTTCTTCTGGTTCTCTTGCGGTGGCGCCTGGTTCTTCTTCGTCGGCCATTGTAACATAAGGTTCTTGTGGTTCGGTTATAGCGAGTGGTGGTGGCCTCCGTGTTGTAGCAGCCGCTATTTTTGCAGGGAGTGTTTCTAAAGACCTTTTTGTTTGTTTTGTCTCTGCCGCTATCTTTTCAAGCGCACCAAGAACGGGTACAGTTGCCGCTGTAACATCCTTAGTCGCTTTAGTTACCGGGGCAAAGAGTTGTTCGCTTCCAACAGTAAAATCGGTTTGCATTTGTTGTCGCGTTTGAAGTTTTTCTCTCACCCTGTCTCGTAACGGTATAAACTTTTTAAGCGCTGCTAGCCGCTCTCTGGCTAGCCGAGTAGTAAGTGATTCACCTACCATTATTGTAAATTGATCCGCAATTTTCTAATTTTCCGCCGAGTGTACCATCGGGAGCTCCACGGAGTTTTCGTCTATAATCCTTCTAATGTTTTTGATCTTACTAGAAATCTCCCGGCGTCGTTCATAAACACGTCCGAGTTTTTTTCGTATTATTTCAACGGCAGTAAATAGTCCAATGAATGCATTTGCGTCATTGTGGTACAGGTTCTCATTAATCGTATGTTGTAATCGTTTTATAAAAAAATACTCGCGGGCCAGGGTAAAACGCCCCCGTTTCGACTGTTCGTTAATAATCTCATAATCGGATAATATTTTTTCACTGTCGAGACCATCAGATAATTCAATTCCTTGATTTTTTAATTTTGAAATCTCAGTTAATATATTATTGATGTCTTCGATATTCATTATTCTTATAAAACATCTTATTTCTAATATCAAAAATTTTAATAAAATTTAAGTTAAAATTTAATAAAATTATTGGGGTCATTTTTGACCCCGTTTTTTGTATGGACAGTACAATGCCGTAGATCTCCACTCGAGTGTTGTGGCAGATTGCAGGCATACATGGACAGTACAATGCCGTAGATCTCCACTCGAGTGTTGTGGCAGATTGCAGGCATACATGGACAGTACAATGCCGTAGATCTCCACTCGAGTGTTGTGGCAGATTACAGGCATATACATATACTTAATTAAGGACATTCACATCTTGGAACCCCAAAGCATACATCTCCGGGAGGGAGGCCTAGGGTGACAAACGTCATCGTAGACCGCCCAGAAGATATGCTTGGGGGACATCACTACATGTACTTAATTAAGGATGAAATGATTGATGGATGATGGGACGGCACAAGACAGCACAAACATAAAACGGCGGGGCGGAACTCTACGGCCAATTCAACCAATCAAAAGCAACCCAATTAAATTAACCCGGTTGCATGATTGTGAACAAAAGACAACCACACGCCCGGGTCAAGAGCGTGGGTTAGTTTTGATTAGTTGAATTGGCTTTCGAAAGCCCCAGGCTTATAACGAGTCATCTTGTATATAAAGTGACTAATACAGCGGCGTCAGTCACAAGGTGTGTGTTAATTTGAATTCCCTTGAATCGTTTGAATCCTTAAATACTTATTAATGGTGTTTCACGGCATTTAAATGAAACCAAATACTCAAATAAAACATTAAAAAAAAGAATACAGCTGTTAGATAATAGCGTGTATTTCATTAGTTTTCATCGTAAAATGATTAATTAATCGCAACATTAATTGGACTTCAAGGGACGCAACATTAATTAGACTTCAAGGGACGTAACTCTTGTCATGCGACGCTATCACAGAACGAGTTATCTCCCTTTGATGTTATATATGAAAATCGAATTCTATGACCCGTCTTTTTTGAGATCGCTGTTTGATATATTCGTTCTGCAACAAATTGTATTGAGGCGATACAAATGTCAAAATATTTTCCTGCCTCATTCATCGACTGAAATATTTTTTCCTCGTGAGTTGTTGTATCAAATGACTTTACGGGTTTTGCTTTCTTTGAGTATTTACCAGTTTGGCCTTTTTTACTATTTTCACTCTGAGAGATGGCTTGCAGATTACACAGTCTATTATTCTGATAATTAGAATCAATGTGATCAATAACGAGACGATCTTTGATCAATCCGTGGAAACATTCATAGATGATTCTGTGACAGAGATATTTTTTCCCTCCAGCAGTAAACATTAAATACCCGTGATTGTTTTTCCATCCAACCGGCTTCTTCAGTCTACGATTTCTAACAATACCGTCGCGAGATGCCTCGTAATTGACGAGCAGGGGATGCGGCTGAAATTCTTGGTCCATTTGTATAATAATACTACTTGTCTAATTTATTATTTGGTTTAATTATGAATCTTTCAACGTAGTCTTGGGGGGTTTTGATGACGAAGTCGGCGGTGGGGTTGATGACGGCGTTTTTAATTCGCTTGTCATAATAGCGTTTTAGTTCCCTGTATCGCTTTCCGCCACAATTGATACACAACTGTGATTTTCCTCTTACACCGACGTGGCAAACCAAGCACGGGAGGGGGCCAAGAGAACCATTACGAACGCTTTGTAAATGATACCCGCAGAATTCACCTCTACATGATTTATTGCACGGGGTTGTCGACCCAATCATCAACCATTTGCAGTGATTCATTATACTATATTCTTTCATTTAAATACTTGTTTTAATTATATGGATGAGTTCGAGAGATTGGCAGCAATTAAACCCCGGAAAAATATTAGGTTTAATCTCGATAGAGTCCTCAAGGACACACCAAAAGCGTTAATAAACGATAAAACCCTGTTGAGTAAAATACGCGATTGTATCAATGAATTCAAGCGTGATGGCGCATCTCACAGTTGGTCAACATTTCGAATTGATGGCATTGTTGATGCTACCATGAACGACAACCGCGCAGCAATGATAATATCACAACTTGACGGTAAAAGGTATTTCTTCAGAGTAAAATTCATTGTCCGGGTGGAATCAGGCGATTGGATCATGCGTGATAAATTTGAACCAGTTCTCAGCGACAAGAAAACAGTTACTGTCAGCCGCGACTCCAAGCCGGGGTTGTTAACCGGAATTGACAAACCATACTATGAACGAGCGTATCCTGAAACAGCAGTTGTTTATGGAATATACCCGTTAAATAAGAAACCTGATATCGGAAAACTGAAACCGATGAAACAGTCAACTGGGATAAATTGTGTAGCAGAACGAATAATAGAGCATTTTACAAATGCATGTCGAGGAAACAAATTGACTGATTTACGACGTAGCAAAATCAACCAGTGGGAACTAACCGTAAAAGAGCGTGGAGCAACCATCAGCGACATAGCGAGATTAGAAACATCGCTGAGATTTCCAATAACCGTTACAACGATAACCGGTGAAGTATTATACGAATCGAAGTATAAATCGAAGGGAGCCCCAATCAAAATTATTGATCATAACGAACACGCATGGACGCCCGTGATCACAATATTTCCACGGGATAGAACAGTAAAGTATATACCCGAAGAATTCCTGGGAGAACAATTCCCCAAGGACGGTTTTCTCGCGGAGAGGAAACTATTTGATGCTATTGCCTACTTGTGTAAAAACGACCCTGTATCAATGTGGTTACTTCGCAGCGCTGAAAACGATGCGGATACCTTTGATCAGTTTGTAAGACCAAACGGTGAATTATATCGCACTGAAGCATTTCACAACAGGATGAAAAAAACCGCCATAGAATTTGAGGAGCATGATGAACAACTGCTAACAAATTGTTTTACGATTCCATCGGTTGTAGCTCATGTTGCAGCAAGGAAAAATGCGTGGAGACCAACGCGCAGGGAATTTCTACCGGATGTACAATCCAGTTGTTTGGAATACTATCACGGTGGACTATGGAACACTGAATACAACCGCGACGCTATGATCTCGGTTGATATGGTTGCCTGTTATCCAGCGAGTTTTCTCGGGTATGGATCCGCCGCTGAGTACTTTAGACGATTTGGACACCCCAGTCATGAAATGACTCGTGTTGCTATTAATGGACCACTGCCTGATTTTGATTTAACCGGATTCGCTCGCATAGTATCATTTGAATTCGCGGCAGGACTCCATCGCTGTTGCTATATTTGGATCGGTAGACACATGGCTGAAAAGAGATGGCTGCCAATAGCGCTGCTACGGTATATGATTGATTGTAGCATGCTAGTTTCGTTGATTGTCAGTGACGCGATTATATCATACCGGGCACAGACTGAAGTCTGGTTACCAGAACCGGAGCGTCTAGATAGCATAATTGACGAGTCCAGAAAAAACATTGATGCCGACGAGGAATATATCATCGAATGGTCCAGGAGGATATTTAACCAACGAAACCGCGAGGCAAAAGATCTCGGTAGAAGAATAATTGGTAAGTTCACACAAGGTGGAAAAAACCACGACTACAAACGATATTGCTCACGGCTGATTATAGATGACGCAGAATATGATTTCGTAATCAAGGACACAGTGGCAAAAAATAGATACGTGAACTGCAAAACAGCTTTCTTGTCCAATGGAACGAGGTTGGGTACAGTTGTTACCTACAGCGATGGAGACAGCCCGGCGTATCCACATTTGAGGGCGTCTATGCTGGGATATGCCGCTATCAATTTATTCTCGATGATAAATAGATTCCCCGATACCGCGGTTAGAGTAGCCGTTGATTCGTTTTATGTTGACGTAGCGTATAAGGGAAACGTAGCCGAGTTTACTAGTCCGGACGAGAGTTGGGGTACATGGAGAATTAAAAATGAAATACGACGCGATTATTCCCCGTCAGCAGATGTCACCGTTGAGAACAACTACTTACGCGGTGATAAATTGTCAGAATGGTCTAATGCACCATCGTGTTCTGATCCAATTTGTAGACACAAGACGGTTTATTTAAGCGGCTGTGGCGGGTCAGGAAAGACGACTCGGGCAATTGAATTATTTCGAACGCGGGCAAGTATAATCGTGCTTACACCGACTCATAGACTAGCGCGAGAGATAAAACAACGAAATGTTGACGCCGTTACTTATCACAGCTTCTTTCGATACAGCGGCGGTGAGTGGACTCCTGATCGAATGGGTGAAAAATTTATTCCCGACATTATCATCTGGGATGAGATATGTACTGTTTCGTTAGATACTTTACAAATGTTTCTTGAGTGGTTGCTGCGCGCGAATACAGCGGTAATCATGTGTGGGGACCATGGCCAACCACCACCATTTGTCGGCGAGGGTCCACATGATTGGTTGAGCGGGTTCGTGGACTATTATGAAGAAACCGATACTGATTACCGAGCACTTGATGAACAACTGCGCGAGGTTAAAAAACTAATCAGGTTACAGCCGGATAGAGTTCAGTGTGAAATAATCCGCGAGGTGATTCCGGAAACGCCGCTGAATGAATTCTGGGAAACATGGAGACCAAACGATTTGATTGTAGCGAGTAGAAAGATAGTCAGAGACACACTTCAGCGGAAGTTGTTTACGTTGCATAAGGAAAAGTTTCCAACGCGCCCAGTGCCGTTATGCTATAGACCCGCGGACACACGGCGGCAGAACATTGAAGTTGAAATTCCAGGCCGGACAGAAAAACAAATTCTCGTGCTGAATGATATCGTGCTCGTTGATATCAGCGTCGTCGAGGACGCGCTACGTGCTGATAAATCCCCGTGGACGCTAGGATACGCAACAACAATACATTCCTCGCAGGGACTAACCATCACGGACACAATTGTTTGGATAGTTGATAATCGCATCGAATGGTCGAATCTAGTCTATCTTGCAGTGTCCAGAGTACGAAGGATAAATCAGCTTCGAAGAATTGTTATTGACGGAGCCGGTGACGAAGCCGGCGACAAAGTCACCATCGATGCAAGCGTCATTGATAGAAAACTCTCGGGTTACCGCCAACAGGATAAAAAAAAACAGCGGCGTTTTGATATTGATGCCGAATTAATAATCTCGCTACGACAACAACAGAATAATCACTGCGCGAGTTGCAATTGTATAATGAGTTGGCGTTATTCGGATAAAGACACTCGCCAATTTACCGTGGATAGGATCGATAACAGTCTCGGTCATGTCAAAAACAATGTGAGGTTGACCTGTCTTGAGTGCAATAGACGCAACGGCGCTAGTTAAGACCACGTGGGGGTAATTGAGTATCGTTAGGTATCACTTGTAGTTGCTCGCGTGTAAATCCGCGCTGAGGAGCAGTTGAATCCAGCCTATAGATCGGTGGTCTACCAGTTGATCGTGTTATCGTTGATATGTTATGTGTGGTAACACTCCAAATAGGATCAGTAGCTCTTTTTTTACCGCCTTCAAGCTCTCCTGGTTCATATAGATATCTAACAGTGACATCGCCAAGAATCGGCTTGGAAACGCTATTTATTTTTGATTTTCCGGGTATATACTCGTATTTAATCGCGTCGCTGGGCTTCATGTTGATTGCTCGGGTAATCTCGTTATTTAACGCTGCAATTACACCTGGCAACCTTTTAACCCATTCACGAGATCGTTTTTCTTGGATGAATTCCTTCGCGTATTGATATCCAAATAACCGTTCAGCGAGAGTCCGATTGAATCGTTCAACAATTGCCTGATCACGATGTAGCGCAGTATGACCTCGTCGTATCGCGACGCTATGATGTTTCAGCGTTGATAAAACAGCACCGCGAAATTCACTACCGGGATCAACTTGTAATAGATTTGGCCAGCGCAGAGGGCCTCTTCGATAAATCCGCTCAAACGCATCGGCTACTTCAGTTGCTGACTTTGTTTTCAATGGTTCCGCTTGTTTGTATCGACTCGCAACATCAACTACGGTTAGCGTGTATTTGTAACCGTTGTCATGCGGCAGAAATAGTATATCAGCCTGATGAACTTCATTAGGTACGCTGACATCAAAGCGCGAGAAGTTGATTTGTTTAGGCGGTGGTAGATAGATTTGCCATATAGCCTGTTTGGATAACCAATTAGCCGCAGTGGTCTTTGTTACCTTTGCAGCGCTTGCAAGCTTACCAATTGCGGCCTTCCCCTTCCAGTATCCTCTCGGAGAATAATAGATGGATTCCATGTTGTTATTATAAACGCTATCGTTTTCAATTACCAGCGCCAGAAGCTCCGCTTCCAATCATTAATTTACCTTTCATAGCCGATTTTACCAACCATGAGGCCAATTTTTCTTTGACGGATTTATCAGGAATAGCATTTAGCGCGTGAATTAATTTTACATCCGCGATATGACGCTGTTGCAGATCGCTACTTTTGTAAGCAACATCATGAGCATGACACGCCTTATCGATAGCGTTTATTGGATACTCACCGGGTTTGGGCTGATTTTGATCATCGAGTCTAATATCTAATCGTGTTCCGGGGCCACAGTAGTTATATCCTGGGAGGTGTTTTTCTCCTGGATACTTTGCCCACGGGGTTCCGGGGAGTTTTGCCAATTTGGCTGCAATATCACCTCCTCGCTTTTTTTTAAAACATCCCCGGGTTTAATAGAAATAAATCTAAATTTCTTTGTACCGCATTGTACGCACTTACCAGTAAGCGCCGATCTGTTATTTCTTGTTGTAACGGTTGTCATATCATTTGTGCCAGTACGCACTCTGCACTTCACACAATATAGATCCATAATTTATGTATAGAGATATGAATATAATTGATTTTTCGGCGACTAAAACAAGAGAACCAGTTAAGCATGTTGCAGCGTTACCAAACTCGATCCGGATGATTATCATCGGACCATCTGGATCCGGCAAGACGCAATTGTTACTCAATTTAATAATGAGATGGATGAAGTGGGATAAGTTGTATTTGGTTGCTCCTAGCGTAGATGATCAACGATGCTACGAGGTGTTGAAAGATTTCAACGAGAATGCATCAGCGATCGCTAAAAAAAATGTTATTGAGTTTATTACGGATATCAATGATGCACCGGGTATTGATGATATTGATGGCGACGTTAACAATCTAGTCGTGTACGATGATGTTATGTTAGACAATCAAAAAAACCCAGCTAGAATATTTTCCAGAGGCAGGCATAAAAACACTGACGTGATATATGTCACTCAACGATACACTCAGATTCCAAAAGTAATTAGAGACAACTGTAATATTCTTGCTGTGTTCAACGGCGTTGATACACACACGCTACGAAATATTTGGCAGACATGGTGCGGCGGTGACATGGACTTTAATGTTTTTCGAAACTTTTTTAGTCATGCTCAGTCGACCCCACATGGATTCATAACGATAAATTTACATGATCCTCGGACACGATATCGTATCGGACTTGACCAAATATTCGGTTAGTTGTAAATAATTTTCATTGTAAATAACCACTTAGCAGCAGAGGGGGCGATGACATCGACGCGGTCGTCGATGTGCTTACCGGACGCTGACGACACTGGGGATCGGCGCGCAGAAGGTGTTAATTAAACCAAATGACGACGCGACGATCCCCCAACGACGTCGTCGTTTTTTTTTTACCAGGCGCTGACGACACTAGATCGTTGAGTGCAGAAAGTAATAATTAAGCAAAATAACGATTGGACAAAATGTCCGATTCGCCCCCTCTGCTGCTAAAGATAATATGGATAGTTATCTAAATAGGTTTGAGAGGTATGCTACGGTACAAAAATGGAAGAAAGACGATTGGCCGCTCCATCTTAGCGCGTTATTGAAAGGTAAAGCGTTAGACGTGTATTCGCGTTTATCCACGGCCGATTCGCTCAATTACCCCGTGTTGAAAGAGGCACTTCTCAAGAAATATGAACTAACCGAGCAAGGGTTTCGCAAGAAGTTTAAGTATAGTAAACCAGAGAGAGGCGAAACATTCACCCAGTTCGTCAGTAGGACTTGCAATTATTTGCAGCGATGGGTGGAATGTGGTAAAGTCGTCAAGACATTTGAGGGCCTTGTCGATTTCTTGCTTCGTGACCAATTGTTAACAACTTGTGGCAAGGAGTTATATTTATTCTTGAAGGAAAGATCCTTCACAAATGTACATGAAATGGCCACACAGGCGGATTTGTTCGCCGAAGCTCGGGGAGGTTCGCAGAATGTCATCACGCGAGATGTCAAAGGTGGGAATCAGGTCAACGACAGAAAACCCAGGGAACCTGAAAAATCTGGTAGGAGTAACCAGGGGAAGCGGAGTGACCTGCAATGTTTCATTTGCAAGGAAGTGGGTCATATCTCCCACTATTGTCCTAAGCGGAAGGGACCAGTCCAGAAAGTAGCGGTAGCCATTAGAGGCAGAAGATCGGTAAATGGAAAACTTAATGTTTCCCAGCAAGTTAAGCGGAAAGCGGTGCGTGAACCGGTGGTGCGTTCAGAGATCAGTCGCGATGTGATCCAATCAATCGGCACGTGTATTTTTCCAGAGGCACGGGTGCCGACCGCAAACGGCACTGTTAACGGACAAGAAGTCACCGTTCTACGAGACACGGGATGCACTACTGTAGTCGTGAAACGGAGCTTAGTCCGCGATGATCAATTGCTTGGGTTTAAATCACCTTGCATGTTGCTTGACCAGACAATCGACCACGTTCCAGTTGCAAGGATAATGATAGATACACCTTTTTTGACCGGGACTGTGGAAGCTTTATGCGTAGCCAACCCGATCTATGAACTGACGATTGGCAACGTACCGGGTTCTAGACTCCCAACCATAGCAGATTTCCGATTCCCTATCATCCAGGCAGTGCAAACTAGTGCTCAGGTAAAGGAGGAAAATAAACCTTTGCGTAAGTTAAAAGTACCGGAAGCCATTACTGATATATCCCGCGAAGAATTCCAAAATGAGCAAAAACGTGACGCGTCTTTACGTGCAACCTCTGAGAAGGCATTAACGGGTACCGTGAGAAAGTGTAAGAACGGGGGTTCCTCTAAATTCCTTGTTCGAAAGGGTTTAATGTACAGGGAATACTCTACATCGGATAGGAAGTTCTTGCAATTAGTGGTTCCCCAGAAATTTAGGGCACATGTACTAAAGGTCGCGCACGAGTCGAGTATGGCAGGTCATTTAGGTGTAAAGAAAACAACGGATAGGGTATTAAGAGAATTTTATTGGCCTGGCGTCAATAGCGACATAGCGCGGTTCTGTCGCTCGTGCGACGTTTGCCAGAAGACGATCTCTAAAGGCAGGGTAACTAGAGTACCGTTAGGTCAGATGCCCTTGATAGATACTCCGTTCAAACGAGTAGCCATCGACATTGTAGGACCAATATTTCCGCATACAGATCGGAAAAACCGATACATCTTGACACTGGTAGATTACGCTACCAGATATCCAGAAGCCATAGCTTTGCCATCAACTGAAACCGAACGTGTAGCCGAAGCGCTCGTAAACATGTTCAGCAGGGTCGGAGTACCCGAAGAGGTTCTTACGGATTGTGGAGCGCAATTCACCTCAGATCTTATGGCAGAAATTAGTAGGTGGTTGTCCCTTAAACAGTTACGCACAACACCTTACCATCCTATGTGCAATGGATTGGTCGAGAAATTCAACGGCACATTGAAGCAAATGTTGCGGAGAATGTGTGCGGAAAGACCGAAGGATTGGGATAGATATATGAACGCCCTTCTGTTCGCATATCGTGAGGTTCCTCAGGAAAGCTTGGGTTTCTCCCCGTTTGAACTATTTTGTACGGTAGGACAGTTCGTGGTCCTATGCGCATACTTCGTGAACTGTGGACAGACGAGGTCGCGGACGAAGAAGTTAAGACCACATACCATTACGTAGTTGATTTGCGCGAAAGATTAGAAAGTACTTGTCAAATGGCGCAAGACGAACTCGCGAAATCTAGTCGTAGGTACGCAAAGTACTACAACCGAGGAACTCGGAGTAAAAAATTTGACGTAGGCGATCAAGTGTTGGTGCTTCTCCCAACGAATAACAACAAGCTGCTAGTCCAATGGAAAGGGCCATATGAGTCAGACAGGTGAAAGGCGAAATGGATTATATCATTGATATGGAGGGGAAGTCCAAGACATTTCATGCCAATATGCTTAAACTCTACGTAGCGAGACCTGGACAAACGATTGATAAAGGGATTTTGAATGTAGTATGCGTAGCGGTGATAGAGGATAGGTCTGGTGACGAAGCGGAATTCGTCTCCAACACAGAAATACCCCTTGAATACCCCATGGACGTTGGTAAAGAAAGTATTGACCAGATAAATGTATGCCCTGAGTTATCGGAGGGTCAACGTACACAGATTATGGAGGTTTTGTCCAAATATCCAGATGTGTTCACGGACAGACCAGGCTGTACGGGTCTCATTCGACACGAGATCAAATTGAATACCACTGAGCCTATCAGGATTAAAGGATATCCGATACCCTTTAATGCACGGGAGACAATCAGCGAAGAAGTGATGAAAATGTTAGACCAGGGAGTGATCGAACCTTCAAACTCCCCATACTCGTCCCCCGTGGTGTTAGTCAGAAAGAAAGACGGGACCAACCGGTTTTGCATCGACTTTCGGCAATTAAACAAGTTCACCGTATTTGATGCAGAACCAATGCCAGATATGGAAAGTGTATTTTCAAAATTGGCAGGTCATAAATACATTTCCAAATTAGATCTAAGCAAGGGATATTGGCAGATACCCATCGCCGATAATGCCCGCGAGTTAACGGCATTCGCGACTCCCAAAGGACTGTTTCAATTTAAAGTTATGCCTTTCGGTTTAGTCAACGCCGGTGTGTCGTGCGTTCGTCTCATGCGCAAATTATTAAACGGAACGGAAAACGTCGACAGCTTCGTAGACGACATCTTTGTTTACACGCATACATGGGATGAACATGTTAAGGTATTACGGGATCTGTTCGATAGACTTCACATTGCAAACCTTTCAGTTAGGCCTACTAAGTGTAGCAAAGGGTATTCCAGTCTGGAATGTTTGGGACATCTGGTAAGTGGACTAGGCCAGTTGCAACCTCATCCAGATAAAATAGGAGCAATCAGAGATGCCCCTAGACCAGAGACAAAAAAACAAGTAAGGTCTTTCCTAGGTCTAATCGGTTCTACAGGAAATTCGTCCCCAACTTTTCGGCTATTGCCAGCCCATTAACGGATTTGACTAGGAAGGGGCAACCGAATAAAGTTTCATGGGGTGTATGCCAGGAAAAAGCGTTTAACACTCTAAAACACAAACTGGTAAGTGCACCAATTTTAAAGTTGCCGGAAATAGATAAACCTTTTGTACTGAGGACTGATGCGTCCGATACGGGTCTTGGGGCTGTTTTGCTACAGGAGCAAGGGGGGATGAAATTGCCCATTGCTTATGCAAGTAGGAAATTGCTCCCTAGAGAGGAAAAGTACTCCGTGATTGAAAAGGAGTGCCTAGGTTTAGTATGGGGAATAGGAAAATTCCATACATATCTTTTTGGGAGGGAGTTTACCTTGCAAACGGACCATCAGCCGCTTTTATATTTGAATAAAGCAAAGGTCACCAATGCAAGATTGATGCGTTGAGCGTTGTCTTTGCAACCATACAGTTTTCGAATCGAGGCAATTCGAGGGTCAGAAAATGTGGGAGCTGATTTTTTAAGTAGGGTGTAATTAGCAAATCATTTCGTTCGGTCTGAAAATTGGAAGTTTTAATAATGTTTCATTGTTCACATTCCGTGATTGTTCTAAAAGTGATACCACTTTTTTTTAGGGGGGAGGTATTGTCACGGAATGGTGTAAATGTTGTTAATTAAATACATGTACTCGGGTTTCGTTTCTTTTTCTCTGTACAACGATACCCGAGGGTGATTATAATATGGTCTATGTATTTCGAAATCGTGAGTACGATTCGTCCTGTGCCACACGTGCAAGGTGCCTTTGATAAAAAATAACGAAAATTCTATAGGTGTAAATACGTTACTACATGTAAAGGACCTTTACAATACTAATGGTTTTGTCAGCAAGCGGCCTGCTAAAAGGATTCGCACAACTCCAGCTGTAGGGGTAGGTAATTTTTTGGTTTTAAGTGATAACTAGTGTAGTACCATATTTACCTTTGCATGTTTGTTACAGTTTTCTTTACATACCATAATGCGTGCATTTTTTATTCTTGTTGCGACGTAGTGCAGGATTTGTATTGGTAATGTCAAGTTACGTTTTTTTTTAAAAAAGTTGTTTACTATTGTCTTATCGAGCAGGGTTAGGTTTACTATTGAACCTGTTTTGTAATTGCCATTATAATATAATCTTTTTAACTTACCATGTATAACGTCCTTACGTTATGTCTGTATCAAGTGTAGTACACTGTATCGGGTATATTTTCAGCTGAGAGTTTTGATGGTAGGAATATCCGGGGTGTCCGGTGTTGTCAGAGTGTAGAAACGTCCGTGTGTCCGGAGCGTTTAAGGTGCCGGAGCGTCTAATGTCTAGCGTCCGGAATGTCAAGAGTGACTAAGGTGACCCAGCTGTAGAGCCGTCAAAGAACCAGGGGGTCCGGAGGGTCTAATATTTCAAGTGTCCGGAGGGTCTAATGTTTCAAGTGATCATAGTATTCCGAGGGTCCGGAGTCTATATTGGTTGTGAAATTGATTCGGAGGAGCTGTGGAGCGGATATGGTGCACGGGTGACGGAGTGCATCTCCACACATGTATTTTTAGCTGTATGCTAATTTTGGGTTAGTAAGACCCAGTGTATTATTCAGGACTGGAAGGATAGATTGTATATCCGTTCTTGTTTAGTGACATAATTTCGCTACCTGAGCGAATACATTTTTTTACTATGTGTAAAGACTTACATCGTTTACTATTTGAGTGAACTATATTCATCTTTCCATTATTGAATCATTTGTGAAATCATTTATCCTGTGTTTTAGGGTTACTGAACTAAATTTATTTGTATATTTTTTCCATCTTTGAAACTGTGCGTTTTTTGTTAAATAGATCCAATATTTGGATTATAAATACGCACACATCTTCATAATCCACTACTCATATAAATCGCCACATTAAACCATATATCTGTGTCGTCAAAACGTGTTCTGTTGTTAATCCGAAATATCCCACCCGGTTATCTTGTTACAACTGCCTTGAAATAACTGTTGACAGATATCAGCTGCTTCATTAATACTTTCTGGAGAATTGTTACCGGTTCGTTTCCCTCCTATGAGAACTTCTAGTCACTGTACGTCATTGAGAATATTGTTAGGGCATGGAGTAACAAGACCACTTCCTCGTGTAGTAATACCACCTCCAGTAGGTACATCGTAACGTTGTTCTGGAGATTGTGGTAGAGAAGGTGGTTTTTTCTGTTGCTGCAGTGGAGGAAGTTGTAATTATGGTTGTTGTATCCATGAAATATATGTATCTATTGTGTTAATAAATGCAATATATTTAGTATCACTGTTTCTAGCCTGATCAACTCCATAGTGTATGCGATATATCCATTTGTACAAGTTATCACGATTTATAGCATCATCGGCATACTCGGATTTTAAAACTTTTTCTTGCTCATCATAACTTTGCACAGCAAAACCCAGCTAATATATTTATGTTTCTGATTTTTTTTAATGTGGACAATGTTTCCTTTGGTAAATTTATCGTTTATATCAACTTTGGCCCTTGCTTGTTCTGTTTCTGTTTCTGGTATACCATCTTTGATATCACTTATTTCAGTAAGAATTGTTGATTTCTTCATTGACGGGTGGAGGTTGAACTGCATACAGCTATTTCAGTTGGAAGTTCTCATAAAATCTTTTTTTGTTTTCTTAGTTCTCGCTGCTGTTTCTTAAGTTTGCGCAGCAGTTTGTTTTACTGTCAGAAGATCTTCAGTAGCCGTTGCAACTCTTTCAGTAACCGTTGTGACAGGTTTAAACAATTGTTCTGTGCCTTCTGCAAATTCTTGATGTGCTTGCAGTTATTGCTTAACAGAATCTCTCAGTGGAATATATTTCTTAATTGCCTCTAGTCGTTCTCGAGCTAACCTAGCTGTGTAAGATTCCTGCACTGGTGGCATTATTTGTTATAATTTTATTTTAATTGACAGTAGCAACGAGGGTGCAGCCTCTCCTCCATTAAGTTTGCCCAGCATTGAGGTGGCCCAAGCTTTATTTTTCAAAATGGAACCTTCCTCCGTTAAGGTAAGCCATATAGACTTCTTTTCTCGGATTTATTGAGGTGGGTTCACCCTCTCTGCTGCTAAAGGCTATTTTCTTCATCACCGAAATGCAACACTGATTGGAAGTTTGTCATAATTGGGCTCAATTAAGAAGTGAAAAATGGTTACTCAACACCAGATTTTATTTAAGTTAAAAATGATTCAAAACTGTTGCAAAACAAACCCCCACACAGTTCTAGAAATAAAATTAGAATATTACTTTCACATGTGATAGACTTCATAGCTCAACTGTGCTCACACAAATTCAACTCACATCTATAAATAAAGTAATTTTGAAAGTTAAACCAGACAGTTATTGATACAACATTTTTATGAAGAATTCTATACACTCAAATACAATCAATTCATTATTTGGTCATTACATTAGGTAATGCTTACCATTTGGATTAAAATTTGAAATTTTATATTCTCTAAATGGGAATGATGAAGTTTAATGCAATTATTTATATAAACTGTCTGACCATGCTGTTTTAAATCTTACACGTCAAAAATACATAAATTCAACTCTCCGACCAGATTAGTTGAACAAACTGAAGTATTATTCAAATAGTTTGTCAAAAATCAATCAAAATATTGCTAATTACTCTGAAGTGTCACAATCTCTATATATAGTAATTTTGGTTCTCCAAAAGAAATTATAGTTTACTGTTTAGCACTGGTTTGAGTAAACATATCTATATTTTATAATTAAATTTAATACATTAAATGCTTTTGCCCAAGAAAAATACATTATTTTCTTCTAGGAAATCATGGCAGAAAATTCATTAGGTGTAAGGATTGTATCTACTTTCTCTCAAATTCATTGCATACAGCAACATTAGCATATTAAACTTCATCTCATTGCAGTTTATTCTCTATTGCCAAAGTACAGCAGTAATTACTCAGAATTATGGGTTACAAGTTTATCATTTCCACTGAATGTATTACATCAAACTTCACTGACTAATTTAGACTATGTGGTTATTTGCAACAGGCATTAGATCTATATTACTATGCAGATATGTGGTGAAATTCAAATGAAAATATTTAAAGCTGCACTCTGCAGTGTATCAGATTTATGAATTAAACATCATATTGCATGCTACAAACAGTAGGAACCTTTAAACTGAGCAATGCAGTATTTCACTTTTAATTGACAAGATCAAATTTGACATTTGCTTAGACAAACTTTTGTCGTGAATTTATTATTTTAGTAATTCAGGTCAAAGTTAAATATGAAAAAATGGCATTCTAGCATCAACCCCAAAAAACAGTTAAAACCATTTCATCATTTCTCTACATCAGATGGTGAGGAAAATGTTTATAGTATTGTTGTAGGTCATGAGCCTGTACATGTTTTTAGAATTAGTGACTGACTTGGATTCCAAAATAATTAATAAAATTGAGCCAAAATTCATTCTGGAGGTTACCAGCTTACCTAAAAGAGAGTGATTTTTAAAGGCAAAGAATACGAAGTTTTTACCTAAAAATCTTTTCTAAAAATAGTCCTACTATAGTTACAAAATAGTTTCCATCTAATATCTGATAATGATGTAAAAATTTGTCCCTCAACTCTCTCAGCTATTTCATACAACTACAGACAGCCACTAATAGTCACAAATTAAAGATGAAAAATTTTGCAAATACTGAAATGTTATTTTATGAACCATGAAAATTTTCCTACAAAATATTAAACTATGTCTATGCTTCCTTAAATGTAATA
This sequence comes from Sinohyriopsis cumingii, assembly GCA_028554795.2. NCBI lineage: Eukaryota > Metazoa > Mollusca > Bivalvia > Unionida > Unionidae > Sinohyriopsis > Sinohyriopsis cumingii. The sequence continues at coordinate 15,911,419 of CM068828.1, read as the reverse complement.
AAATAAAGTTATGTAAATTAAAGCGGAAAATGTGGCTCATTATGAAAATGTATACTGACTTTTATTTTAAAAACACCATATTCATAAATCTGGCAATTCAATCCAATTTACCAATCACATATCTGTAGGTCAATAGCATTAAAATTCTCACAAACTTTAATTACATTTACATATATATATGTAATTAACATTTGATAACGTAGTAGATGTAATTTGTCATACCCTTTAATTTTTTCCACATAATTGATGATAAAGACCCTCATATGTCTGTATGAACATTTTGTGGATAGATAAGAATTTGTATTTTTGAACAATTCTTATTCATGCAAATTAAGTACAGAATTATAAGACTGATATGTTTAAGAATTAAACAATATATATTAGAACTGTAAAACAAAGTAAAAAGAAAGAAAAAAGAACAAAATCCAGCAGAAGAAAGATCATGTTGACTGAAAATCTTTTATACTTCACTAATTACATAACATTTTTTTTCGTTTATTTCAATAATTTCTTGTGGTGAACAATGTATATCTTTCCAAACACAAGTACATTTTACTGAAATTAATACAAACTTTGATGCTGTGTACATCTCGATCATTAGCTATCGATTTTTCTAATCAACGAAAATAAAACACATGCTGAATTTGACATAAGAGCTGAGAAGTGTTTACAGTAAATCCTGTTATCCATTAATGCAAATTATAATGAAATAATCCCCATCATTATAAGCATGCCAGGGTCTGTACATATAAAATTGGTTCTGTACACAAGTTTTGTGTCATATAAATTAAAACCATTGTCAGTGCAAACAATCATGACCCAATAATGTAACTTGACTTATATGAATTAGAAATGTTCTATTTGATGGGTGGTTTTTAAATATAAATACATAAAGTTTACGTAAATTCATTCATGTCACATCTGTAACCTCAAGGTTCTCATTTTTGTATACACTATAAACAACCATAAACATGCATATACAGAGCACCCCCTTCTATTCTGTATTTTTTCTTGGGCCAACTCTTCAGGTAAAGAACATTGTTTACCCATCAATATATTTATTCAAATAAGTCTTTTAGACATGCAGTACTTGAGATCTATATTGTTTATTTTTAAATGAGGTACATTTAAATTAATATGCATGTATTTTGTAATGTGTATGCAAAGTGGCAAATGAATGGAAGGAAAGATGAACAAAATCATTACAAATATGGACCATAAAGAATGGTGTTCCATTTACACCATTTATCTATGTATCATTCTATTATAGAGACATCCTGAACAGTCAGAGATGCATTCCTGAACAAAGGAGAAAGACAGAGATCTGTTTATACTTCAGTAATACATGCCAGGAAGATAAAAGGTAAAAATGTATCTCAAACAGTTTCAGTTTCCGAAAAACCCAAAACATTTAAGGACAGATATACAGATTGACACAGCAACATCTATATAACTTTATGTTACATACCACAGCACAAAAGGTTACATCTAGTTTGGCCATGTTTACATTTGGAGTTGTGGTAGCTCACTGGTAGAGTATTAGACTCACAACCCAAGGGTCAAGGGTTCAGTACCTGCCAAGTCAGATTGTGTATCCTTGGCAAGGGCACTTAGCTTCCATTTCTTTGGCATGATGGCCAATAATGTGTTAAAAATGAAGTTAAAATCCACACATAAACAAGAGTCCACTGAAGGGAATGATGCTCTACTGGCATTAAAGACATGACCATTTCTACATTTTAACTGCTGATTGTTGAAACCATCTCTGATATCATGCAACATGATATTCAAATTCATTGCTGTATTAAATATCATATTGGCACCATTTTCAGTTAGGACTAACTAGGTAACATTAGACAGCTGTAATTTGAAAAATCCATGCTGATATAGCCATCCATTTTGGTGGAGTAGAGATATCAGTATTTTCAAAATGGCCACTGTGTTGGCCATATTCAGGATCAGACTGAACCACTTGGACAGTACAAGAAGTATTCTGGGGCAAACCCCATATCAATATCACTTTCCTTTCAGCAGGAGTAGTACTGTGGTGGATATCAGGTTAGATCCATTTTCATCTGGGATTTACTATATTAGAAGTCTTCTAGTGAAAGCCCAATGTTGATATAACCATGATTTTCTTTTCATGGGGTGTTCTGATGACAAGGCTTTCAAGAAGGCTGCCAACGGTGGCCATAGTGGAGTCAGATCAATATCATTTTCATTTAGGACCAATCATAAGTGTTTTATGGTTCATATTATTGATCCATTCATTAGATGTAGCAATAATGAGATTTTCAAGATGGCCACTGAGGCAGCCATATTAGACATTAACTTGGCTCAGTTTTCATTTAGACATCAAAAGCAATTCTCTGGTGAAAACTTCATTCAATATGATTTGTGTTCAGGAGTAGTTATAACATGGCTGTTATGGCAGCCACATTGGGCAGAACATTTGTACCATTTTCATTTAAAATCAGCTAGATATCATAAGAAGTCTTTAGGGGAAAACTCAACATAGATACACCAATCAATTCAGGAGAAATAGTGATAATATTTTCAAGATAGCCATTGTGGTAGCCATATAGTATGACCCAAGCAATGCCATTTTTCATTTAATACAAATGAGACCATTGGTTAAATTTGTATTTAAAGTTTAAAGGCGACCCTGCTAGTATATTGTAACAATAAATATTTGTGCTCATGAATGGACAACAGACAATCCCATAAGCTCTTCTGGTTAGTAAAGCTAAAAACAAAATCAGTATCGTTTCTTTTCATTTTCTCTTCATAACTATAATTATACACTGGACATGTCATCCGTATGGAAGAGTGTCAAACAGAGAACTCCTGGTTTCTGAAAAATTCCTTTCTTTCCCATGTTTTCAAACAGATTATACCCTATGCGTGTGGTCTTTGATGTGTATTCTTGTCGTTTGTTCATATAAATGGTGGCAAAGCCCATAAACTGGTCCTTTAACCTGTTCTTGTTCCAAACCTGAAAGGAGAAGGTGAACTACTACTATACAGTAAACAAAAAGGTATTGATATTGAGTCAGTCCTATCTCAGTGTACATGTACTGTAAAGCAGTCAATATTTTCATTGCCAAAATCATCTGCTTATAATCTTATGTCAAGTGTTTTAATTTTAGAGTACTGTCCACTGGACACTATTTTGATATTTTATGACTTTTAGCAATATTTTCAGATGTTTTGTTGTTGTTGTTGTTGAGTTTAACGCCATTTTTCAGCACACGATAGGCTATACATGGTGGCCAGTATTAATGGTAGAAGAAGAACCCGGGAAAACCCCAGAATGAACCAACGACCCATGAGAAGCTACTGGCAAGCTTTCTCACATACCCACATTAGCCAAATCTGAGATTCAAACTGACGCAGACAGAGATGAGATGGTAGTGATCTGTAACGGAGAGCACTTTAGACCACTCGGCCACTCGGGGGCCCCTTGAGATGTTTTACCTTTGCAGATGACTGACTGCTCTTTTAGTATAACTAGATTACCCGCAAAAACCATCTTTACATCGCAAGTGCTAAAGAGTCTTTAAGAAAAATCGGAATTAGTTAAGGAATTAAAAAACTTGTATCTAAACCTTAACACCAGTCGCTGTGATTGTGACCTGGACTTTAACTTAAAAGTGGCATGTAAGCATTACAATGGGGAGTCTTGGCTCCATGTCAACAACAATGTATGAAGTTTGGCTTCAATATACATTCTGCTTCAGTAGTTTTAACAGAGTTCATAGTGGGGATTTGCTATATGTGACAATTTGTAATAGAAAAGCTCATTTAGTCACTAGCAACTTTATTTAATAGGGATTACAAAGCACCTGGCATACCTGGTAGCTGCCACTGGTAATCAAACTATAGTCTTCTGTATAAGTAGTCAGGCACAGTTACCACTGGACATAAAGGTCTGGACCAGTCAGATTATTTAAGTATGTAACCTTGCACAGAGTGCTACATGACTGTAAAATGATTTTTATGAGTGCAACCTACATTTCTAACCAATCACAAACCTGTTATTTGCCTGCATAAATTCCATTTATTTGGGAACTGCTCATTCATGACCATTGATCATTAACTTTTATTATGTGGGTTTGTTACCAGTCAACGATTCCTGTCAGTGACATGTTGGAAAGGTGAATGTTCACATTTTTGATTGATGATGAAAATAGTGTCTGTCCCATAAACATACCCAAAACAATCATTATTGCTATTGCTCATGGGTGGAAGTCACAGGGAACTGGATGAAAATTATGCATGCCATAAGCAAGCAAGAAAGAGAGAGAGATGGTATGTTTAGTTAACTACATACCATGGGTCAAGTTTAATAAGACATAAATCCAGTTTATTCCAGGAGATTTATTGATATTTAAACATGAGCTATCAATTGCAAGTCATTCTTTTCTCAATAATTTTAATTCTGGTGCATTGTCCATTAGAACAAGGTGCAGTAAAGTAGACAATATTTATGATGGAGGGTGTTTGATCATATTCCCTCCAAAACTTTAAATTTAATCATTATTCTCCACATGCATATTAAATAACGTGTTGTTAATTGGAAAGTCTGCTCACCCAAGGAATCAAATTTCCTGTTTTTGAAATTTAGGTACTCATTCTAACATTTCTTCAATGGGGGAAGGTCTCTCTAATTCCATTAAGGATTTTTACTCACTGTTTTATTTAAATGTCCTTCTAATTCATTCATGGATTTTGAATCAGGGTTATTTTTTCAGCATTTGATTGTACACCTTGAACATAAAAAATTAACCAAGTCAAAATCTTGACATCATCCTCCATCTGATTACACCACCATTCCCTTGAATGACCAAGCAGTGGAAGGTAATATTTGCACTGTATCAGCCTATACACATGCATGTGTTTCTTCTTTAGTAATGCTTCTCCCAACAATCTTCACAGAACAGTGTCTAAGTACTCTGATTTCATAAAGTCATGGAAACAAGGGTTACATTTTAAGTGAGTTAGAGTTTATTAAGAGAAAACTTAACAAATAAGAAACATAGTCACTTACTTCACTTCTTCAGTTTCTGATTTGCTAAGATTTGATTTTAGAAAAAAAATGAAAACAAAAACAACTCTGACCATTACTTCAATAGTGTTTTGTTCATATTTGGTTCAATGAGTTCATTTTATGCAATTGTACAAAGAAGATAGTTGCAAGATGTATAATTTCTACATGCCAGACCTAAAGTGACTAGTACTGTGTAATTATGATATATCATGGCTGTCTGCATACTGTATTATTAAATTCATATCTGCTGTATGCAGTTTCGGATCAGTAGTCGGTAATAAATAGACTACTGGTAATATGTTTTTATTGACAATAATTATATATATATATATATATATATATATATATATATATATATATATATATATATATATATATATATATATATATGAGAGCTATTTGTGGTAATAAATGCAACATACTTTAATATAAACAGCTAATCATTATATTTGTATGCCAACACCTTAGTTTGGTAGGTTAACACCATGTTTTAATATAGTCTAAGAGTTTAGGAACAGACATTATGAGATGTTCTGTTATGATATAGCATATGTTTATGAACTACATTTTTAGCAGCCCTGTTATGACATAAGATCCGGTGTTCTTGAATGGATGTTGTGTCATATTCTGTTACAATATAGTAAATAATATTTATGACCTGTCATTGTTAGGTTTCTGTTACACTATAACATAAGATATTCATGAATTTACATTTCTGATGTCTGTTAAAACATCACATACAGCAGGAGACATTATTATGTGTCTGTCACAATAAAATATAATATGTTCCTCAACTGACACTACTACGTGTTCTTATAGTTTTTTTATTTAGTTGTCCTACTCCAGTATAAGATGTTTGTGAACTGATATTGATGCCAATAAAGGTCAATTATACAGTGTAAGCCAATATTTTGTGTCCTATATATTTTCCCTATATTTGTGGTATCATGACCACGTATTTGTAATTATGTTGTCAAGAATATATATTTTTAAGAAATTAGAGGAATGATGAGAGATGTGAAAAATTAAATTGTATAAAATATTGTACAGTATCTGTTGAGTAGTGACAAAGTTATATAGCAGTGAGGTATCCTGGACAAAGAAAAGCTTTTGGTTGTATAGTAATGTGGGACTGCATGCATTATGATTTCAGGGCCACACTTGTGGTGAAGACAATCTCTAGAGGCGTTTTTCTTTAAAATCATAGACAATGTATTAATGGTCAAGAATTTTACACTTGATTTATTTTACGTCATATGTTTTATAAGTTTCTGCAACATTATTAAAACCACTGACGAGTTCCATTGTTGTATTAGACATGTCTTTCAGATGGAAAAAATAAGAAGTCTTGGAGTGGACCAGAAACCTTGAATGGGTGACAAATTGACTATACCACTAATCAACCAACCTGTCCACCACAGATGTCTACAGCAATTGATGCTAACACCTAATTAACATACAATCCAATAAAACCATATTTAAGCTTTTTTTATATTGTAACTTTGAACATCAATATCTAAAACAAGAATGTTAGAGGTCCAGTTCCAGCATGTCAAACTCGTGATTGAAGTATTGATGTGAAATGTGTAACCTTGACCTCAAGGTTAAAAGGTTAAGCAACCATGTTCCAGAACTAATTTTCTTAGCTTCATAATAATTCATCCAATCTATGAAAACAATATATCATGGGGTCAATGACATATAAGGAATTGAAAAAACTTTGATCCAAACCTTAACACGAATTGCTGTGATTGTGACCTTGACTTTAACTTAAAAGAGACATGTAAGCATTACAAAGAATGAAGAATCTTAGCTCCATATCAAGTATAATGACAACGTATGAAGTGATTTAGGAAATATATGCAGATGAAAGATTTTAAAGCAAATGTTAAATGTTGACAATGACCTCTATGATTTTCTTCAGGCTTTCATGGGGTTGACAACAATTAGGAGCTGAATTTAAAAAAAAAATATAGAGGTTAAACTCAGTTATCAGCACTACTTAAAAATTTCATCAACAGATTGTAAATAATGAAAAATGGAATATTCTAATAAAGTGGGAGTTAGTGGCCCTCTGCTGTAGGAATGAATTCCAATATGCATAAAAAATCTGCATGTATAAGAACTCAGTATCAAACCCAAGATCACTAACAATATGCTACTATCACACTAACAGCACCTCTTATTTGTCATGTTATATGACACTCATCATCTGACCTGCATTGTTGTGTTTGTGCAAGATAATTGGATGTAAATTACTCATAGGATGTAGATTCTTACCTCAATTATAATATTTTTGGTTGGATCAGACTGGTAAAGTGTGACCCTCTCATTCCAGACAGGGTTTAGAGTGTTTTCTTTGTGTGGTGTCCTCACAGTCTTACCCTCCCACTTGATTACACAGTAGGGGTCAGCAGCTGAATTACAGAAACAGATAACTTGTAAACTACACACTCTCAAATGTATTATGATCTGAGCTGACAACTATATAGCAATAAATTGGAAATCTAAGAGGAGGGAGTGCTAGTAGTGTACATAAATGTGTAACATAAGTAGCTTTCATGACATCATCAAGAAAAAAAATGATTTAAATGCCTAGTTTGCAGCAATAGCCCATGCTCACAGACTTTAATTCTCATAAAGAACTGTCTCACAGAGTGATTGCTGAGATTAATCCATCTTGAGATGGTGTTTGTCATACTATCAATTACCTTTGAGGGGTGACAGTGACAGCTTAAACAATGTTTTTACTCTTTTGATTTATCCAAATAGAAATGTAAGACCCTAAATTGCTAAATCAGGCAATGAAATTTGTATTGATGCAGCACAGATGTAACTGAGATTGGGGATATCATCTGGATCAGGGGCAACTGAGATTGGGGATATCATCTGGATCAGGGGCAACTGAGAATAGGGATGTCATCTGGATCAGGGGCAACAGATATTGGGGATATCATCTGGACCAGGGGCAACGGAGAATGGGGATATCATCTGGATCAGGGGCAACTGAGAATGGGGATATCATTCGGATCAGGGGCAACAGAGATTGGGGATATCATCTGGATCAGGGGGCAACTGAGACTGGGGATATCATTTGGATTCAGGGGCAATGGAGATTGGGGATATCATCTGGATCAGGGGCAACTGAGAATGGGGATATCATCTGGATCAGGGGCAACTGAGATTGGGAATATCATCTGATCAGGGGCAACGGAGATTGGGGATATCATCTGGATCAGGGGCAACTGAGATTGGGGATATCATCTGGATCAGGGGCAACTGAGAATGGGGATATCATCTGGATCAGGGGCAATGGAGATTGGGGATATCATCTGGATCAGGGGCAACTGAGAATGGGGATATCATCTGGATCAGGGGCAACGGAGAATGGGGATATCATCTGGATCAGGGGCAACTGACATTGGGGATATCATCTGGATCAGGGGCAATGGAGAATGGGGATATCATCTGGATCAGGGGCAACTGAGAATGGGGATATCATTTGGATCAGGGGCAACAGAGATTGGGGATATCATCTGGATCAGGGGCAACTGGTTCATGGTTAGAAACCCATCTGGCAAAGAACTGTTACAACTCTAGGGTCACATACTTAAGTAACAGAAAAGAAGCAAAACCAACAGGTTTTCATAAAACATAAAAAAACAATTTAATTATCAAAGTTACAAATGAAAAATGAGAGAGGAACTTACAGCTTCATGAAGTGAATCCACATTAATCCTTATAAAGGTCTATGAAAGTCCTAAACGAATGAAAAGTCCCTTTGAAATTTCAATGCTGGAAATGTAATGGTCCTCCAAGAACCATGACATTGTCAAAATGGCATTGCCCAGAATTCCTTCAAATAATTTATAACAATTCTAGAATAATATTTTAGTCCAAATCTTGCACACTTTCTGCTTAGTATACTGAACAGTCCACACAAATGTTTTTCTCTCAAAAAATATCTAAGTACAACATAAAACACATCTGCAGACTTACATCAAGAACACAATAAGTGTGAATGACTCCAAATATTGGAATGCATCTGATTGCTTAATTTTCTTCTTATATACACTGTATATTGTGACTGCGCTTCACAGTAGACCCAATGTGACAGCATACTCTATTAATTTTATGTCGAAATAAGATATTCATGTGACCTCATGCAACCAATGGGAAGCCACAGAATTATTCTTGAAAGATCGACATCCCATCAGTGACTGAGAAAATATATCATAGGTGCCATTTTAAGTCTTATTATTAAGATTATTATTATTAATTGTCAACACATATGTAAACATCTATTTATAGATCCAATGCAATATTATACTTAAGTCATGTAGGCCAAACTTAAATAAAGATATTCTGTACAGCCATGAAAAAGAATGATAAAAATTAGACAAAATCATGTTCCACGAGTTACGGAAAATATCGATATGCATAACAGAACATATACATTACATTAGTTGCCACTGAATTTTAAACAGTCCATTCCCACTGACAGTGCATGAATTTCACTCTTTCTCTTTCTTCACTTAATAGGGAAGGAATGATGGCTGTCTTATGGATACGGTTCTTAAAGGTGGTTTGAATGCCAACCAAAGAAGACATGAAAGGTTCCAGATAGGCATTAACAAGTTAGAGACAGCTCTCTGAGTACATAATGAGATCAAAACCTCATTGCTGTTGTGTCAAAAGAAAGTAAATCTTTAACTACCGTTAAAAGGGAGCAGAAAGGATCAATATGTTTCTTGCTACCCCAATTACAATTTTTCTCAACTTAACCTGTTATGTATATTTAATTTGTATTCTTTGCTGGCATTTTTCTCCATGATTATATGTTATGTGTGACTGTATTCTGTAATTGACCTTACTGCAAAATCAGTTCACTTTATAATGTACCTGACTATGGCCATTGATTTTGCAAATAACGTATTACATAGCTAGTATTTCTCTGTAAGTATATATTAAATACTGGGATCATTATCAATGGAAGTAAACATGTTTATCTTAATTTTACTCTAGGACATCATGGTAATTCCCCATGGAAAACCTGGTGTACCTGATGTTTGCCATGTTCTTTATCATAATTTTAGTAATAGACCTTATCTTGTTGACAACTTAGAATGATCTAGAAATGAACTTTTGACCCTCATCATGGTTCTATTTTTGTGTCTTAGTTTCTATATAATGTTATTTAATTGAGAAATTAGCCAGTTTTGCCTTAACATCTTGAAGAAGTCAATCAGTCATATTGTTGTGTTCAATTTTTCATTTTGGTGGAATTTTTATTCAAATTAGTATTCACTGGAAATAGGAAGTGCTTATCAATACTATTCTTTGACAGGAACATTAACTTGGAATTATACTGAATTCAGACAAGAATAGTTTTGGATTATTTTATTTTGATACATAAAAAAAAAACGGTTAACACATCATCACTATTCAGGCCATTGGCACATTACCATGTTCTAGACTACATGTACATCAAGGCATTCAATATTTGAACTTATTTAGAATACCACTTGAATTCAGTTGGAACTTTATACATTTGGACTTGTGATAAACGTTTAGGACAATTTGAGATTAAATTCACAATACTGTAGGTTCTTTTTAAATTTCACTTTGTATTCTAGGGAAATAAAGTGCTTGTTGAATTTAACAAAACTTGATGATTTTTACTCTTTTATGTTGCCTAATTTAAGACCATAGCGTTGTGACAAACATAATTCACATTGTGGGTTGATTGTTTTCGAACCTGAGCCAAACAGCTGACAACCCTGCTCAAAACTGATCGTGGCATATAGATCATATGAAAAAAAGTGGTGAGAAGGCGGATAATCTCATCCTCTGTGCTGCAACAGTTGACACCTCCTCAGAAATAATTCAATGGGCACAATTCCCAACAGGATATGGAGAGTGATGAACCATGGCTGTTGGAATGATAGGGGACAAGTAGTATAAGCCATAACATACAAGCCCTGACTCTGTGAAAAACTTGAGGGATTGTTCTGAAAGTTAAAAAGACATAAGCATACAGTCATTCCCACTTCAGACTGAATGCATCCATTGCCCAAAAACTAGATAGACTAGTTGAATCTAGGTTGAGGTTTGGACCATGGCAAGGAAATCCCAGTCAAGGGGTTATATTATTTGTCTCCCCACAAGGATATGCCAAGTGGGGAGACAAGCAATGTAACCCCACATCTGGGATTTCCTTGTCTTGGTGCAAACACTGACATAGATTATTTTTCTCACCAAATATTTTTCCAACTAAATTAGAATAATTGATATTATTACTGTATTATCACATTTAATCGATCGATGTCATATGAAATTGACAATAAATAATGAATATCTTTAAATTTTAACTTTCATCAGTTCTAATTTTGAAAACGTACGATGGTAGACAGTAGTGAAAATTAATGTGCAGTACAATATGCCTAGAGGGTACAGTTCCAACAAAGTGTGTTGTGACATCATGAGATTTTTAATTCACGACTTGCTCAGAAATTTATATTTTCTGTCCTGGAAATATAACAAGGGAGTTGCTCTCACTAGAGCAACGATAGGCTGCATGGAAATCTTTTGTAGAATAGCATGTGGGCTGATGAATGAGCCACTCTGGTTGGTAAGTACAGGAGTTTACATTTGCAATCACGTTATTATATTTGATTCAACTGGGGTGGATTGTAGGTGTTTGACAAAGTTAGAAGAAACCAGTTTGATATAACACATTTCTGGTTTCTGCCGGCTTTGCAGTAGCACTTGAGAGAGTTTGGCTTTATGTGACCAGTGATGTGTATTGCCTGTGTGTTTGGAATATCAAATAGCTTGACTTGTGTGTATGTGTGTATGTCTCAAAATGTTTTTTTTTATGGTGTTTTCAAAGTTGGAGAGGTCTTAAGTTGCATTATGAGTGAAATTCTTTTTGCAATGTTGTTGTTGTTGTGGTTGGATTTTATAACACCTTTGTCAGGCACATCAGAACACATCAAGGGTTTCTTTTTAAAAGTAGTTAGTAGCAAGTGGACACTGTGACTAAGACGACAGGTCTGATATAACCAGATTGAGATAGAAAAAGTAAGGTTAGCAAACCAGATTTCTCTGCCGCATGGGTGAGAAAAAGCGCAACCATGTTGTAAACTACCGGTAGTCTACAACTCGCTTACCACATAGCTGAAAACTCTCTCCACTGCTGACTAATGCAGGGACAATTTTGTGAGGATCATGCCATTGATGTCTGGACAGAATATTTATCGCTTGCAATGTGGTGGACTCTTTTGACTCTCTCCATCTGAGGTTGCAGACTTTCAAGAAATGAGAAAGTATGCAACTTCCTCTTTGATGGCTGGGATATCATGATTGACATGTTGTCAATGGTGACCACACATAGCAAAGTTGTACACAGTTTTTGAACCCATGCAGTGCTACAAACACAGTCCACATTTCTATTATTATGGAGGAAAGATTTTTCCAGAGATCATAAGTCCAATGAGATTACTCCCTTGGGCCCTAGATGAACACCGCCGATTGAATCTGATGCATCGGCATACAAGGAAAGAGGTCTTGGAGACCATATCAAACTCTGATGGTGATGAAATTCAGATTCCAAGGGAATCTGAGCTTAAAGGAGTCACTGTGAGATCTCCAGTTTGCTAGAAGAAGGAATTGGAAAGGTCTTATATGAATAAATAAATCCACTGCCTCATTTGGAGTCCTCAGGGGGGAGAGAGAGAGAGAGAGACGGAGAGACAGAGAGACACAGAGAGAGAGACAGAGAGAGATAAGATGCAATGAAAGCTCTTTTTGAGCAGTACTGCTAAAAGAGAATGCATCTGTGTGATCCTTTTGGAGGAATTTACCCAAAAAGTAAGTAAAATTCTGTGAAGGAATCAGGTCTGATTTCTGGTGGTGGATTATGCTCAAGATGAGTCACTGCCCTCAAATAGAATGGCAGGTCTCTTAGTAGACACATCTGAAAATATCTTGTATCAAGCAAGTTGGTGATGATGGGAATGCTTAGTGAGCTATTAGTGAACAGTTATTACTGCCATTCCCAAGGTACAGGCTGTGGGAGTTACCTCTCTTCCCAGGCCACAGGTAAGAGAATGAAGCTGAGAGACCTCCTGGATTTCCTATGGGAGATAAGATGGCAATGTGGATATATATACTGAAGAGGTCTATGGAGACTGCCCAGCCATTCAACCTTATGGAGTTCCTCTGTGGTGGACATCATCTAAAAAGCTAGCAGTCTTTTGGAAAACTATGTTTAATAAGAACGGATTGAGTCAAAATATTCCCTATTCTTAGAAACAATATATGGCAATATAATCCATGACTTTGCTTGTTTTTCACCATCTCTACTGCCTCCATCCTTAGAACGGTGTTGATCACTCACGTTAAAAATTCAAGGTTGGTCTGGTGGAACCAAAATGGAGCTTCTTGATAAAGGTAGAGGGTCCCAGAAGCACAACTGGTAACCTTTGTTTTCACTACAATTGGTGATCATTTATTTATTTCAAATAACGTGAAGTTTTATCACATTAATTCAATAACATGCCTATGTGTTAGATATAAAAATATTATATATTTAAAACTTAGCAAATGCCTTTCCAACTTTTCTTTTAATTATTACTTACATGTATGTGTTTCCAGTCTAGAAAAGGCCGCCACTGTATTCAACTTTCTGCATGAAGTAAATATTATTACTATCTTTTGTACAATTATATGAGATTCTTGCATCATGACCTTTGGAACCAAGCATTTGGGGGTAAGGCGGGGTTGGGGGTTATCAGCTAAGCCTTGACATGTAAATCCGTGAAGAAGATGAGTAATTACTTCCAAAGGTAGGAATGCATAGGCCTACAATCAGTCCCCCTTGAGACTGAAGGTATCCACTGCCCATGCCCTCTGGCCTAGAACTGGAGAGACATAAAGAAACAGCGTGTTGTTCAACCAAGTTGCAACAAGTCTACTAATGAATTAGCCCGGCCCACACACAAAGCTGAAAAGTCTCTTCTTTATTGACTGATGCACAGACTATTCGATGACAACAATCAATCCATGTCTGGAGAGGCTGTCTCCCGGGATATTTTCTACCTGGAATGTGATGGATTCTGAGAGTAATCCCTTCTGTCTTTGTCCATCTGAGGAGGTATTTGAATGCCAAGCACTAGTTCCTGTTTGATGTCAGAGGTATGTTATGATTAACCTGGAGGTAATCTTGATAATAAAACTCCAGATATGCCGATCTTTGTCCTAAATATGTAATTGAACCAAATTATGTATACTGGTGGAGGAATTTAACTGCAGAAAACTATTATCATAACTCATTTATAGTTACAAAGATTGAACGAATGAGGTTACCAAGGGGAAATAGGCCACTGAATGAACCTCAGTCAAGAAGCACTCGTGAAACTCGCATGTCAGAGATGTTAGTTTAGTTTACTGGAAAATGGAAAACAAAGATAAAAACACCATATATATATATATATATATATATATATATATATATATATATATATATATATATATATATATATATATATAAACACAAATGTCACATAAGGTAATTCACCTCAATGAGAATAAGAATTCATGTGTATTACTGCAAAGTCTCACTATGTAACTCTCTAGTGATACATATAGCAGAAGTCTGCAATCACACACCTGCTGTATTGTATGCTAATGACAAGTGATATAACAGCTCTCAAAATTTTATTTAGTTATTTTGCCATCTGTCTCAAGCTGGAACGTTGCTTTTCTTTAATTCATTTCTTTTTTACAAGGTTGCAGGTTGCTTTCTCTAGAAATATGCTTGGTTCTGGCTTGTGCAGTGTGCCGGTTGTCTTTTTTTATGAGGACATTCCTTAGTATCTGTTTCAACTTGAATTTATTTTGTCGGCTTAAAAAGAAAACTTTCTTGGTGTGTTGAAGAATGTTGTATTGTTTAAAATTATTGCAAACTTTTAACTTCTGGTGCTCGGAAAATGTGTGAGTCTGACTGAGTTAATTAAAATAGTGTTTGAAACATAAGTTCAAGACTTTGTGAAATGTGGTTTATATCTAATTTGTGTTGTTACTTTTTCTCTCAATCATTACCCATTTATGTTTAAAGGTAATTCCAAATTGATATTATCCAAACTCTAGTCCATGTTGTACCTGACCAGTAACATCTGTTCAGTAAACAAAATAATGTACAGTTAAAATTTTCTTTATGATTTCAGATCATTATTAACAGCAAACAGATTTACATTCTTGATTCTGACATCATAATCTTCTTGAATGGAAAAATTCATTCAGTGACACTATTTTCAGAAAATGCTAATTGTGATCTACGTTAAACATAGAGTTTTATAATTTTGTTTAATTAAAACATTTGTCATTCCTGTGATAACATCTGAAACAGAAATCAAGTGTACTGTTGTGCTCAGTTGTTGATTTGGGTGGAATTTTTCATTGAAAAGTAGTATTCTCTTGAATTACAAAGTGCTCAATAATATTCTTGGCCATAAACATTAACTTGAAATAACAGTATAGTGAATTCAGACAACAACATCTTGGATTATATTACTGTGAGTTATCAAACAATTTTAGCACATAATCACACTTCAAGCCACTGGTATGTAAGGACATTCAAGATTACAGACACATCAACACTTTCAACGTTGGATCTTATTTCGAGCACCACTGGAATTTAGTTAGGACTTTATTCATATGGACTGGAGATATAACTTTTCGGACTATTTGGGATTAAGTGTGCAATACTGTAAGTTCTGTTTAAATGTTGTTCTCTTTGTAACCTAGGGAATTAAATTAGTTGCTGAATTTTACAAAACTTGTTGGTTTTTGCTTTTTCTCTGTTACTTTGTTTAAAACCATATAGTCATGAAAGGTATCATTTTTCTTTTTTTTCAAATAGCCTGTGATGTAGTTGGTAAGTTTTCTCGTTTTCTCCTTTAAGAGAAACATGTTATGTTCTCTCATTACTTAAAGGATGCCAGATAAGCACAAAAACTATGCAAAAGTCTTTTTTTTTAAAAAAAAATGGAAACATATAAATTTAAATTATACACGAAGCTTGGGAGAAACTATCAAAGATGGGACAAAATATATGTGATTGATGATAAGTATGTCACCAGACACATTAGGTAATGAAAGTAATTATGTGCCCTTAGACATGTGACAATCACATGAAAACCAAGAGAAAGAAGAACGATATTCTGAATCAGGGCAATAATAAGGCATGAAACTAGGATCATGTTTATGTTTCTTTTCAGACCTCCAGGTATTAACTTGGACTGAACACTAGCATCAGGATTGTTGATAGCTCAATCATATTGTTGGTAAATAATATACAGTTGCAAAAGAAGCAGTGAAGTTAGCATAGCAATGCAGGAGAATACTGTAAAACTGCATACAAAGAATACACTGTTATTTTTGGAATTAAAGATTGTTGTATGCACTTATTGTTTACTTTTACTTCTTTGTAGCTGAATTTATTCGGAAACAATTACTTTTAAAAATTTATATTTAAGATTAGCTGCCGCATTTAATCTGTGTCTTGGAAACTCAGGAAAAGACTTCACCTAAAATTACATGGCTGCGACTTCTTATTAAATAAGGAAAAATAAAAAATCTAAAACAAGTGTAATAAGCACAATAAAAGTCATTTGAAACAAAATTATAAAGTCAGTGGAAAATATGAGACATTTGGAAATCTTTTCCAATTATGACCTGCTGAAAATACTTGGGATAGGCTTCTTTTGTGGTAAAGAGATATGAAATCAATACAAAATTGATGCAATTTAGGTCCTCATTTAACTATTACTTTCTAGTGGATTAGTGACAGGGTACCTTTCTCACACACTCCTATATATTGACCATTTCAAGCATGAATAGTGTAAGAAAATGTAAACCAACCTATAGATTTATGGTGATAGCATTGTTCGGACCATTAGCTATGTAACTGAAGAAATATTTTTTTAACATGTTCAAGGCATCAACATTTCACAAGCAATCATCCTTAAATAAATGGAATTATGGGTAATATATGACTGTATCTAATAAACATTAACTGAATAAGTTTCCACTTAGTGCTGTATTTTAAGCATGTATTAATATCACTTAGTCTTGGATCATGTGTACTCTTCTAGTTTGGGAAAACATTTTAAAATTCCACTTATTTTTCTTTACTATCTGTCTGTGCCGATTTTGGCTCAAGCCACAGTCAAAGTCATTATATGAATTACAAACTATGGTGGCACTTAAAATCCATGTTTAAACAACATTTTTGGCAATCAAAACATAAAGCATTTGTCTGCCAAATGTGCAGTACAAAGTCAATGATGGCTTCTGGTGTAACATAATTTTGAGGCTGAATTAACGCTGAAAGGGTCTAAATTAATAGGATCAGAGGCTTTTGCCAAAATACATTTTATCAATGAAATTTAAGTTGAAAAAAGGTAATTGCTGTGATAACTGCAGCAGATAAAGAGAGAATACTAAAGCTAAATAAGAACATGATTGGAAAAAAAACTTCAATAGTGCAGTTCTTTTCCGGTGAACCAGATGTGAATACTTTCTGGATAATTTGAGCACTTGATAAATCATTTATAACAGTAACAAAAGTGTCCATGGAAAACATGATAATGCACCAAAGATAACAGATTTAAGATAGCAGCAAAACAAGTTAATGATCTCAATTTTGTTATCCCATATCTATTGCATATTGCAGGAAAATCTAGTATTTCCTTTGTTCGTCTAAACTTTTGTGGATCTGCAAATTTGAAGGATTGGGAGAGAAAATGTCCCCTGCCTTTGGAGACCTAAGTTCATCACTACACTCATATCACTACATAGATGCAATATTTGAATGAATGAAAGTCGAAAAAACCTGTGTAGACTTTATCCTTCTAAAATATTCTATTAATATTTTTAGAAGTTTTCTACTTACATCTGTCGCTGTCCTGTGCTTCGAGACCCTTAGCTTCTGCTATTGTTATCTGTGTGACAGCCACCTTTCTCCTGCCGAAGATTTGAGCACAGCAATTTCCTGGCTGGGGCTCATCATAGACTAGCGCACTAAAACACCGTGTCACGATATATAAATCATTATATCTAAGCCTAGTGTACTTCTGTGATCTTTGAAAAGGAAGCATCCCAGCTACATCATTATTCTGGCATCATAATCTTTCCAGTCATTAACCTATTCTTATGGCAGAGCTGGATGATTCAAGATGTAGCAGATATTGTTCCTATATACATTTATCTTTTCTACATACCTGAAATATGTCATCATACATTTTAAACAACCTGGAAATCTGCCCATACTTTGAATTCACATAAACGCTGGAGTGTTCTCCCTGATAACCGATATTGTTATTTGGTAGAAGAATATCTGGATTGTATGATAATCCAAATATGAAACAAAATTGTATTGTTGTCATCAGAACAATTTGAAAATTTTACAACAGGACCATTTTTCATCAATAAAAGTCATCTACAATGATGAAAAACGGCGGGATATGATATCATCACTCAATTTTTAACAGCAGGCGAGAAACCAATTATCTTCCTTCATAATTATCATCTAAGTGGACCAAAACAGAGATATATAAAGGAAAGTAAATTGTACAAATTGTACCAATCAAGAACTCACGTCCGAGTATATAATAAATGGCACTTTGACATTTTATTAAGTAATTTGTTAACCCAATTTCTTGTATTTCAATATAGTTTGTGTCTCTATTTATCATGAGCTGTTATTGCATGTGCATTGTTATTGCCGTAGGATATCAGTAGCAGAAACATACCCAACATTGTACTTATATTCAAGGTAAATTAGATAGATCATGTTGCTAAGTTATCACCTTTAAAAATTGCTTGGCAACAAAAGTTAAATATTTCATGGGAGGACATTGAAATAAGGATAAAAAATGGCATAAAATTATACACATTTGTAACAAGGTTTTGCTTACAAAAAACATTATTGTTGAATCTATACAATGTAAATTTATATCATTGCCTATGTGATCTATTATTAAAAAAATATTCAAAGGCAATTAAGGAAAAACTACAAGACAAAAGTCTGTGAATGAATTCATCATGTGTTATTCTTACTAGATCTTAATGGTGGTTCTGCAAACCAAAGATAAGACCTGATTCGTTTATGAAAAACATATATTCCCCAATAACAGACTCTATCGACTAAACGTCAACCACTTAGCCCCATAAAAATCAAAACTGCAAACAGTTTTAAGAATTGATATAATAAAATGAATATTTAACTTATAATTCAGATCATATACTTATGCATACAAACATGCAAGCCAACTTTCCGATGTCTACCTCACCTGATGTTACTTTAACTGTGCTCAGAAAGCCTTGTTAACAAAATGGTTCAAAATGTGTTTAAGAAAGATAAAAATTGTTGTAATTGCATAAAAGATGTAATCATGCCTTCTAGATATCGAAACATATATAAACAACAAATTTAATATATCTCACGTGGTCATTGCTTAACTGTGCTTAGAACGTGTCTGTCAAAGAACAGTCCAAAACGATTTAAAATGTTTGAAAACTGAAATAATTGCTGGTTGCTGCAATAACCTGAAAATTAAACCAAGTCACCAACACACAAATACACATGTACCTACCATCGTTTGTTTAACTCAAGTTGTCTATACTGAATTGCACAAACAAGTATTTTGTCCAAATTTTTCAGAGTTAAAATAAAGTTTAAGCTTAAAACTGAGAGAATTCAAGTATAATAGTTTCACCTAATCAGAACAATGATAAATTGTTTAAAATTTCATGGATTGGAATCTAAATGTTTTTTGTGTGTGTGATATCATGCTAAAATGAATTCAGCACTGATATACAGAGCTAATATACTGAAAGCAGTGGCATAATACTTTCAATTTTGTTACCAGAAAGGTCTTCGACATTCCTGTACTCACATAAGGTTGGGATTCCGGCTTGCATATATCCTGAGTACGAAATCTCCAACATCCCCAGGGTCAAACGTTGAAGGTATAATAAGATATCTCCCCTTCTTCAGTCTTACACGATTAAAGATGCTTCGGGAATTGTCAAATGGTCCAGATGATATCTCTTCTAGTGTGTCATGCATCCTGTACTTCCTGTTTATGTCGGTCTGATAACAAATCAAATACTTAGGCATAAACTGTTCCGTGTGCCACCAGCATTTTGGTTCTTGTTAGTAGAATCGATGGATTCAGAAACTGTGCTTGAACCAGTTAGTCACGCAAGACAGGGACTCTTTAATTGTCAATTTATATATTTTAGAACTTTAGTAACTGTATCCTTTTTGTCAAATGAATACAGCAACTGATGTTTAAGATATGTAACATTTTGCATTTTTATACAAAACTTTAACATTGCTCACAAATGACGAAATATTTTTCATGCTTAGGAACATGAGACAGGAAAGACAGAATTTCATAACATATCATTATATACCCTTTATTCATTGCAATATTATACAAGATTCTCAGCTGCATGAGTCAGGCACAACACTAGCTCTTCAACTGCCAGTTTAGAAACGTTCAACGTTCAGTAACATTATTCTATATTTTCAGGTGAATATAGTAGCTGATAATTTAGATAATTAACTTTCTAAACTTTTTATGCACAACTTTAACATTGTTCACAAAATGGCAAAGATGAACCAAACATTCTGTATAAGCAAGCAAAACATAATCTAATAGCTTATCATTGCATACACTTTAGACCAATAGCAATATCATCCTAAAAGTTTTAACTGAATGCAATCACTGATCTAGAACATATGAGACTTTGAAAACCTGAAAACATGTTAGGAGTAGGAGTAGCGGCAGCTACAAACTCAGTTCAAAATATGACCATCCCTGAAAAAATAGGTTAATTTTAATTAGAGAAGATGGCTTCTTGTCTGGGTCACTGCCTGTTTGAGTTGTGGATATGAACAGTGTGTGATGCCCTACCGACTATTGGCAGTTCCGAGCACATGGTCTTGAGAGTCGCTGCAACTCCATGGCGGTATATCGTAGTCAATAAATATTAGCCTGACACCCCACCCCAGACAGCTCCACTGTCCTCAGCTTCCATTGCCAACAATGCTCACTGCAGTGATGACATATGTCTGAGTTTGATGAGTTCTTCTCGACGCATGCAAGAGATGCTGTGTTTCACAATGAGATCTCTGTTGTAGACGATGTTGAGCGTGCCATTGTCGTAGAGCTCTTTTTGCTGCTGAGTCATGAGCAGCACGAGGTCTGTTCATATCCCTACCACCTTGGTGGGCATGAACAGCACAGTGATGTCAATGTTGAGATGGTATGTATTCACGTTGCCATCCTTTTCGACGATGACATAGGTCAGGTATTGGGTATTGTAAGCATCTGTCTACATTAAGACTGCGATAATTTTAAGAGCTTTTTTTAAGTATTCAGTTTCCATGCACCTTACGCAGTGCTTCCAGATGAGGTCTTTGTCATAGATGACCCTGATAACATCATTTTCAGACAGTTTTCTTCACTGCTGTTGGGTGAGCAAACTTTGCCAGCGCGCCACATCTATAGCTCTTGTCGTTGTGAGTTCTAAGGTCACAGAAATGTTGTTTCTCACCACCGTCCCGATTTCTTTGTCCAGTATGTCTGTATTGTGTAAGATGACATCCATGATGAACACAACATCATCAACGGCATACATTTTTTTATATTAGACATTGAATATTAAGATAAGCATAACGGATGAGAGAATTAACATTAATTGCCAAGACATGTGCACACTGCAAAAGCAGCTTGATGATTTTAGTGCACGTTACCGCATCAGGCAAAAATCCGCAGAGTGGTATCAGTTGATGGATACAACCATCGTTGGATCAGAGCTGGCTACTGTCATAGGATGCTGCCCATTTGGTGACAGATTCGATTGTGACTAAAAACTTATCTTCTTCCAGGTGTAAGATAGTCTCAATGATGTTAATGTGCTTGTGGGGATCAATGTTCGAGCCTGCATTACGACTATACACGGAGAAGCTGCTTGGAAGTAGAATATTGTTGAATGACATGCATACATCATGGCAGATCACCAGATTTTACTGCTCGAGTTTAAGTGTGCGTTTGTGAGACATGTGGGACTGATGCACGATTATTATTACCCACAGGTATTATCAGGTATGGCTGTGTCTCCGGTAGGGTCCCAGGATCTGTTGATTGATGCTCTTACAAGCAACTGTATTTCTTGCCTCATTACAACAAAATATTCCATCATCGCGACTTTTTCCATTACAGCAAAGCTCAACTTGCTATCAGTATCGTGCTAGTGTTCGGCTATCACAACTTCCGCGAGGACTACGGTAAGTCTGACGAGTCAAAGCTGCTAAAAGTATTTCAGCAGGGTCTAGGCATGGAAGTTATGCTGATTACGAACCGCAAAAAGAGCATTAGGTTATTACAAAATCGACATGGATCTATCCTGAGAAAAACATCATGCTGTACGTGCCGTTTAAGCTGATGGTGTTGCAGAAACAGTATGTGAATCATCAGGAAATTTATTGTGACGTGATCGACAAAGCCATCTCGCGTTTTCACAAGAAAATACAGTCCATGAAGTAGACTGACGCGAGTTCAACCTAACCACCAGTTTCTCTTTTTTCATGTTTTCTATCATAAGACTCTTAAAGCGACGCAAGGACATCAGCGCCAGAGCCATCAGGATGTCGAATATTGTTTTCAGCTCGCGAATCAACAGGGTAATGTCAAATTTACAACTATGCAGGGGCGATCTGATCTTGCTGAGCACTGTTTGATGCGCCAGAGAAGCCTGCTTGGTATCAATTGATTATGGCTTCCAGAGTGGGATCTTTCTCCGACACATTTGCATCAATGTTATTAAAATCGATCACCAATCTCATCTTATGCTCCTGATTCGACTATACTTCATAGCAGAAGCTCAAGTTGAGGCAAGTGTTCTTTTAAGAAAATGTATGTGCTTGTTTACACTGTCATCGTGTACTTTGAGATCCTGCAGTGATTCACACACAACCCACATGTGCTACCTGTTTAAACCTCTTGTGAATTTAGTCAGCTGATTTAATTTAACAAGATCCTCTAGAGTCTCAGGAATTGCTTTAATGCCAACATGGTCTAAATAACTGTGAGGTTCAATCACGTACATCAGCCTGAAATCTTTTGAGGAGTATGATGACACTGTCTTGTGAAGATAATAGTAAGCCAGTGCAATTTTTTCCACGCTGAAGTTTACTTTGTTGAATCCTTTTATGGCTAGAAATATAAAATCCCTGTCCCTGAGAGCCCAGAGGCTCTAATATCTATACTTGTTCCGATCATTAATTTCTTTCAGCAGATCTGTGGATGTACACTTAAGTTACCTTCTGTAATGATCATGCCATTTTTAAAAACACTCCTAACCTCCCGTTCAATCCTATCTGGCTTAAAACATTCCAGGTAACTATGAGACGCTGCAGCTGCATCCTGATCGATCTTTCAATGCACGCTGTACATGAGCACATAAAGCAGTGCTTCCATGGCCTTGTTGGGTTCAAAAAATGGGTACAACATCCTAGTCTGGAACATTATCGGGCTTGTCACCCCCACGATAGTATCAATGTCCTCATATTCTACTCCGGCATGATGCAAAAATTTCCTCCTGTCCACAGAGGCTCGTAATTTTCTGTTTCCACGAAATTAATTTCGTGCCAAGACTTTCTCATTGCAGTCGTGGCCTTTTTGTGGGTGTCGTCGTCTTTTCATGCAAATCGATGCCATTTGATGTATCCTGTTTCTATGATGGCGTCGATGAAATTCGGATGCAGTTCATGGATAATAGTATGAATGATACCTTCGATGTCTTACCAAACCGTGCCGATTCTCTGTCATAACGAAATTTAAACATGGTAAAATACCTGTTTATGACATCTCTCAGCTGTTTCTGTCGCATGATATGCACGGAAAGATTAGACAGCACTGGTTCATCCTTCGTAAACTCCTCAAAATCCTCTTTGATGCAGGATTTAAAAAAATTTCGCATGAGATTGATTTCTGCATAATTTCATGTGGTTTGCTTGAGCACCTGCTAAGAATTTCAGGCGTACATGGCATTCTGCCGGTTGGTATCGTCAAACTGCAACTGGTAAAGTTCGATAGCCACTCAGACGATTTCCGCCATGGTTATACAGTGGGCTTAAGGTTAAAATGTTATATTAACTCGTCCAAGGTAAACGTTTGGAAAAAACTGAAACCGGGATTAGCAGATTCTGGCGTGAGCGATGTAAACTTAAATGTAGAGTACTTGGTGTACGTGTGTAAAACTTAGTGGCGATGTGAAATTTGAGTGTGGCTGTCCCAATGGGTGGAGTACCACTGTAAAGTCTGCCATGGTGTTTGGCCTGATGCCATCTAATCTCCACGTGAGAATGCGCTCTGATCAATAAGTGATTCTGCATACCTGAAATTTCCAGATCATGACCGCCAAGGGTAGCTGTATCTGCAGCCTGAAATTATATGTGACTCTAGCTGTTGCACATTCGCTTTCCATGGAGGTGGGTGTGATGTGACGAGTAAAGACAAAATAAGCCTTAAAAAAAGAGAATACTGACAAGGCCGAGATGGTCACACCATATCAGTTTCCGGAGTCACCCTTGAGCAGTGGGATGTGCCCAGTGTTGTTTCTGACGCACCACATGTCCATGTACATTTTCATGGCTACTTCGTTGTTTGCCACAGGCGAATAATCCGTCACCACGAGTATAGCTTCCACCACAGCAATGAGAGTTCTGGTGAGGGTTCTTCCGGTGGGCAATAGTTTCGTCCTTCCAAACGTGTTCAGGTGCAAATACGAGATCGCATGAGTGTTATCCTCGACGAACCATATCGTGGGCAATCAGTATAATTTTTGTCCTTCCATCGACGTTGTTTTGTACAAGCTAATCTTTGTATTGATGATGTCAACTAGTCATTCATAACTGGAATTGTTGATTCTAATTTCCTCCACGGTCTGAATAACGATCGGTGTGTAATTTCCACCAGCCTCCTCTCAGTCGAACCAGATGGAGCGGTCCATGGTTAAAAAGTGATAAATCATGGTCGTTCTCGTGTTCATTCCGGTGTGTACTTCCACTTGCCTCGAATTCTGCAAGGTGGTTCCAGAAGAAGGAGAGACCACGATGAGATAGCTCGTGATCTGACCCGCCATGGAAAACGTTACATCTACATGTACGTTTTCTGACACGGATCCGCCCGTTTTATTGTACTTTTTGGCTCGACAACCTGAGAAGATACGAAAGCCTGTCAGGTGACAGACTCTGAAAGTCCATATAATACCCTGCTCTTTACGTTTCCCGTTATGCTCAATTCCGATCACGGGATCATTTCCACACTGAACCCACATCAGGACAAGTTCAAAACTCTGAGTTTAACAAGTCATTGGTAAAACACGTTCCGTGTATGAGTAACAAGTCATTGGTAAAACATGTTCCATGTATGAGCAGCCATGCTGACACAGGCAACACTAGCGCAGTCATCTCCGTTGACCACAACTCCAGCTTTGCCATCGTCGAACCAGACAAGATGGAGCCTGTGGATGAGCTGGATTCGGGCATATAAAAAATCGCGTGTTTGACGGCATCAAGATCGACTGCAATTACATGATTAAAATCTGTGAGCATTTCTCGCTGTCATGAAACAAGCACTTCAGCAGCATTTACTTTGATCAGTTGTACTATGGTGTGCCGAAATACATCAGACATAACACGGAACTACTGCAGGGGCATTATCACAAAAGAATTCAAAGACTACTACGTCGCCGCGATGTACGGATCCAAGCACAATTTGATGACGTCTCATCACAGAGCAAATACGGTACCTGAGGAATATAAAAATGGATGTGGAGCATTTTACATATGTGCTGCCCACAAACTTTTATCTCCTTCGTCAATATAACACCATGTCGTTTGAATAAAATCACCAGCAAATGTCAACGCGAGGACATTCTCAGAAAATGTGTCGAACAGCGGTTGCAGTTGTGTCAGCTCATCACCGAGGATACAGTGGGCAAACAGGTGTTTTAACGCGATGTAGCCCAGGAGCTATTAAAATCAGTCTGTGAGGCGATTGCATAACAACAAGGAACAGCTACTCCTGAGGCTAATCAAACTGAGATCCTGGAAAAACTGACGCACCTCAAAGAGCAGAAAGTATCAAGACAGGCTGGTTATGGAGGCACTGACCAAAATAGGTCAGACAAGTCTGGTCAAGGAGATAGAAGAGTACTTGAATGCGACCGGAGAGAGAGAGAGAGAGAGAGAGAGAGATTAAAACACATAAAAGAAAAAACTGCAGAGGATAAAGATTTATTAGTTGACGAAATCCATCGTCTGCATCGTTTTCACAACATGATCATAATCCTTGTCTTGAGCTGTATAGAAAAACACGTGAAGGCTCAGCTCGATAGCGTGAACCGCACCATGAGTGCATGAAAAAAGTAGCACTACAGGTGTTGAAGGCAAAGACAAAGGCAAGGGCAACATCAAAAAGACAGCTTTTAAACCCGATGCGACATAGGCTACATCGACGCGGGCAGTGGAGCTGCTCACAACTGCGCTACCAGCTTTATATCCATCTGGAGTGTTACTCCCTCTTCCATCTTCCCTGATACTTCCTCCACCACCTTCAACCATCAGCTTTCTCAGACAGGCGACGTCTGAGGGAGATCCTTTTACACGTGTACGATACGTTATTTTTCTCGATCGTTCACAGCCAGGGGTAGTGAGGAGTAAGAAGAAGAAAAATGTAAGGAAATAGGAGGAGAAGGAGACGAGAAAGAGGAGATGGGAAGGATTATGAGAGATGTTAATAAGGAGCTTAAAAAGAAGCTGGCGCGTGCTCCTATCTCTGTACCACCACTTGCTGGTGGCGCACGATCTCATGTAATCATCACTGAACATGATCAAATTGAGAAGCATACTGGCCTGAGGAAATTAGCCATTAATCTCTTCCACAATCTGTTTGTTCAATTAATACTGAGCCGACCTGAACAGTGTTCATCCATTGTTCTGCAGTGTGATCTGAGCACTGGCTGCATAGTTCCCTCCGGCAGCAGTCTGGGTTTTTCCTCGTACCTACAGGAAAGCTTTGTGGGAAGCAATTATACATATTTGTCGCACCTTTTCTTTGTTTCGATGGGTACTCTCATTGAGGTTGGTGAAGTTTGAATAATGGTATTCGACGTACTTATAGTCGATCGTCGAGTCGTGGATGGGTGTGTCCTGGTATTCGACGTTTTCATAGTGGATCGTCAAGTCGTGGATGGGTGTGTCATCATTCAGCCTCATGTAATCAGAAGTGAATGTCGAATACATGGGTTTTAATACTCCTGTCTTACATTTTCAAACATGTCTTAGGTTCCAGGCACAGGTCACCATAATCTTCTAAGGCCGTATCCAGACATGATGCGTCTGACCCCTGATACGTAAGCGTTGGAAGCTTTCCTATCAAGATCAGACCAAATCTACTCAGACTGAGCACTCAGCTCCAGTTTTCTTGAGAGTGTTCCGGGCCTGTGGAGACAGACGTGAGCAGTGACGCTACTGGAGTTGCCGATGTCGTCGTCGGAGCTGTGGACATCGAAGTTGTTTGCCCCTCAATTTTACTGGATATTTTTGACCCACTGCCATTCCCACCACAGAGGTCGCTCTAGCTTCTATGGCTTTGAGAGGAATCGGTAAAGCCAATTGAACTGAAGAAACAAATGTGGATAAAAATGTACCCACGATTTTACGTCGCATCTTGCATGATCGTCTTAAGTTTTATACTTTAATCCACCACCATTCTGTCACGGAGGTTTACATCTTACGATGCTGAAAGTGCTCTGCATCTCTATGCAGTTTACATCCATGGCACCTTTATGATACTCGTATCTTTCACCGCACATGCAGGTAAAAGGTGATTCTCTTGTTGTTATCCACGGCATTTCTGGACTGATCCGTTACCATCCTGGATTGCGTACGTGTTCACGATGAGATAATACATGATAGGATTTAGGCGGATTCGCATTAACTATCCCGGAGGCACATTAATCTCCGTGGAGTAAACATTGGAGGCCAAACTGACCGAAGAGAGTGACTCCAGAAAGATCAAGAAGTTAATGAGTAAACTGTTCACATCTGTGATGTTCACTGGTAAATCTCCCTCGTAGACACCAATGTCTGATAATACTGCACCTCCACTGAAACAAAAGATCGCTCCGATCAAGCTGAGGCTGTCAAATCCCACAAGGTAACCGCGAGATAATGTGATTCTGGTGTTAAGGATGGAGTAAGGTGTATCCGTTGGTTGTAATCAGCCTGAAAATTTCCGTGGCGATGTTGGATGTTGTAACCATGTGGAGATATCAAGATCGTGTTCGCTTCACATTGTGCACTGGTCCAATATGAAAGTGATTGTTGCTAGCGATGATGTTAGAAAAGCTGTTCCACATCTCAGTATGATGCCTGCTGATCTAATTCTATGGATGGGATGTACCGCTCGGTCGAACTTACCAATCGAGAATCGAATAGCAACGTGGTATCGTCGAGAGGCATCTTCTTATTTTAGGGTGCTGTCACAGTTGTTGATTTTTAGCCAAAACAATGATAGCCCATTAGATCCCTGTACAAAATATGGTACTAATCGTGCGTAAGCAGATCATGAGACAGCTGATGATTCAAAATTTCTACTATACGACATTACCTGCATGTTTAGAAGCTATCAAGAGCTTCAACTGAGCCACGATCTCGACCGGGTTCTGGTAGTAGCGGACCTCAGATCCGCCTCTGTCGTCTGTCCATGATCTTCTTCTGAGCGTCTCAACCTCTCCTCCCACCATTGTCTCAACTCCTGCCTCTCCTTTTCTCCCTCTCATCCACATTTCTCTTCATCTCCTGCCGCAGCCTCATCTGCACACACTCTAGTTGTTGCCCATCGTCTCCGGCAACTCTTTTCATGGCCATGGTGGTAGCGCTGATGAAATTTGCGTCCGTGTCTCCGACACCCTCAACCAGTCTCCCAATCCAATGTTTTTACTGATAATAAACGTCAAATTACAGACATAATATACTATATACACACTGGAGTGGAGGAGGAGAGAGCAGGCCTTTGCAGGATTTGATCAGAGTGTTTACATGAATTTGATCCTCCGGTGTCGATCAACGACATCGATGAGGTGTCAGAGCATGGCATTCGACGCGTGCTACATTCGCGAATCAGAAAGCACCACAGTGTCAAGTATAACATGATTGGCGAAGTGCTTTTCACGAAACCGTCACTGTACTGGGACTACGACTTGGAGGATAATCTCAGACCACACATCGATGATGAGAAAAAACTCATTTTACTACTCGACAACATGCTCTTTTTGACATGAACAACATAGGCATCCGATTGATTTACAGAAAGGTAGTGGACAATATAGAAAAATTTCAGCCAGATGGTTCGGGATGGATACCCGTAGGTGTAACTGTACTCATCATGAACATGTCCAGGTACAATCTGCTCAGGGCATGCTCATGGCTGTCACTGCCCGCCAATATAGCCAAAAGACTACCAATGTTTCATGTTGGCGGTGCTCTCCGTGCTTCATCCTGCAGTGAAAAACCCAGACTGAGCCAGTCATTACACGCTGTACCAGGCCACGCTTGATTTTCCTGGAATCCAGTTTCCGGTGAGGATAAACAGCATCCCCAAATTTCAAAAGCAAACTCACATCGGCATTACCGTATTTAGGTTCGACTATGAGAACAACGTGGTTTATCCACTCATGCTGTCATCAAGAGAGGCTCCTACCAGCATATATTTATTGTACGTTACAGGCCATGTTGGCTCTAGTGATCGTAACAATTCACCGTGACAGGAACTTCACTGGTTGCGATGGCCCTGTGGGTCATTACTGCTGAATCAAGAATTTGTCAAGGATCATGAGCGGACAGGTCTCTAAAAAGAAATGTGAGACGTTTTTCTGCAGAATGTGTCTGGTGTGTTTTTCATCATTTCACTGTATCAAATAACCTGTACTAATGGGCCATGTCACAGCAGATGCTGGTAAGAAGTTTTGCCAAGATGATCCGGAAAAGTTCGCCGAGAGAATGCTGACCTGGACATAGGCAGCGATGATGCACACAACGAAGTCAACACAGGATATTTTCTTGAAGTAGACCTGTATTAACCGTCAAAGATTCATGTCACGTATAACGATTAACTGTTAGCACCAGAAACTTTCACTGGCCGCACATGCTTGCACTAAAAACGAAACTCGAGTGCGGAGAGCGAACATGCCGAAACACATGCCTAATCTCATGGGAAAAAACAAGTATGTGATTCACTACAAAAATCTCAAAGACAGTGTCTCCATTTCGGGATAGAGTTTGTCCAGACTCATCGCGTGCGAAATTCAAGCATAAAAATGGCTGGAGAGAAGTCCAAACAAGCCATGGCCAAGACCGATTTCGGAAAGGAGTTTTTCAAGCTCATGAACACCTCGGTGTTTCGCAAAACCATGGAAGATGATTGAAAGCGTGTCAAGTTCGACCTCGTCAATGACATCAAGCGCTGAAACAAATTTGTGAATGATCCCACCTTTGTCAACTTGAAAATCTTTAACGAAAATCTGGTAGCCATTCACAGTAGGAAAAAAACAGTCTTGTCATGTGCAAGCCGATTTACTGCGGGTTTGTTGTGTTGAAGCTGTCTACACTGCTTATGTACGACTTCCATTATGGGCGCATCCAGTCGTGCTATGGTTCTAAGGCTAAGTTATTGTTTACAGACACGGACAGCTTATCCTATGAGATCAAGATCGAGGATGTGTTTTGGGACATGTACAAAGACAAGCATCTGTTCTGTTCGATTATTCGGACTACCCCAAGTCGTGCCCATTTTACGACGACGCCAACAAAAAGGTCATCAGAAAGTTCAAGAATGAGATGAACTCGGTGCCATCGTGGAATTTGTCAGAATACGCAGTAAAATGTACTCGATCAAGTTAGCTGGCATCGTGGTCAAAATATGTGCTTAAGGCATTAAGCAAAGTGTCATTCAAAAATCTCTCCTGCATGGCAATTACCTGACAGCGTTAGGAAGAGTCAAGATCTTTTAAAAAATGAACACCATACGAACGAATTATCAGAATCTGTTTACATATGCGCTCCAAAATGTTGGATTATCCTGCAACAACAAGAGAAACGTGCTTGAGGATGGTATCAGCACCCTTGCACATGACCATGATACCGTCTTTGAAGAAATAGAGCTGCTCTGAGGGGTGGTAGGCATAGGAACAGATATCGTGCTGATCACGGTTCAGCAGCAAAAAAAGAGCTCTACGACAATGGCACGCTCAACTGCGTCTAAGGGAGAGACCTCATTGTGTAACACAGCATCTCCTACATGCATCGAGAATTACACATGAAACTCACACGCGCATTCGCTGCAGTGGCCATCTGTGGCAACAGAAGCTGAGGTGGGGTGTTAGGCTAAATTTATTTGACTAGCATAGACCACCATGGTGTCGCTAGCGACTCTCGAGACTGTGTTTTCGGAACTGCCAGTAGTTGGTAGGGCACCAAACATCGTTCGTATTCACCCACATCCAGGCAGAGACCCAGACAAGAGACCGTCTTCTCTAGTTAAAATGAACATATTTTTCAAGTTGGTCATGAACTGAATTTGGAACTTCCACTAATCATGTTACTCGTGTTCATCATGATGCGTAAGCAGATGTGAGAGAAAGTCACAGCATTTCATGGCAGAAATATTAACCTACAGTAATATTACCAAAGAGTTTCACTTCAATGCAGTGACTGATTTAGTCATTATGAAACTTTCAAAAAACTTTAACTTGGTGATGCTGCACCAGAAACGTTACATCCGTCTCACCATGATTATGCAAGTGATACAAAAATGCTGTAAGTTCCGATCTCTATACGGCTACATTCTGAAGTTTAATATGCATATATTTGATCGTAAAGAACCCGTTTCAAAAAACTTTTTGCCTATAATCTGAACTATTTGTCTTATTTGGTGACCTGCAAACTAAATTTCCCTCGCCAGTAACTTCAAAAATAAGCATTTAATAGGCCATTTTCTGGTGTGTGTTACTGCTGTTTGTTTTTCTGCACCCTTGTGTGTGTCTTGGTGAGTACAATGCAAATCAGCTCAAAAAACTTTCTCTGAACTAGACAAAATTTCAGGGGTTGCAAAAAAGGACAATTTGACCAGGCATCATTTACAACAGTGTGGATGAAAAATTGATAGTGTTCTGAAAACACATTGAAGGATTTATGACATGTTTCTCTTTGGAGACATTCATTTAATTGAATATCTAGCATAATTTTGTACATGTGATATTTAGTAAAACTATAAATCTATCCTTATGACACTGATTCTCAGACAATATGATGTAACTGAAAACTGATCCGGTGGCTAAGTGGTAAGAGCATCCACCTCGGATGTGGGAGGTCGCGGGTTCG
Source organism: Sinohyriopsis cumingii (assembly GCA_028554795.2). Lineage (NCBI taxonomy): Eukaryota > Metazoa > Mollusca > Bivalvia > Unionida > Unionidae > Sinohyriopsis > Sinohyriopsis cumingii. The sequence goes on along the minus strand of CM068828.1, from coordinate 15,878,843 downwards.
ATCTCCGGTCGAGTCATATCAGAGACTTATAAAAATGGTACAAACAGCTGCCACGCTAGGCACTTAGCATTAAGAGGTTAGTGTTAGGACTGACTGGCCTGGTGTCAGGATAATGAACTAGTGGGACATCATGCTACATGTCTGCAGCATGATGTCCCAGTGCTAGACATCACTATAAACTGCCACACTGCATGTATCGTAGCGAAATGACTGAAAAATTGATAAAACTACTTAAAAAATCCAAATTACACACTCATGCACATGCAAGTGAAAGGTAAAGTTCTAAGCCATACATTGATCATAAATTTGTAAAATGTTGTCACAGCTGAAAATTGAACTTAACCCGTGTTTACAAACATAATACTAAATCTGGTGGCAACCCGTGCAGTACTTCAAAACTTATTAAGTGGAGCTAACTTCATTACAAGCAAGATATGATTGGATGTGACTAGGCAGGAGAAAAGAATTGGGTTAGTCTGTATGCAACACCAATGTGGGGTAAAATAATAGATTCGGCCAAAAGGTATGGTTAAACAAAAATATAGACTGATGATGTTGGACTTCCTAATGGAATGCCAGTATATTCCTGCATAACATTCATCCTAGATTTATAGTCCTAAGAAATATAAAACTTGAAGAAAGATTATTAAATTTTCAACATAGTTATCAAATGGTACTGGTACTATACAGTGTTGCGAATACCACCAATACACCAACATTTCACATTAATGTAATTTGCTCAGTGACATCACAGATATATATATATATATATATATATATATATATATATATATATATATATATATATATATATATATATATATATATATATATATATATATATATATTGTGCTTCTGTTATTCTCCATTAACTTTACATTGTCAGAATAGTGCAGAATTCATCCATAGTGCACGGATTAATATTGCACGACACGTGTGTCTAAAATAGTATCGTTTATTAGGAACTACTTCGATTGTAAGCAAACAGTGTACACTCATGTAGCAGAGGCTTAACATTTTGGGTTATTAGATTTGCTTGTGAATAAACTAAGCAAGCTGTTTTGTCTATTCGAAAGTAGAGATGATGAAGTTAACAACGTGGACGTATTCTCTGAGTCACAAATGAAACTTTAAAGCAGGCGAATGAATGAATGTGATATTCGCAATGTCCACAGCAAACATTAGAGACATGGTTTTGAAAGTACATTCTGATGATCTAAACAGTTATTTAGGAGAAATGTTCGTAACATTTTGCAAATGAATGGTTCTGACTGTGATCAGTGCTCTATAGGGTCGATAATAATAGCATAGAAAAGCATATTGAGGCCATCTCGTATCTATCAGAGAGGTACCATATTACAAGTCAGCCAAAATGCTAAATTCGAGGAAAAAATGGAACTGAAGGATTTGGTATTAAACTCAAAGCCTCACAGACAATAAGCCAAGACGACACAGTTTTATTTCACCTATATGTCACACAGTAGCAGTCTAGCAAATTTCCCTATTTAACTTTTATGATACAATGTGTTGGATCTAAGCTAGCAATATAATCCATACAGGTAATGTACTTAACTGGGGTCTCCCTAACAGAGAGCATGCAAGTGACAAGGCAGACATATGCCTTCCTTAGCTGGTAAAAAGAATGTCAATAAAACTATTTGCGATAGCGCAAGGATATGTATGATGAAGGGTGAACATTTCTGGACCTTAATAGCAAATTTGGTATTGATAGGCCTGATGTCAGGTAGAAATTTTGCTCAGATGGCATACTTTTGTTTCATAAAGGACAGTGGAGCCCTTAAAAATTCATGCTATAAAATAACCCAGAAAAATGATAACTAGGATAGGCCAGGTCTTGTACCATTTCACTGTTCGATTTCACTTGTATCTGCCCAGAAAGGGAGATACCAGGCCGGGTCCTGTACCTGTTTCTTAACTGTTTTTCTTTAAACATCCTTAGTGTCTGCCATTGTAAAGACACTGGATCAGGTCCTGTACCTGATCCTTTTGGACTTGTTCCTGGCAAGTCACTCGGACCCACATAATATGGGGTTCCTGTAATATTTTAGTCTTTCTTTTTCCCCTTACATTAGTGATCAAATATCAATGTATCCTTGTAATTGTTTATTATTCACAAGTGGCTTTGCATTAGTTGTGTCCCAGAATAGGATCCAATGTTTTTTTGTCATCTGCACACCATGGGAGATAACGGGCCAGGTCCCGTACCTGTAACCCTTTTCTTCCGTACTTTTGCAACTGCCTGTTTTGGCTGATAATTGTTCAGGTCCTATACCTGACAGAAATTTTCTACATATGCCTGTCTGCTAAGGAACCATTGGTCAAGACAAACATACCTACCTAAGCTGTCCGGTAATTATATATTTTACAATTTAGGCACTCCGGGTACTCCTAGGGTGTACACAAATCTAATTCTAAATATATTTTCATACGTATATAATTTATATAATTTAATCATACATACATTATTTTGGCATTCACTTCTGTTAGCGTTCCATTAAATGTTACCACACCTTGTTCATAGTGTCCCTGCATAACAGTCCTATTTCAAACTATTCCGTTTAATACCATATGTTTTCTAACTCTACCAGATCATGCTACCCAAGTGCATAACATCTGTTATGGTTGAGGTAGTCTGTGCATTGCTTGCCGCGATTGTCTTATGCGCTTGGTATGGTGATTGGACATTGATTTCAGGCCAGTTGATGGTGAGGTATATTGCCCTTCCTCCGGTTCCAGTGAGGATATGGCAGGTTGTTGAAAACGAGTGGTCTCATGCATCATCTTCAACATGTGGTCCAACTTACTGTCCACTTGTGTACTGATGACCGGTGTAATCTTCTGTACCACCTGCTGTGCTCTGCGGTCATTTGTAGCTTGAACAACTATTGCTGCCACAGGTGTTTCTCTAGAGTTCTGCTGCTGTTGCTGGTGGTCAACAGAGGCATACGCGAGCTGGTGGAATGGATCCTCTTCACAGCCTGCTTAATCCCTTCAGGACTCTCTTATACATATATAGGTACTGAGCGATTTCTTAACAACAATTACTACCCCTGATACACAGAGTCAATCCAACTTTATCAGCAGATCAGTCGACATAACAGCCTCGATGCCTGTCAAAATTAAGCAACAGACTTGGGCCAGGTCTTAATAGATCTTCAAGCCCTCCTTTTCACATCCACAGACAAAATATATAAATTAAAGTTTGATATCACATCAAACACACCCAAACTGAACTTAGTCTTCATGGCCAAGAAGTCCCTGCTCTCCATCACCCATTGGTTGACATCATGGACCAGATTTGATACAATAACATGAATGGATTATCTGTGTTGAGCCTCTGCTATCACACCACATGGAAGTGGTCATGAAGCTGGCCGAGAACAGAGCTCATTGGCGATACTTTGATGAGCAGTTTCGACCCATGATAGAAAGGTGAGAGGGCAAGTGGGGTTCCACCCACCTTGAACTTTATGTGCAATCTATTCTTGATAGCATGGGTGCAAAGGCGGTCACCAGCACTACTGCAGTACCATCTTCCATCTCCAAAATGCATCCCCCAAAAGGGGCCTGTTGTAATCATTACAAAGGGCTGAATTGTACTAACGGTCTAGCATGCAAATACCAATATAATTGTTTAAGTTGTTTGGGAGCTCATCCCTTCTCTAAATGCCAACTGCCCATTTATCATCCACACAAACTGTTGCCCAAATATGCTCCAAAAGCAGGAGATACCATAAAACATGCAGCCAATGTTGTGGCTACAAACTCACTGAGTCACAAGGACAAACTGCAAACTCTGCAACACAGCCAGCGAGATAAAGTGGTCCCACACAATCAGAAAGGTTCATACTTCAGTCGAAGTTGACAGGTTACAACATTTGTTGAGGGGGAACAACGCTGCTAAGATACATCTGTTGATTGAGGAATGCACATTTGGATTGCATATGGGGCATGGGGACTCTCCTATTCAAACTCATAATCTCAAGTCAGCCATACAAAATCCAGAGGTTGTTCAAGACAAAATAAACAAAGAACTTAATTCTGGAAGGCTTGCAGGTCCTTTCAAGAGCCACTCTTTCCCACAATTTCAAACAACCCCTCTTGGCTTGGTTCCAAAGACCACAACTGGTACTTTTCAAATGATTCACCATTTGTCACATTATCAGGGATCTTTTAAAAATGATGGTATATCTCTGGAAAACAGTGCTGTTCAATATCAAACTGTGGAACAGGCTATTACAAGTTTTTTTACAGTCTTGGTAGAGATTGTGTTATGGCAAAAACAGACACAGTACCTTTAGAATTGTCCCACTCTGCTCCTTTCAGCATTATATGGTTTGGCTTCACATGGAATGATATGTACTGTTATGGCAAGTGTCTTGCTATGAGCTGTAGCTTCAGTTGTCAACTCTTTTGATATTTTAGCACTGCACTACTTTGTATTGCAACACACAAATTGGGCATTGCCAACATGGTACATGTTCTAGATGACTTTCTGCTGTTGGAATCAAACTATAACATCTGTAAGGAAAAACTAGACACATTCTTAATGCTTTGTGTATATATTGGTTTTCCCATGTCTGCGGAAAAATTTCTTCCCAGTCCAAAAATGGCCTTTTTCGGCTATGAACTTGATACAATCAAGATGGAAGTAAGACTTCACATAGATAAACTCCAGAAGTGCTACAGTCTGATAACACTGCCAACAAGACCCCAAAATGGTGCTCCACAATCTCCACTCCATAATTGGCACACTTAGTTTTGTATGTTCAGTTGTCCTGCCTGGCAGAACGTTCTTGAGAAGGTTGATTGATCTGAAATTGGTGTGTCAAAACGGCATCACTTCACACACATGAAGAGGGAGGTTCGAGCTGATCTGCAACTGTGGTGCATATTTATTAAAGAATTCAATGGTAAATCTTATTCCTCCCTGACTGCTGGTTGGACTAGCATGTCATTCATTTGAACACTGATGTATCCAGCATAATTGGCTTTGGCGGTGTGCTGGGCAGCGAATAGTTTTACGGCACATGGAATAAGGAATGGCGAGACCAAGATATCACTCTCCTTGAGATATATCAGATTCAAAATTTGGGCCCATCAGCTAGCTAAAACAATTTCAATGACCAAATGGCTTTGGCTGATATTACCGTGCAACAATTTTTTTTGTTCCTGGGTAGTAATTGTTTTTTTCTAATTGCTTATACCTCAAAAGTATAGAAAATACTATTATTCCCTACAAACTTTGCTTTTGTGACTAGGACAGTGATATTTTGAAATTCACCTATTTTCCAGAATATTCCAGATAGATCCAGTGCTGAGTAAACTTGGAGTAACTTGGAGAACTTTCTAGAACATTTCATTAATATAAATAGTAATATAAATACAGGGGCCTTAAGCCCACCAGTTCAGTTTAGCTCCAGCATTTTTCTGAGATGGCATCAAGAGGCTACACCAGAAACGTTATGCAGGTGATACAAACATGCAGTAAGTTCCGATCTCTATACTCATTTTGCTATGACTGCGGCCAATTTATCAAGACAAGAGCGAAAAAGTACTCCGTGGAAGCATCTGCTAAGATACGTGAGGCCGACAAGGCATATTTCGACTAGGCTGATAAATCAGCCCTTCACTAGGTGATGATATTGATTTTCGGATGAGGGGCTAATATAATCTATTCGTTAAAAGCTGAAATTGTCTGAATCCAAATCTGGCTGCACACATCGATGTATATTTTATACACTTACTGGTATTTCTCGTGGCTGTGCAGCTACCGTCAGCTGAAAGGTTCTTTTGGTGACATATAGATTATATTTCTTGAGCAAATCACATGTTTGGTGACTTGTAAATCCACATGGAATGGCACAACCATCTGTCCTGTGGTCATTTTGAATTTCGCGCTTGATATGGCTGTTACCAATTACCGGTATGTGCCTAAAGTGTACGTGGGTTTGTTCCGGAATGATTTGCATGCAGCAAAATTGCATATTTTAATGAAAAGGTGACATCAGACTCATAACATTGTCTATCAGTATCAATACAGATTTGTGGGGTTGATTTATCGGAGTATATTTCGGCATGCCTGTCGGGGATCAAGACAAACCCTGGGCACATCATTCATTTCACCTGCGAACACTGCAAAAAAAAAAAAAAAAAAAAAAAAACCACTCTGGAATGTAAGATGGAAAATTGATGCTTGGAATTTTATGTACTAATTTTTTTTTAAATTTTTCAAATTGTCAAAAGTTTTAATTTTACAATCTTTAACAATTTTCAATGTTATCTCTTACACACTAGTCGTGGGTGAAATAAATGTATTTCTGTAGGATGGTACAGAGGGGAAAAGAGAACCGTGAAGTTCGCTATCCGAAGAGTTTGGCGGGAACCACTGACCACTCAAGCGACTGCTACTTCTGCATGGTGGACCCTTCAAAACGTCGGAGTGGCAAGAATGCACATGCTATCACTTACCCGGACCTTCCTTTATCCATCGCTCCGGTGCCACACTGCCCTGAGCTCCGCATACTCACTCCTCTGGAGAGAGCATCCATCTTTAGAAGAGAGCAGCAAGTCAGAAAGCGAAGAAGACGTTGTAGATCCAGATAACAATTTCAGCTGAGGAGAAAAACCCTTACTACCCCAACCCAAAAGACCTCAACGACTTAATCAGAGATCTTGGTCTCACCAAGTCCAATGCCGAGATTTTGACGTCTAGGCTCAAGTAGTGGAACTTATTGGATGAAAGTGTGCAAGTTGCAGATCAGAGGAAGCATCACCAAGATTTATCCAGCTTCATCACCCATCAAGGTGGGCTCTGCTTCTGCCACAATGTGAGCAGTCTATTCGAGGCAATCGGAATTGCCTGTAACCAGAATGAGTGGCGCCTCTTCATTGACAGCTGATCCAGGAGCCTCAAAGCCTCAAAGCCATGCTGCTCCATACTTGGAACATGTACCCATCTCTTCCCCATGCTCACTCGGTGCACCTCAAAGAGGATTAAAACAACATCAAGACCTTGCTGGATGCCTTGAAGTATGATGAGTACGGCTGGGAGATCTTCGGAGACTTCAAAATCGTGGCATTCCTGATGGGTCTCCAAGGTGGTTTTACCTAGTTTCCCTGCTATCTTTACCTTTGGGACAGCAGGTACACCAATGCACAATATCACAGGCGAGACTGGCCACAGCGGACAGAGTTCTCTGTGGGGAGGAACAACGTCAAGTGGGAGCCACTGGTGAACCCCCAGAAGGTGTTGAATGCCACCACTGAACATCAAATTGGGCCTTACGAAACAATTTGTCAGAGCTCTAGATAAGGAGTCAGAGCTTTAGATAAGGAGTCGGGAGCCTTCAAGTACCTTCAGTACTTCTTCCCTAAGCTGTCTGAGGCAAAGGTAAAAGCCGTTGTCTTAATCGGACCACAGATAAAGAAGATCCTCAGTGAATTCCACAAGAAGCTCACTAGTAAGGAGAAGTCGGCATGGAAATTTGTTATCGATGTGGTTCAAGGCTTCCTGGGCAATCACAAGGACAAAAACTATGTGGTGCTGGTTGAGACTCAGGTGAAGAACTATGGCACAATGGGCTGCAATATGTCCCGCAAAGTCCATATTCTTGATGCTATTCTTGATAAATTTAAGGAGAACATGGGAGCATACTTGGAGGAGCAAGGCGAGCACTCCATCAGGATATATTGTACTTTGAATGCCGCTACCAAGGACAGTAAAATGAGAATATGATGGGAGACTACATTTGGGGGCTGATTCATGAAAGCGATTTACAATATAATTGCAAATCTTGAAAAACTACTAATTTCTAGATCTTTGGTGGTCATATTTGTATTACTTTAGTATCAATACACATTAATTTTGATTCATATGTTGTTGTTTTTTACTTTATGTGAATGAAAAGACACAAATTCGCCCGTTTTCTCATTGGAAATAGGTAAATTTCAAAATATCACTGTCCTGGTAACAAAAGCAAATTTGTGGGGAATAATAGCCAATTTTTATACTTTTCAGGCATAAGCAATTATGAAATAACACTTACTACCCAGGAACAAAAACTGTGTTACATAGTGTATATTTGTAAATAAGCAAACCTCTCAATGAACCCTACCATTATACTCCTCATTAGAGATCTGGTGCTTGCATGTCTCAGATACAACATACAATTTCAAACATGTAACATACTGGGAAAGAAAAATGTTCTTGCTGATGCTCTTTCTCGATTGCAGGTGCACAGATTCCGGACCTTAGCTCCACATGCAGACCCAGAACCAATGTCAATACTGGCACTTCTAAACTTGATCCATTAGCAAACATTTGATACTCTATTGGACAGTATCTTGATACTCTGTTGGACAGTACCTTGATACTCTATTGGACAGTACCTTGATACTCTATTGGACAGTACCTTGATACTCTATTGGACAGTTCCTTGATACTCTATTGGACAGTACCTTGATACTCTATTGGACAGTACCTTGATACTCTATTGATACTCTATTAATACCTTCGACACAAATGTCTAAAGCAGCATACAGGCTCAACTGGAACCTATATCAAGCTTTCACTGCAGAATATACCTTGGAAACCTTAATACCAGTTTCTCAGGCTAATTTGACACTTTTAATTTCTAACTTGGTAAACAAGCATTGTGCCTCAGCTACAATATCCTCATATATATATATATATATATATATATATATATATATATATATATATATATATATATATATATATATATATATATATATATATATATATATATATATGCATAGTTTTGTACACCATATTAATAATTATGCAGACCCCACTAACTCTTTCCTAATACTAAAACTGCTGCAAGCATGCCACAGGAATAGAGTTTCGTGTAATGCTAGATTGTCAATTCAGACAAGTATATTTTAGAAACACATATCCACAATACAACTAGCATTATATCTTCTTGGTACAAAAAGCTCCTACTTCAAACTATGTTTTCCCTGGTACTGCATACCTTCTTGAGAATTGGGGAAATCAGAGTGCAGTCCCTTAGCTATCATAACCATACTCATCAGTTAGTTCTTAACAACAATTCCACCACTCTAACATTTAACCCCTTCAAACATGGCCAGGGCCAGCAATTCACTTTAAAAATTAATACAAACAACAATACTGTAGTCTGCTCTGTATCAAATCTGCAGCAATACATCCAAATACATGGTACTGATCAAGGCCCAGGATTTGTGTATCTTTCAAACACACCTAAAACTCATTCAAAAATCCAATGCACATCTCAGACTCTTGCTCTTCAGTTCTGCAATTTTGATCCAAAACACTTCGAGAGCTTTAGAATATGAGCAACAACAACTGCTGCTGCCCAGGGCTTGTCTGACAGTCAGATTCACCAGTTAGGGCCATGGAAATTGGATGCTTTCAAAATATATATTAGATGCTCAGAACGGATCAATTTCACCCCATCAATCATTCTTGAACTCGATTAAGTTAGCGCACAAATGGGAATCGGGGTTTTTGATTGCACTCCTATAAATCACCTCTGATTGCATTTTCCATTGTACTTCTGGTCTGAGAAAATATCAGGAATATATATATATATATATATATATATATATATATATATATATATATATATATATATAACATTATTTTCACGTACATATATTCGCACAAATGTTGCTTTACATTTCAGGTCTGTTGGGTACATAAACCTGAACACAGTGTATAATTTTATCAGAATGGCACATGGGTTCACTGCAAATGAATATGACAGGCAAGGTAGACAGGAAAATGAATATTATCCAGATAATTACTACAGCTGTGAATCACTGAAGGACTTTAATTCTACTGAATTAGGGAAATATAGAACTCTAACACTGATATCATCGTACAGAGAACAGCATTAACATTTTTCAGTTTGCATTTTTCACAGTAACGGCACTTATTTCCTTTTCACCTGGGAGCCTAAATTTCTTTTGGCAGAATTCCATGTTTTTCAGTTTGTGACATCTACCTTTCAACATCTCTAACACATGTTTGGCTATGTTTCAGAATGGTTGTTTATTTCGCTTTCTGTTTGACTTGTCAGATGCCTTTTATATCAAGATGTGTGTGCATAGTGCATGCCTGTCACTCATGTTTGTATGGTTTTCCCAGGAAAGGGTGCTGGAAGACGAATTTGATGCAGGCCTCTATCCATTTTGGGCTGCACAGGTCCCATGCAAAGTGGGTGACTTACATGGTCTCTGTGTTATGGCGGTCTCAGCTCCCAAATGGATTGTTTTGGTCTGATGATTAAAAAATTTACATTCAGGCCTGGGTAGGTTGGTAAAACCTAGTCATCTAACAATATTTCAGAGGCAGAATTTAGTATGGAATTTAAACTAAGTAGTCATCACATACTCTAGTTAAGTTGTTTTGAAAATAACTTTATGCATTCTATATCATATAAACATAATATTGTTTTCCATGCAGTTGCTGTATGTGTGACCTGCCATTTTATAGTCTTATTCGTCATGCTTAAAATCTTACTTTCCTCCATGCTATCCTCAACTTAATTTTTTTTAAAATATTAATTTTGTAATCTAATTGCTCACATACATTGGACCTAGCTTTTTTGTTATCCTCTAATACACACTTCGCCATAAACATACTTACATGTCTGCATATGACTTTCCTCAAAATGTACTTTCTTAGTTCTGTGGTGTGGTCAACTCAGTGCATGTAAAATTTAGTTGGGTCAGCACAAAAACAAATTCAATTCATTCCATTCCAACTGGAAAAGTTGTTTCAAGGTGCATTCACTCACATTATGACTATAAATTTTCATTTTAAGGGGAACAAAACAATACTTTTTAAATTAATATCATAAACTGCTTGTGATGGACTGGATTGTTTATAACTGAGTCAGTTCCATACGATGTACATGTGATTTGAGCTGTGGACTGGCAATGAATCAACACACCTCTGTTTCTGTTCATGCAAAGAAGTGTTGCTGAGCGGTGCTATGTGCGCATTAATATTATTATTACATACTGATAAATGTACGGTTGTGTATTTATTTTTGAATACAGCATGAATTCAATTGCTTTGTTTCCTATAATGTATTCTTTTATTATTACACCTTAGGTAGAAAACCAAATTGGTATATAATCAAATGGTTAATGCATTTGTATGAGAAAATATGAACTCTTTTTAAGTACTAATACTGCACTCCCAAGGCTGTTCAGCATTATTCAGAAAAACTCATTCATAATCTCCAATACAAATGGAGTGACCTATATTGCCATACGATTTGTATTCTTTATATATATATATATATGTATATATATATATATATATATATATATATATATATATATATATATATATATATATATATATATATATATATCACCTAGCTGACTTTGACATATTATAGTGATGTCACTCATTTAAAACATGCCATAAAGACTGCATATTTCCAATCTCACAATCAGCTTGAACTAAGAAAAATGTTACTGGCACACCTGAATGCCCAAAACTATTAACAATACCATAAATTGGGACACAAAACCAGTCTACAGTTACAGATGAGTGGCATCTTCTTGAAGTTCCCTACAATTACAAAAACCTGCTTCCAAATAGCAGCTGTCTCAGTGAATCAGTTACCTTGAGAATGGTTACGCCTATTTGGTAATTCTCTGCCCCTTTATCCCTGTCCACTCTTTTGTCTGATTGCTCCAAGGACACCATGACCTCATCTTCATCATTCACTATGTCAAATATGTACTGGAAGAATTCAAAATGTATGATTACTTTAAGGGAAATATTTCTAATACTGATCAAAGCCCAAATATCATGGACAAAGAAAAAGAAGATGGAACAAAGCTAGCAATTATTCTCTTTCAAAATTTGTGGAAGAATATTGCTTGGTTTTTCAAGGAAAGCTTCATAATATTTAACTGCACAGTGTCTTTCTCATTTCCATATATCTTGCAAATATACAAGGAATGGCTGTAAGCAAAATTGAAGTGAATTGGAAATCATATAGATGTAATTATTAATGTATGAGGCATGTAGTTCTATCTTTAGTAGAAAAAGGTCAACACTTGCCGACTGTTAAATTAAAGGTGACTGTTAAAGTAAAGGTGACTGTTATGACCAATTGATCTCTCAGAGAATTTCCTCTAGACAAATTAGCTGGCAAAGTGAAATTATAGTAACAAAACTGACAATATAAACTTCAAATTCTTAACTCAGTGAAGGCACACAATTTTGCAATACTCTCTAGTAGATATGCATGCTGACATTAACTAACTCCATGCAGTGACATGCTACAAAATTAAATCTGATATGAAGATGTCAGACTGAAGTACACCTTTAACAAATGCATTTCGTAAAGCCTTTATATAATTATAAACATTCAAAAAACTTAAGAAATATTTCCATTAGGTATCAGTTCGTTCCTTTACCTGGGGATTATCTAAAAATGAGCTATGATTTCCACAACCACCACATCTGTCAGGATGTTTCCATACGTCCTTCGCCTTGCCCTCATGCCATGTCTTCTCCAGAGAGAAGAATGACAAATTTACAGTATGACAAATATCCATACGGGTAAAGTTTTTACAGAAATCCTCAAAGGACATCCTGCAAATTACATCATATGGAAAATATAAATTTACTAGAATAAAAAAGAAAATAAATATTAGAAAAAAAGAAATAATGTGCATCACTGATTTAAAGTAGTAACAATATTAACTTTAGTAGCAGCAGCTGGATAATAATGTTGTGTAATATGAAAACACAATTTCTATTTTTAACTCACTAACATGATTCTGCTTATTTTTAATAAATTAAGTGTAAAAAAAAAAGGAGACATAAAGAAAGGCAGCCTGTTGGGAGGTCATTTTACGACACCATGTAAAGAAAATACTGGTAACATTTCTTCAGAAGTTTATACAGTTGTTATTTTTGTGACTTAAAGGTAAAAATAAATATTACGAAATGAATCTCCATCATTCCACAGGTTGCAAAAATGATTGGCAGGTGCTAGGATGATTTTATTTCATGGTTCTTTGAGTATTACTTTGGAAAAACCCATTAGGCAAATCTGCATAGATGATGTACACAATATAGAAAAAATCAATTTGTTGGAGTATAGATACGTGAGAGATTATATACATGCTAAATAAAAGCAAACAAAGAAACCCAAACAAACCTAAAAGAATAGATATATGACACCATGTTGCACTGTTTAGATTGGTTAAGTCATCTTCGTTTGAAACATGTTAAAAATACTTCATCAAGAGACACAAAGGACTGATACATGTAAAAATACTAAATCAAGAGACACAAAGGACTGAGAGATACCTAAAATGCTACATCAAGAGATACAGATGACTGATACATTTAAAAATACTAAATCAAGAGATACAAAGGACTGAGTCATGTACAAATACTACTTTAAGAGATACAAAGGACTGAGACATGTAAAAGAACTACATTAAGAGATACAAAGGACTGAGACATGTACACATGCTACATTAAGAGATATTAAGGACTGAGACATGTAAAAATACTAAATTAAGAGATACTAAGGACTGAGACATGTAAAATACTACATCAAGAGATACAAAGGACTTAGAGATATGTAAAATACTACAGAGAGGGCTGAGACATACAGAAAATAATACATCATGAGATACATAGGATATATATATATATATAAAGCAAAAATAGTTCAACAATGAAGTATACATGTTTGAAAATTATGAAAATACTTTCTAATTCTGTCTGCTTTGAGACGATGTCATATTTTAAGTAATGACCAAATATAATCATGAACAGATACTCAAAAGATATTATGTATTGCCACTTCTTAAGCATGGCCTACTACAAAACCACTATATTCTTGGTAAAGTAATTAATAATGTTTGGTACAATATACTATGGATCGCTAAATCACCACACTCTTGGTAAATTAATGAATAATGTCTGATACAATACAATGAATTGCTACAACACCACCATACACCTGGTAAGATAACGAATACAATGTAGCACGATAGGCCAACCAAAACAAGGGAATAGGGAATTATACATTATACGCCCACCCCATGTTTATTAATGCACAATAAAAAAAGCTGAACATTTTGTACAGATACCATTTAATTATTTCAGTCATAATGAACTTGGCCTTTTACCTTTTAGACCCAAGATTGACTTTTCCCTTACTCTAAGTGCATGATATCCACAAAGGTCAAGGTCTTTTATTTTGGAATTAACCATTTTTCATCTTTTAGTTAAAGTGAATTTGACCTTTGATCTTTAGACACCAATATAAAATGATGTCTTCTTTGCCCACATGAATGTGATGCAAAACTGATGTTATTTTATGGCAACCATTTATATTCTTTCAGTTACTATGACCTTAAACTTTGAACCTTTTACTCTACAATCAATAGGTTTTGTCTCCACTCCAAGTGCCCACCATCTGTAAAGTCTGGTATTTGTGGATGGTGGAGACATCTTTGGTCTGAAATCAGTTTTCTTCTTTCAGTCAGAGTGAACTTGACCTTTGACCTTTTGAACTAGAAATCAATAGTGTTCATTTTAAGATATTTGCATGCAATTAACAATGTTTGTATCTAGACTCGAGAACTCATGTTGTGTAAAAATTATTCTTTATCCTTCAGTCAGGTACTCTAATCTTTCACCTTTTGACACCCAAATCAATTGACAGTTTCCTTACTACAAATGTCAGCTATCCACAAAGGCTGGTAGCTATTCTCTTGAACAACTGCAGTTATTGTGCAGAAATATTTTTTCATTAGTCAAAATGACCCTGACATTTAGAGCTATCTGCATATTTTGGCAAGTGTAAATGACAAACAACTCTGGTTCTTGTTCTGAAAATACAAACTGGTAACTGACAGATGGATGGAAGAATGGAAAACATAAAATAATACTCTCTGCCTTATGGCAGGCTTATATAAACTTTACATTTGTTTCTTCATATTGCATACATTGCTATATTGTACCTATATGATTCAGCTGACCTAACTTTAGTTCTTGTTGAACAAAATGTGTTCACAACTTTGTTTCACATCATACATATGGTTTTTTTTTATTGTATTGTTGGATTGTTATAATAACATAGTTTTACCCATAAATACTATATTGTTGTGTTGTTGTGCATTATGACGCAGTCTTGTTGGAACATACGTCAGCATAATATGACTTTACTTATTACAGGGGTCATCATTATGGTTTACTTGAATAGTATACTTATAACAGAGGTCATTGTTATGAATTATGCTAATAACAAGGGTCATTGTTATGAATTACACGAATAGTATACTTATTACAAGGGTCATTGTTATGAATTACATGAATAGTATACTTATTACAGGGGTCATCATTTTGGTTTACTTGAATAGTATACTTATAACAGAGGTCATTGTTATGAATTATGCTAATAACAAGGGTCATTGTTATGAATTACATGAATAGTATACTTATTACAGGGGTCATTGTTATGAATTACATGAATAGTATACTTATTACAGGGGTCATCATTATGGTTTACTTGAATAGTATACGTATAACAAGGGTCATTGTTATGAATTATACTTATAACAAGGGTCATTGTTATGAATTACATGAATAGCATACTTATTACAGGGGTCATCATTATGGTTTACTTGAATAGTATACGTATAACAAGGGTCATTGTTATGAATTATACTTATAACAAGGGTCATTGTTATGAATTACATGAATAGCATACTTATTACAGGGGTCATCATTATGGTTTACTTGAATAGTATACTTATAACCAGGGTCATTGTTATGAATTACATGAACAGTATACTTATAACAAGGGTCATTGTTATGAATTACATGAATAGTATACTTATAACAAGGGTCATTGTTATGAATTACATGAATAGTATACTTATAACAAGGGTCATTGTTATGAATTACACGAATAGTATACTTATAACAAGGGTCATTGTTATGAATTACATGAATAGTATACTTATTACAGGGGTCATCATTTTGGTTTACTTGAATAGTATACTTATAACAAGGGTCATTGTTATGAATTACATGAATAGTATACTTATAACAAGGGTCATTGTTATGAATTACATGAATAGTATACTTATTACAGGGGTCATCATTTTGGTTTACTTGAATAGTATACTTATAACAAGGGTCATTGTTATGAATTACATGAATAGTATACTTATAACAAGGGTCATTGTTATGAATTACATGAATAGTATACTTATTACAGGGGTCATCATTTTGGTTTACTTGAATAGTATACGTATAACAAGGGTCATTGTTATGAATTATACTTATAACAAGGGTCATTGTTATGAATTACATGAATAGCATACTTATTACAGGGGTCATCATTATGGTTTACTTGAATAGTATACGTATAACAAGGGTCATTGTTATGAATTATACTTATAACAAGGGTCATTGTTATGAATTACATGAATAGCATACTTATTACAGGGGTCATCATTATGGTTTACTTGAATAGTATACTTATAACCAGGGTCATTGTTATGAATTACATGAACAGTATACTTATAACAAGGGTCATTGTTATGAATTACATGAATAGTATACTTATAACAAGGGTCATTGTTATGAATTACATGAATAGCATACTTATTACAGGGGTCATCATTATGGTTTACTTGAATAGTATACTTATAACCAGGGTCATTGTTATGAATTACATGAATAGTATACTTATAACCAGGGTCATTGTTATGAATTACATGAATAGTATACTTATAACAAGGGTCATTGTTATGAATTACATGAATAGTATACTTATAACAAGGGTCATTGTTATGAATTACATGAATAGTATACTTATAACAAGGGTCATTGTTATGAATTACATGAATAGTATACTTATAACAAGGGTCATTGTTATGAATTACATGAATAGTATACTTATAACAAGGGTCATTGTTATGAATTACATGAATAGTATACTTATTACAGGGGTCATCATTTTGGTTTACTTGAATAGTATACTTATAACAAGGGTCATTGTTATGAATTACATGAATAGTATACTTATTACAGGGGTCATCATTTTGGTTTACTTGAATAGTATACTTATAACAAGGGTCATTGTTATGAATTACATGAATAGTATACATATAACAAGGGTCATTGTTATGAATTTCATGAATAGTATGCTTATAACAAGGGTCATTGTTATGAATTACATGAATAGTATACTTATAACAGAGGTCAGTTTTATGGTTTATATGAATATTATACTTATAACAGAGGTGATTGTTATGAATTACATGAATAGTATACTTATAACAAGGGTCAGTTTTATGGTTTATATGAATATTATACTTATAACAGAGGTCATTGTTATGAATTACATGAATAGTATACTTGTAACAGGGGTCATTGTTATGGTTTGCATGAATAGTATACTTATTACAGGGGTCATTAGTTTCATGAATTGTATATTTATAACTGGGTTTATTGACAGGAATTACATGAACAGTATACTTATAACAGGAGTCAATATTGTGATCAAAATGAATAATGGGACCATGTTTATGGTTCACATAAATACTATTATAAAATAGAAGTTCTGTAAGTACCAAAACTCCCCATTGTCATCAAATATAAGACCCATCTCTTTCTTCTGACTGTCACTAACTTTCTTCCATTCTGGAGACCTGCAGTTAGAAATGCAATACAATTATAAAAAGTACATGAGGAAAATTTGAAATTGATGATAGTTATTTACTTTTTTGACTCTTGTGAGAGGTAAAATATGTTAAGTCGAAGTATGTCAATAGCTGCCCTTATTACTCTTGCATGAGTGATTATGTTTCTTTTTGTTCTTTTACTGATCTATCAATTGTCATGATTGTACAATTCCCCTGGAACAATATCTGGTGTGTGTGGAATTGTATCTGAAATATCATTGCTTTAATTGGACTAATTATACATTCACAGGTACTGATATATAATTAAACACAAAATACAAGAAACCATTGTTATGTATAACTGCATTAATTATGTTAATTGTCATGATTATGAATTTAAAGGTCATGTTTTAATTAACATATTAAATACTAACGTTATGTATGATTGTGAGTCTGTACTCAAAGATGAGGTCATTATTAAACACAGTATATAGTTCCAAGACAGTGAGCTGTACTTTTGATAGGAGTAAACCTGTTAATCCCCAAAGGAAATCCAGCTGACCTAATTCCTGATTGGCTGGCGTCTAAAGTGCTTGATCTTGCTGACAGTTATATATTTTGAAATGATTAGTTGAGCCTCATTCTGCTTTCTGTATTGCATTTCAGTTTTTAAGTGATGATTTACTGGAAATTAGTCATTCATAGCATAACATCAGTCTAAGAAGAGACTAATAGTTATCATCTGAGTGGATTTATATTTATTTCAATTATTAATTTGAACTACAAAACGTTCAAACTTTTTCGATTTTGTAGCTATATTGGATCACTGTGAACTCATTCAAAGACATTTTAGATTATATCACTCTCTTACCGCAAGACTGTTTGCACATCAAACTATTCCAGACTACTGGCACATCAGCAATACATTGAATGTCATTTGGTTTACCACAGGAGCTCATTTGGAATACTCAGTACTTTTGGATATGTGATATAACTTTTAGGACTATTTAAGATTTGATTCATCAAACTGTGAGTCATTTTTTAATTGTTTGTTTTCAATTTTAGGGAAATAAATGGTATTTTGAATTTTAAAAATCTTGTTGATTATCACGCTTGTTTGTTACTTTAAGACCAGATGAGTCATAACAACATTCATATACACTTACAGTCACACTTACACGGGGAAAGAGTTATTCAATTACATAATTATCACGTTTTTTTAAAAATAAAGGTATTGATAATTATGACAGTATGGCACAGAAAAATCTTAACAAGATTACTATATACGCCTGGTGTCAATTACCTCAGTGAAATCTGCGTCGAAAACAATGCAGTATTATCTGGAAAAGCAATCTGGGTTATTATGATGCATACTGATATTGAAAGTGTTTAGTGTTAATAACAGCATCCGTATTTAATGTCTCGTGATCATCATTTATACAAACTTGAGACGTTTCATCAACATAGGTTTCCATATAAATGTGTTCCCTCACTGTTCACGCATTTTTTTTGAAAATGTCTTTAAAGGTTTTTCGGTTATTTCGTAACGCATGCTCTTTGTGGCATATCATCATTACACGTTAATTAGTGTTTTCTGTTTTTACTAACACAAGATATATTTGATGGAAGATCGACACCATTTCTATCTATTTTAATGGACTCCTTGCCAGGAGATTTTCTGTCAGATTTGGATGAATTCTGTTTTGCAGTTTTTGAAGATAAGTATTTGTTATTTGGAAATGACAGAGAAATTTCGTGGCAGCCAAAATATGTAAAGTCTTGATACTTGGATGATTTCTGTTAAATAGGTCAAATTATGTTCCGCTGTTTTTGAGAAGTTTATAAGCTTTTTCCATATTGATAAATGACAGTCATATCTGATTATGATTCAGGATAATTTGTAGAATGTTCAGTTACCTTGATCAGAAAATGTTGTTAACAAATTAGTCCAATACCGTTCAGCAGTTTGCGAATACCAGAATGCCTACTTTGCCAACACCACAGTAATCCAGCAGCAGAGAGGGTGAACAGACCTTTTGCTGAAACGTCATTTTTAAAAACTAAAACCCCATAGGAAAAAAAAAATGAAAAATATAAGCGTAATAACGCCAAACCAAAGCCTCTAACTTTACCGCGAGTTTCTCTAATTGGGTTAGTTTATTTTGTTACTTTATCTTTGTCGTTTGTGTTTTCTAAATTTGCATGTGTGTTTTCGTTTATCGTGGGACGTTTTATTGAGGTCGCGCCCTCTCTGCTGCTATAATTAAATCATTTATATATCAATAATAAGATCGGGTACGGAATCTTATACAGCTAGATTAGCTAGAGAAAGATTATAAGCAATCAAAAAGTTATTGCCTGTTCGTGATGCTTTTAGACAGAAATTTCAAGAACGTCAGGAAGCACAAGTTGAATTTGCAGAAGGTACAAAAAGGTTATTTAAACCTATTACAAAGGTCACGGAAAGAACTGCAGTAGCTACTGAGGCTCTTATTCCAGCAGTAAAACAAACTGCCGAGGAAACTGAAAAGATAGCGAGAAGAACTAAACAAACAATAAAGATTTTAAGAGGTCTTCCAGCTGGAATAGCTGCTGCTCAACCTCCCCCCACGGAGGAAGAAATACTTGAAGGTTTTGGCAAAATTCGTACTGAAATAGCCGATGTAAAAAAAGATCTTGCACCTAAATCTAAAGTAAGGAAAGAAAATGTTGAATTAATTTAAAAATTTAAAGAAGGTGTTATTGAAGAAATTTAAAAAAAAAATTAAAGAGAAAGATTTTTCTCGTGTTGCATTTGTTAGTTATTCTCGAAGGTCTGAAATTTTAAAACCTAAGTATGCTAACATAAATACTGATAGTCATTTTAAATGGTTATATCGTGTGTATTATAAAACAAAATACCAGGCTAGAAGTAACGATGAAGCATGAATAAATTGATGACATAAATAAATTTTATTTGGAGTCACAACTTCAACAGCAAGAACCACAATCTCCCCAGCAAGATCCTTCCCATCAACTTTCTCCACCGCAGCAACAAATAGAACGACAAAAACAACCGCAATCTCCTTCACGAATTCCTCGACCACAAAAACAAAAACTACAACCTCAACAACAATTACAAGAACTAATTAATGTTAGGAACAAATATTTGTCTAACGGTATTAGCCTTATCACAAATTTGCCACGTGAAAAGATAGTATATATTGCTGCACGTGGACATCGACAAATAGGAAAATATTTAAAATCTGAATGTCTTCTTCATTGGAATAATGATAATGATTGGATTAAAGATGTATATTTCATACATAGTAATAGACCTGCAGAAGATGATGATACGTATTTTCGTGATCTTAAACTTGATGTAGAACTAAAAAAGAGACAAGAAGAAGAAGAATTTCGTGACTTATTTAGCCCAGGCGCTACTGGAAGTGGATTTTCTACTCATTGAAGTGGTCTTATTACTTGTCCTGACAGTGTTCTTACCGATGTTGACCAATTAGAAGTTTTGATCGGAGGAAAACGCGCAGGAAATAATTCTCCAGAAATTATTAATGAAATATCTGATATCTGTTGAAGATTATTTGCGGGCGGTGTTATGGATCACGACATTTATCATTCTCTCATTGATGAAATCGTTAACGATTATCACAGCAACTGAACAACGAATTAATCAGCATGTAATTAAAAAATGAATATACACAATTCTCAACTTAGACCGAGTATGGTTAGGTTAGTAAATTCACGATTACCGACTTACAGAATGATTTACGGAGATGGACTTGGTGATGTTGTTGTAGGCTTATTTAAAGGAATGGCTCCAATAGCAATGCCGATTGCAAAACAAATAGGAATGGAAGCTACGGATGTTGTTTACGATAAAAGCATCAGTGCTGTTGGTAATGTTGCTGGTAAGGCTTTTTCAGCGATTAAAGAAAGATTAGCTCGATTAGTGCGAACAAAATCACGACCACCAGTAAAATTACCCAGCACCGAAATTATGCCTGCAAATATCAGTAAAATAATAAATCAAGCTGCAAATGAGAAACTAGCAGAGTTGGCTGATAATGAAGTCGCTTCTACATAGTTGAATAACGAAATTATACCGACAAATACAAGTTTTATTTCAGGAAGCGATCTTCGTGTTAAACGAAGATAATTATAATAAAATGTTTAAACGTACATCCGATACAGCATTTGATATAGGCGCAGCAGTTCTTAAAGATTCATCTGTACGTGATTATCAATATTATTCTTATGACGCATATATATATATATATATATATATATATATATATATATATATATATATATATATATATATACCAAATCAGCGTAGCCGAATAGAATTTCAAGTTCAAGATACAAGCGATATTTCTTACCTGCTGAAGCATTTATTACGGTAGAAGGAGAAATTGTAAAAACAGATAATACTGTATATAATGCTAATGATATAATTGGTTTTGTTAATAATGGTATTATGGCGTTGTTTGACAGAGCCATATATACGATTGACGAAAAAAAAAACATTGAAACAATTCAAAAAGATGTTGATGTTTAGTAAGATATTCAGATGATTATACAAGATCAGCTGGTTCGACAATGATGTTCGTTAAAGATAATTTTGATAGTGCTGATGTTGGACCGTATCATTTAAGACGACCAAGAAACTTCGTTGATCCTGCTGACGTTGATGTCTGGCCGGTGGTTCATGGAGCTAATCCAGAATTTAATTTAAGATTTGCTACATGTAAATCAATGTTGAAAGATGATGGTAGAAGTTTTTCATGAGCAATTCCGTTATCACATATCTTTGGATTCTGTAGAGATGTTAGAAAAGTTACCTTTGGAGCCAAGCATACAGTTGTATTTGTGAGAAAAGGTTATAATAATCACGCAATCTAGCGTTGTTGCTGATGATACTAAAGTAGTACTAACAAAACTTTCACTGTGGATGCCGGTATTGACTCCATCAATTGCTGAAGAATAAAGATTACTTTCTTTTATGAATGCAGGCAGAAAATCATTGTTATCATTGTTAACGGTAACTACAGATAGCATTCAAAGTAATGTTATTTACATGGCATATTGCATCACAATAAGGGGTGTTGGCACTATATATTTATCGCTTTACAAGAATTTAAACGACTAAAGTCACAGACACATAATCATATGGATATTTGACTACCTTGAAGTTAGAGAAGTTTCCTTAAGGATACATGGACATCAAAAACCATCTGAAGGTATATTGATAAATTTTTATCTGAATCATACAGCACGTGTATATCATCATTTAATGAAATTTATGGGACGTGATCAAAATGTAGACACTGGTTTAAAAATATCACAGTTAGATTTTAGAACTTTGTATCCGATTTATTACTTTTCGTTGGAACATTTTGATTTATCTAAGCAATCTGTTGTTGATATTCATTTTCGGGCTCGTGTAAACCAAGCTGGTGTTAATTACAGAGGAATTGCAGTTATACACAGCGACAAAGCAATGTTACTTGAAGGTACTAGTGGACGAATGAGAGTTATTGATGCTCCAGTAGAAAATATGTAATTAAATCGCTCATGATATTTATAGATGTCGTATCATCATGTTAAAGTTACTCTGACTCCTGATCAAATTAAAAGACTTCAATCAAATTTAGCAAAGAAATGCGGAATAAAAATATCATTAAAAAAGATAAAATCACAGGTGGTCAAAACAAATTATCGCTGACTGAACGTCAACTTAAACATTTCAATGACGCTAAACAATCAAAAACAGGCATTAGACTCAGTCTTTCTGCTGGTGCTATTAAAAATTCATTTAAAACGGGCGAAATAATTCCAATTCTTGCAGCTTTACCAGTGTTAATAGCTGCTGCAGGTCCAGCTGTAGCAAAAGCAGCTGCACTTGGTGCTGTTGGAACTGTTGCTAGAATGGCACTAAAAAATCAACAGGAAAAGATTTAAGAAAAAGAGGAAGAGGTCTGAGACTTCCAGGAACTCATTATCAAAACGGAAGAGGCCTGAGACTTCCAGGAACACTTCGTTAATCTTTCCAATGTCAAATTATGATTTAATTGATACTGCCAATGAACTGAAAATAATTTTTTTAGAGGAGTTGTATACGAGATCAATTACCAGAACTACCAAATCCTACTGAAACAAGAATTATTAATCTTGATAACAATTCTGGGCCTGGTAGTCATTGGATTGCATATGCATGTGGTCCGCGCGGTTCTATTTATTTTGATTCATATGGCTTCCTCCACCAGTAGAATTTTTAAAATACGCCAAAAACATTCCATTTTGGTATTTATCATTACAAACACAAACACTTACTGATCCGCCAATATGTGATCGTGAAGTAATTAATAAATTAGATGCTATATCTTTATCAACATTACCGCCTCATAAAGTCGTGCACGAGTATACAGGAGCCGTTAATCTTTTTAAACAGACCTTAAAGAAAAATGGTTGATATTTACGGAAGATCTTCTATCAAAGACAAGAACATTAAAGATGATATTGATTTGTCAAATTACGCGACTAAAGATGAACTTGCCGATATTATGAACATCTCTGGAGTAGCCCGAGACGAAGTTATTATTTTTCAGGATAAATACGGTTTTTAAGACGAGTAATATCAAATGAAATGACATAGATCGTAGAGTTCTCGGTGCTACTGAGGATAACATTCCAATATTTACCAATGACGGAAAAATCAGAGACTCAAGTATATCAATCTCAACTATTAGAAATGAAATTGTGAAAAATGTTGCTAATCGTTTACGATCTACCGGTGATATAATGACAGGTGAACTCAGCATAAATGGAAATAAAATAGTTGCTTTAAGAGATCCAATATCTGATGAAGATGCTGCAATAAAAAACATGTAGACACAATAGATACTAAATTAACCACGCTGCGAGCTGAGTATGACGTTCACATACATATGTTTCAAATCTTCTTAGAAACTTTCAAAGACTCAATAAAATCGCAGATGATTTCTTTGGAAGTCCGTTGACTGCCGACGTAAAATTCGTTCATATTAACACAAAACTCGGCGATATTAAAACAGCTATGTCAGACATTGAAACGATTATTAAACGATTAGGTATTATCAGAGATCCTAAATCATTTTCAGAGTTAATCACGATAGCGCAGAGTAATATCGAACATATAGGAAAAGACTAGAAGATGTTATAAGTGGAATTCCTGATATCGTTAAAAGACATAATCTGAATAAAATTCCCCAAAAGCAGATTATCAACGTGGTATATACAGTAGCGTCTGACCAAGCATTATGGTCAACCCTCAATAAAACCATTAAACATCGCATTGAGGTTACCGGTATGTGCAGGCTTTCAGTACTCGGTGTTGTAGCATTTATAATATCTACCACGATTTCACGGCGTTATCCACTGACTCCATCAGATGGATCTCCTATATCTAAGTTAGCGATGTTAGATCAAAACGACAAGGAAGCATTTACTGTGGAACCCGAAGAAACAAAATAAGTCTTGATTTATTATTGGTGTCTGACTTAGTAGCTACATTCCCACCTAATTAAAATATAATGAGTATTCCGATCAACGGTCAAAGTTTTAGATACAATCAAGCACGTAAAAAATATCGGTGACGAGTATACAGTAAAAGTAAAAAATATCGCAGAAATGCAGTTGTTGTTGGTATAATTGTGTATTCAGCGCCTGCTGTTGTTGCTGGAGCCGGCGTATTATTATCAACAATAACACCATCGCTAGTGATGACACCTGCAGTTTTAACAATCTGTGTTTCAGCTGCGACAACAGTTGCCAGTATTCTTAATATAATTGCAAAAAAATATGTACGTGCACAAACAAAAAATTGTACGATTATATAATAAAATCAAATGCAGCGACGTTAGCATACTCCAACAATTATCCTCGTTATTATCAACAAGTCTTAGTGATGGAAAAATATCAGATTTTGAGTTTACGGTGATGATTAAAATCTACCAAAAAGCAATGACTGTGATTAATTTAGAAAATCGGGATTTAAATAATGTCAACTTTGAACGAATTATTTGAACAAATTGTAACGAACACAGCTCCAGCAAAAACAACAATGATATCGGTAAGCTCAACTAATCCTGAATTTAATATTAATTTTCCAACTGCAATTCCAGCGAAAAAAATAGCGCTAGCACAATTACGAGTATACCATAGTTGGCCAAATATCAGATCAAAATCATTCGGTGGATTGCAGGCAAATAATTCGCTTGTATTTGCAAATAAAAATAAAGATGAAGGAACTCCCAATTGGCAGGTTGCCGGAATTCCAACAGGCAGTGTTCAAATTGAACAAATCAATGATGAATTCCAGCGAAGAATAAAACCTATAATAGAAAGAGGATCCAAAATAGCTACAACAGTTCATGATCCAACTTTATCATCTGCAATTGAAATATATTCTCCAGATTACGTTGTAGATATTTATCAATCGTCAATTAGATCTGTTTTAGGTTGGCCTGACATTCCTCCAGAGTAAAAAAAGACTGCCGGAACCTCAACAAGATGAGTTCTCTATCAACGAAAAAACGTTTATAAATGAACTACAATATCGAGATGGATATCCATGACGTCATTATTCAGATGATCGTATTAAACTTTCTGATGGTAGATTATTTCCTAAAACACCATTTCCAATAATTTACATTAATAGAAAAACTTCCGATCATATTGATTATGAAAAAGATTTCAGATCATTGGCATTAAAATTAAAACTGAACATATAACTGCATTCACGAGATTAGTGCAATTATTTAAACGTTATATCCGGGAGTATCCTAATAATGATATAATAAAGAAAATTATTAAAACGATACAACATTTAAATCAAATTGTATCAGATCTTGAATTTACTAATCGAGTTATTTTTTAAACAATAAATGCTAGTACTTATGATATAGGAAGCAAAAAAGTAACAAACATCAGACAACTATATATTAATCACTATAAAATAGCTGAAGCGAATCTATTAAAATTTATATTACCGGGATTTGAAACTGACAAATTAAAAAAGTCGGTCAATAATCTTATCAATGAAAACTTTACTAAAATGCTTGAAATATGGTAACAAAATTACCACCAGCATCTCTTCTCCACCAACATAACAATGTACCGTATCGTGGCGGCAGACATATTTCACCAAGAATTGTAAATATATGTTCAACGATTGCAGTCAATCTTGTATGTGATACAACTGATGGCATTTATCAAATAGATCTTGCAAAATCAAATCAAGATCAACAAGGATTTTATTATGATTACGTGGGACAGAGATCAGATTATATCTTATGCACATTCTTGTATTGAATTAGATCAGCTTATAAGATGTTGTCTAAATCTGAATAAAAAATCTGATCTCATCAAATTGATGGTTATATTACCCAAATTAAATCAGATTATCAAACAATTTCATTAAATTGATGGGTAAATAGTACTAAAATAATGAAAATCACATCAAAAATAGGAAAAAATAAAAAATACATAATAATCTTTGACAAAGTCAAAGCAAATAACAAATAAATATATTATAACAGAATTTTTTATTTCTCCGGTAGAATAAAACTCAGAGGATGATTAACCCTGACATTGCCGTAATTTTCATTTTCATCAGTGTCAATACTTTCAAACTCCTCTTTACTGCTTTCACTTTCGTCACTACTTTCACTAATAACTTTGTCGCTGTTTTCCTTTTCACGATCTGACATAAACATTTTTAACTGACTCATGCGCGTGTTAATTATTTTCTTCGTTTCGTATTCGTGAGCTAATTCTGATCTAATTATTTCGATCACGCTTGAGAGGGATACGAATTTCTTTAGCTTCCGTATCTTTTTACAGTAGCCAATGATTGGAACATAACTTGCTGTATAATCTTCATGATTCTATATTCCTCTGGTAGTGTATATCTATCTTCAAATTGACGTGTTTGCAATGATTCAAAATCACCAAAAATTATTGTATTAAGTTGCATTTTTATACCGTCTATTTTTATTTTTATTATTTTTAAAATATAAGAAATATTGTATTAAGCTACTGACAGCGTATATACATTCATAATTCTAAGCACGGCACAACACATATAGAATCATATTCACAGCGTAAATACAATCTTAATTCTAAGGACGGCACAGCACATATAGTAGCATATTTACAGCATTGTATTAAGCTATTTACAGCACTATTTTCATTCTAATTCATTCTAATTCAGTCAGGAATACCACATAGTGCGAAGGACAATGGTTCAGTCAGGAATACCACATAGTGCCATGACAATGGTTCAGTCAGGAATACCACATAGTGCCATGACAATGGTTCAGTTAGAAATACCATATAGTGTCATGGTAATGGTTCAGTTATGATGATGGTTCAGTCATGGCAATGGTTCAGTCAGAAATACCGCATAGTGTCAAGAGAATGATTCAGTTATGTTTCAGTCATGATAATTATCTAGTCACGAATACCACATAGTGTCAATGGTTCAGTCATGAAAATAGTTCAATAAGGAATACCACATAGTGTCATGACATTTAATCTTAATCTTAATTCTAAGGACGGCAAAATACATATGAGGGAGCATTCTCTACGTTCAACAGATTTTGCACCACCACACCCCATAATCAACCCCGGAAGAGTGCAAAAGAGCACCCACCACGTGGTGATATGGTGGAGAGGATTTTTATTTTTGTTGAAGTTTGAGCTTTGGAGCGGACCCCCCATTTTATAAAGAAAAATCGTGATTATCGCCACCGTCGACAGTTGTCAGTCACGGGTTCGATCGCCAGACCTTGATTATGAGAATCCAACATTCTAGCATTGTACGACTGTACACATCTTACAGACACATGTTTCAGAAATTATTACAAACTTACCTATGATGGATTGCTACAAATCATTATTATACATACTGAGTAAAATTACAGCGTGAATTAATTTCTGTTTTTAAACACACTGTACAAAATAATTGTATATTTATATTTCTGTATAACCGAAGGATCTACAAATAACTGAACTGTATTATACATGTAACGGCGTGTATGTGACTTGTTTTCTGCCTCAAGTTAGAAAGTACAAATACCCTTCTACTAATGTGAACTGTTATAAAGTTTTGTTACTCTACTGATCTCAATTATAACACAGATGGTTAATAATTAATTAAGATGATAAAAAAGTTCAGCCCTACCGGAGAAAGATATGCTACAGAGTAATCTCCCTTCTTGAGATCAATACGTATAATCAAGCGAGGTAACTATTGAATTACTCAGGCGGAGAGAGTTTGAGCTGAACAGAGTTATCTCCCTTGAATAGTGGAAACTTCAGATTGAAAAAGTGATTGTTGTATCTTAATTGTTTATAAAGACAAAAATACCTTACACACTTTGCGACTGGGGAAACTTCCTTTATATATATATATATATATATATATATATATATATATATATATATATATATATATATATATATATATATATATATATATATATATGCAAGTTTTCCCACACGCAAAGTACATATATGAAGACCTATTTCATCAGCAACGAAGCTTCAGGCTGATCAAATAACTTTTGTATCTTTACATTTTACTCGACATAAAAGCGCCTCACACATTTCATGATTGTATAAACTTCCATAATCATGTATATATATTATATGAAAATGGTAGTTTCCACATCGTTGATAGAAGCGTTAGAATAATAAAATAACTGTTCCAACAAAGAGTATAATGACACAAGAGATTAAACAAAATGAATAGTAATATAGTATTAGTAACCGACAATACCGGTTTTGTCACTAATACTGTTTATCTAATGTTTGATATTGAATGAAAGAAAAAGTATTACTCTCATAAATTTATTTATCCAAAAAATAATAATTTGTGTAAACTGCTAGCTGTTATACAAAATCAGAATTGCAGATTTAGGAATGCTGGTTATCGTGATAAGAGCGCAAGATCTGTTGTATCTCTAATAACAAAAACTTGCGAAGAAATTATGTTTCCGTCGATATATACAGCCGGCTATATTTGGATATTTACACGAGTTCAGTACATTCTGTCGCAAATAATATAACCCGATCTACTTTCTCCAAGAAATATAAACACAAAATTATATTTCAATATTATTGAAGGGAGACTCTGTCAAGCTAAGATATGTCCGACTGGATTTTTAGTCGACAATTTCTGATTACACCATCACGAGGTGGTTCAAAAGTCTTGATGATAGGATGCTTTTCTTTGTTCCTTTGTATATAATAACATCATTTGTTTAAATGACTATTTGTCCAAATGATTATTTGATAATCTGGCCAGATAGTCTTCAGCGTTTCTTATAACTTTGTCATTATTGTCGTTGTTACTATTTTTTATCATAATATCTTTTGAGCTCTCTGTATCTTTTACCATCAAACTTCACACATAACTGCGTGTTTCCTCTAACTCCTGCATCACACTTCAGACACGACTTAGGTCCTAAACTCACTATCCATACACTTTGTAAATGATATCAGCAGAATTCGCCTACACAAGTTTTGTCACAAGGAGTTGTAGACCCTAACCTAAGTCACCTGCATTTGTTCTGTGTTTGAATTATTATTATTATTATTATTATTATTATTATTATTATAATATATATATATATATATATATATATATATATATATATATATATATATATATATATATATATATATATATATATATATATATAGTAGGAAAGAAATTAAAATTAACGATAATGGTAAGTATCAAAGTATAAATGGATAGGAGCTTCGATTGAAATTATTGATCATAATGAGCATGCGTAGACTAATACAGTAACAATATTTCCACGAAATCGAACTGTTAAATTTTATCAAGGAGGTATATTTGATTTTATTAACGATACAAGCAAGAGTGATCCTGTATCATTGAGGTAAGTTCAAAGTTCAGATATAATGGAAATTATGATCAGTTTGTACGGCATAATGGCGTTATTTATCGTACAGAATCTATCCATAAAGAAGTGAAAACTCTTGCGTCAGAATACACCCATGACGATACTGAACAATTACTGAGTAATTGTTTTACTGTTCCGTCAGTTGCTGCTCATTTTGCTAGAGATAAATTTTCGTGGAAACCAACACGGTTGGATTTTCTTGAAGAAATACAACTCGGCTGTGTCAAATACGGACACGGTGGATTATGGAATACTGAATACGATTATAGAGATGTTATTTCAATTGATATGGTTGCATGTTATTCAGGACGTTTTCTTGGTATATGAGAGTGTTCTAAGCATTTAGAGCGATTTGGACATCCCACACACAAAATGACAAGAGTATCGATAAATGGACCATTACCGGATCTTGACCTGACTGCATGCGCTTGTATAGAGTCATTTAAATTTGCTGAAAATCTTCATCCGATTTGGTATGTCTGGTTTGGCAAACATTTTTCAGACAAAATGTGGGTACCAACAGTATTATTACGGTATATGCTTGATGTAAATTACTATTATTGTTAACAGTACGTGAAGCAATTATGTCATATCGTCCGCAGAAAGAAATTTGGTTACCACAACAAAAGAAATATTCTGATGATGAAAATACTGATATAACTGATTTTGAGCATAAAATTGCAAAAGATGTTGGCAGGAAAATATTGCTAAATTTATTCAAGGAGGATCATATCATCATAAACGACATTGTACAAGATTGATTATAGATGATGCTTCACTAGATTTTATAATTACTGATACAACGAATAGAAATACGTTTATAAGTCGAAGCAATGTTAATTTATCAGACGGAACTAACTTAGGTACACTTGTGAGTTATATTGATGGTGAGTCAACGCAATTTACTCATTTAAGATCTTCAATGCTTACGTACGTTTCGATAAATCTATTGTCGATGATAAATATAGTTTCTGAGTTTGCTGTTAGAGTCGCTACGGATTCATTTTATATCAGTAAAAAAATACAGGATTGCTAGAACAACTACATATCGGCACTTATGCATCGTGGGGTAGATGGTGCATAAAACAAGAAAATATGCTTAATTATCCTGAATCTGCAGACGTTAAAATTAAGGGTGTTTATTGCCAAAAAATCAAATATCAAAGTTATCATCTGCACGATCTGCATATGATCATGTAGCTAGACATAAAACAGTTTATCTCAATCAGCCCATTGGTTGTGGTAAAACAACTCGCTTGATTGAATTGTTCTTGAACAGTTGTTCAGAAATAGTTGTATTAACACCTACACACAGACTCGCAAGAGAAGTGAGAAAAAGAAATATTAAATCATGCACATATCATAAATTATTTCAATGGAAGCGGGAGAAATGAACAATTGACGAATGGGCGAGAAATATATTCCAAGGATTATTGTTTGGGATGAAATATGCACTGTTTCATTAGAAACGTTAAAAATATTTCTTGATTGGTTATTGACAAAAATTGCTACTGTAATAATTAATGTGCGGCGATCAGGGTCAACCTCCGCCTTTTGCTGGATAGTCTCCACATAAATGGCTGTGGAATTTTGTAGATTATTATGAAGAAATAACTGATGATAATAGAGCACTTGATCTAGAATTAAGAGAGTTTAAGAAATTAATCAGACTACAACCGAATAAAATTCAATGTGAAATAATGCGTGAAATAATTTCAGAAACTCCTATGAACAATTTTTGGAATTTTTGGAGACCAGATGATTTGATAGTTGCAAGTAGAAAGATAGTTCGTGATACACTTCAGCAACAATTATTTATGTTACATAAAGAAAAATGTTCAAATTTACCCGTACCATTGTGTTATCGACCGGTTGATACGCGACGGCAGAATAGCGACGTTGATATACCAGGATCGTCAGAGAAACAAAATCTTGTATTAAACGATATTGTCTTAGTTCCTGTAAATGTTGTTGAGAGCGATTTAACCATGGAAAAAAACTAAATGGACGCTAGGATACGCAATGACAATTCATTCATCACAAGGATTAACCATCTCTGATACAAATGTTTGGATCATCGATGATCGTATCGAACGGTCAAATTTAGTTATCTCGCAGTGTCTCGAGTCAGAAGAATATCTCGGCTGTGGAGAATTGTCAACGACTTCACAGAAACTACTGGTAATAGCGATGTCATTGACAATGATATAGTAAGAAAAAAGTTAATTATAAACAGTGTGACAAAAGCAATAAGCGTGACTTTGATCTCGATGCTGAATTTTATCGTGACATTGAAACAACAGCAAAATAATCATTGTGCGAGCTGTAACACAGTAATGTTGTGGCAGTGTTCAAATAATAATCCAAGACAATTTACTGTAGACAGAATTAATAGTAATTTTGGTTATACACGCGAAAATGTGATGCTGACCTGATTTGAATGTAATCGACGTAGAGGTGCTAGTTTATAAAGGTGAATGCGGCGGCAATTGTGTGTCTTCAGGAACTACCTGTAGTTGCTCGCTTACGAATCCACGTTGAGGAACAGTTGAATCTAATCTGTATATTGCAGGTCTACCCGTGGATCTTACGACGCTAGAAATGTTATGTGTTGTAATACTCTAAATAGGACCAGTCGCTCTTTTTTTTACCGCCTTCAAGTTCACCGGGTTCATATAAATACCTGAAAGTAACATTACCTAATACTGGTTGTTTTCAAACGTCATGCCGTTGTATTGGTATATTTTTTTTTGGTATCGCAATAATAGGTTTCATAAAAGTTGTTCGAGTAATTTCATTGTTTAACGCAGCTATCACACTTGGTAATCTTGCAACCCATTCGCGAGATATCGTATCCTTCTGAATTATTTCCTTTTCATATTGATATCCAAATAACCGCTCAGCAAGTGTTCGATTACGTCGTTCAACAATTGCCTGATCACGATGAATTGCAGTATGTCCTCGTCTAATTTTGACGTTATGTTTTTTTATCAGAGACGATGCTGCACCACGACATTCTTTGCCAGGATCAACCTGTAATAGCTATGGCCATCGTAAGGGTCCTCGTTGATAAATTCGTTCAAAAGCAGAAGAAAATTCAGTTGCTGTTTTAGTTGATAATGGTTCCACTTCCTTATATCTACTTGCAATGTCAACGACAGTTAACGCGTATTTATATATACGTGATTGTCGTCTTCCAATGTTAATAGTATCATGTGATAAAAATAAAATACATGCTGTATGAACTTCGTCAGGAATGCTGACATCAAAATGTGCATGCTGAATATGTTTAGGTGGTGGTAGTTAAATTTGCCATATTGCCTGTTGTGCTAACCATTTTGCGGCAACAGAACGTGTAACATTTGCTGCATCAGCGAGTTTACTGATCGCTGCTCTACCCTCCAGTATCCCCTTGGACTATTATAAATTGATTCCATTATTTCAAAATACGGTTGATTAATTACCGGCTCCGAATAATAATTTACCTTTCATCGCAGATCTTACCAACCAATTGGCTAATGATTCTCTGAAAGTTTTTTTATTGTAGAATTTAATGCATGAATCGCCTTCACATCTGTAATATGTCGTTGTTGCAGATCTTTACTTTTATAAGCTACATCATGAATATGACATGCTTTATTATATCAGGTCTTGGTTGATCTTGTTCATCAAGTCGGATATCAAGTCAGGTACCAGGACCACAATAATTATATCCAGGAAGATGTTTTTCTCCTGGTTATTTAGCCCATGGAGTTCCTGGTATTTTTTCTAATGAAGTAGCGATATAACCATCAATTTTATTATTAGAAATAAATTTAGATTTATTTCTACCACATTTTACACATTTACCTGTAAGTGTACGCTTTTTATCTTTTGGTATTATTGTTGTTAATCCATTTGTGGGGGTGGATGCTCTACATCAAACACAATATAGATCCATATTATTTATTATATTTCTACAACATGGATGTCATTGATTTCTCAGCGACACGAAAACAAGAGCGAGTAAAACATGTTTCAGCATTAGCGAATTCTATCAGGAATGAAAAAAATAGGTCTATCTGGTGCGGTAAAATGCAATTATTACTTAACCTGACAATGAGATGGTTAAAGTGGGATAAACTGTATTTAGCAGCACCGTCAGTTGATGATCAGAGGTGTTATGATGTACTTAAATATTTTAATGAAAATGCAAAATTGTTAAATGAAGATGGCGATGACATTATTAATTTTATAACTGATATTGATGAAGCACCATCCTTAGATGAATTAGACGGATTTATGAATAATTTAGTTGTGTATGATGATGTTATGCTTCACAAACAAACAAATCTATCAAGAATATTTTCCCGTGGAAGGCATACAAATACTGATGTGATTTATGTTACCCAAGGATATGTACAAATGCCTAAATTAATCAGAGATACATGTAATATTTTAGTTGTGTTTAATGGAGTTGATACACATACTCTGCGAAATATTCATCAAACTTGGTGTTGTGGGGATATAGACATGAATAAGTTCAAAAAAATTTTCAAAAGCAGAATCCGCTCCGCACGGATTCATAACAATAAATTTACACGATCCTAGAACAAGATACCGTGTAGGTCTTCATATGATATTTGGTTGATAAAATAATGATTTAATTATAGCAGCAGAGAGGATGCGACCTCAATAAAACGTACCGAGGAAAACGAAAACACACATACAAATTTAGAAAAACACAAACGACAAAGATAAAGTAACAAAATAAACTAACCCAATTTGATAACCTCTCGGTAAAGTTAGACGCTTTGGTTTGGCGTAATTACGCTTATTTTTTCATTTTTTTTCGAATGAGGTTTTAGTTTTCAAAAATGACGTTTCAGCAAAAGATATGTTCACCCTCTCTGCTGCTACTTCCGTGGTAACCGGTGGTTGCAACTCCATCAGAAAAAATGGCGTGCAGAGGTATTCTCCACGAGAAGCTATGGAAATTCCACCAGAATGCATGGGATGATTGTGGAAGGTATATTTATTTATCCTAACCATTCTGAAACATTCAACTTTATCTTTCAAACAATAAGCTTTTTGTTTCCTGGGCATATTATTTAAGACATTAAATGTCTCAGTCCACTATTGACCCAGATGAATTAAGCGAACAGTGTCCTGTCATGATTCACTTGTATATATAAATAATACAGGATACTCTCTTAAGTCTGACTGACTTTACATTAAAGTGACATTTCATTGTGTTAATGGAATTTTCTCTAGCTTCGAATGAGCATCTGTCAGTGAATGTCACTTTCTCTGTTGTGATTGGATGATAAATTATGTGCTCACTAAAGCTAATTTTGCATCATATACAGCGAAAAACAAGAGGTTATTGTAGGTCATTATTTACTGACACACATATCACAGAAAACTGCGGCATGTACATAAATCATGCCGCGGCTAATCCTTTCTTTGATCCGTTGCCGACAATTACTCAGTGAACAATGACCTACAACAAGCTGGTCCTTTGTGTGATCGGTGAGGTGTGTTTACAAATATTAAGTTGCTGATCTGTTGGAGCGACTTTTGTGCTAAAGGAAATCTGAAAGTCATTCCTGCTGCTACCAAAACAATCGGTCAAATAGAGCGATTAAAACAGTGTCTCATTAGAGACGGGTAATTTTAGGTGAGCTATAGCCTATTAGATACAAACTATGTGAGACCTACTTGAAGCAATTGTGGATAGAAATTAGTGTTTAATTTTGGCGATTTGAAAACTCTATTACCCATCACTCCAGGATCCATTCCATTCTTTTTCTCCCCAGGGGTTTCTACAGCGCATCATACGAAGCGACTCCCTGTTGAACAGCGAAAATAATCCCGTCCCTAGCTTTATCTCCTTGACAGCTGTCACACTGTAAGCATGACCTTTGACCAAGCCACAAGGTAACTCTTTCTCTAGGTCATCCGCTGTTGCCTGTAAACAATAATTATCGATCGGAGGCTTAGTTTGTATACTTCTTTGCAGGATTAAATTAAATGATTGATAAATCATTCATATAAACTTAGATTTTGTATATACATGTACTTCTCAGGAAATTAAGAAGAAATTATAAGGTTTAAAAAGAAGAGGCCTAAATTTAGTAATCAAATTTGAAAGTGATTTATAAGGAAGCTTATTTCTCAATATTACAAGTTAAACAGACAAATGTATGGCATGGCATGTAATAGCACTGAATTCATGAAGTGTCTTAAAACAATGCACAATACATGCAATGCTATAAAAATGTTAAATATTTTACGTACTAGATTATGGAAATACTAGCAACTGTCAAATTCTATTTCACCAAATATATCAAGCTTATTAGAGAACATTAACTGTGGCAAAGTGTTAAGTAAGAAATTCTCTGCAGATATGTTTATAAACTTCGACATGGCTTTTACAAGAAAAATGTTTTTCTTAAAGCAAGCCTTATCTTACACATAATTAAATGTATAACAAATAATTATATTTGAATATATTTAATAGTGTGCATGGGAGACCCATAATAGCGTAGAGGTTACAGAGTATTCATAAAATTCGAGCACGCTTTTGTTCCTTAGTAAATTCCCATGGACAAGATTGTATTAATTCATTAGTATTTGATATGATAGTCTTATAATTATGTTGCCAAATTATTAATAACTTAGATTATTACTGGCTACATTTACGTCTAACAATTTGGTACCGTTTAAATTAAAAACCATTCATTATACTCTAAAGATGTATTAATATTATTTTTATGTTTTGATCTTTAAATTTATGCAGCTTATGTTCCAACATATTTTTAAGATCTGTTTGAACTATCTTTCTCCTAAAGGAAGAACTTTTCTTAACCCTAAAACCTGTAATTCAAACAGTTCTTAGCATTGGTTAATCTCAATCGCTTTTTAATTTATATTACCAAATACTGTAGCTTAATCTCTTGACATAAGTGCTATAAAAAAATCTATATGTTATACAGTCAGATTAGAAATGAGACTTCTAAACTGGTAGCAAGCTCAGTCATTCAGATGAAATACAAATCTTAAGTCATCCAACATATGGATTTTCGATAACTTATTGAAGGCTGTGGTTTTTAAGGCATAAAAGTAACATGATTAACCAGGTGACAAATGTTTGCATTGAATTACATGCCCCACTGTGCAGCCCAATTTTAAAGTTTGAATAAATTTTTTGCACAAGGGTGTTTTCTGTCTGGGAACTTATTTTCCTGTAAGGCAGACACATGTTAAGAGACATCCCCTCAAGCTATCTGTTAGGGGTAAGTCATGTTTGTGACATAAAACAAATAAGGTCACAATACAGTGTTCTAAGAGATGCTAGAATCTATTTTCACCACTGTGGAACGCTTTCCTTCGTTTATGACCCAGGTGATGCCGGATGAGACTTCAAGACAAAAAATTGAAAATTTGTCCCGAATACCTTATTTTTCTAGCATCGTCTGGGTAGGCACTTTATTAGATTCCTTTGACAGATCTATCATTAAAACGTCAGTGGATAATCCCAAATCATTGTAAGAAACAAAAACATCATTTATAACGTAGCGTGGTTGTGTTACAGTGAATATCAAGACCTGGGCCATTTAATTCAGCTCTGCGATTATCGTTTCTGTTTTCTTTTAAGTGATTGCATAAGTGTTTACAAGTGATATGTTCTCAGAGTATGCAAGTAGCATGTGTCAAAGACACGAGTCTAAAGTTTCCGGCCTAGTGAGCATCACCTAGTTTGTAAAATTCTTCTTTAATATGTCATGCTTTTATGGCATGGTGATTATTTTGTCATATAAAAAACTGATTTAAATTATTCAATTAAAATGTCAGTTTTGCCTTTGGTTCCATTAACCAAACTTATTTTTCTTCAATGGTGGAATGCCAATGACATCAATTTTTTGGTGGGGGCAGAGGATTCTCATATCTCCAAATGGCTTGGCGTTGTTTTGATCTAGTCCCTTCATAATATTGTGGTTGCTGTAATGCATCACAGAAATGGATTATATCAGCAAGTTTTAATAACAGCTCTTACATTAAAACTTTGCACTACTTTTGGCGAAGTCTATATTTATTCCAGTGATGAGATTTATATGTGCAATTATATAAATTTTGTTTATGCCTCATCATTTTCTTCAGTTTGGAACTGAATCATTATACAGAGCTCGTAGCTTTCTAAATTTTATAGCAAACGTAATAGCCACGATTTCCACGATTGGTGTTCTACATGTGTTCCAAAAGGAAACCACAGATTCACAATTGTCATAAAAGTTGGAAATATTTCTGGGTAGGGTATCTGCTTCCGTATTGATCTGGTCCCTAATTGCTTTCAAACGTGTGTAGCATTTTCGTGACCTTTTTAATATAATGTGTCTTACTGTCTAAGCCTGTCACAACCATTGCATTGTCTCTGAAACCAAGAATACCAACATATGACTTCACCAGAGACGGATTGTTGGTGAAAACTAGGTCAAGGATGTGACTCAGTCTTGTTGGGTCATTATGTGTTTGTGACCACTAAGGCCAACTATGAGGTAAGTTGTCTTTCGGCAGAAATTCAGTGCTCTCGGTTTTACTGCTAAGATTTGTCACTCAGTATCAGGGTGTGAATATCAAGATAGGCATACCAGCAAGTCGATATCAGGGTGTCAATGTCAAGATATCCATACCAGCAAGTAGTTATCAGGGTGTCAGTGTCAATATATCCATACCAGCAAGTCGATATCAAGGTTTCAATGTCAGTATATCCATACCAGCAAGTCAATATTAGGGTAATTAAATTCCAGGAAAGGTGTTTTTATTTCCGTTACAGTTCAGTAACATTTTTAATGACTTGGTCAGTACGTGGGTAATTACAATATACTGCAAGAGGTTCATGATCACTTCTGTTACAGCTCACAAATATTTAAAATAACTCATTCAGTAGCAGGGTAATCAACATTAACTGCAAGATTGGTATGTTTACTTCCGTTATAATTCAATATCATTTTTAATGACGTGCCAGTTTATTCAAGTCATGCTTCATTCTGTGGGACATTTAAAAGTGTCCTAAGTGCATGTACTTATTATTTCAATAGGACATGTAAAATCACGCAAAGAATCCTAAGTACATGTACATATTGTTTCTATTGGACATTTTACAGAATCCTTGGAACATATCCTTATTATTTATATAAGACATGTAAAAGCATGCAAAAGAATGCAAAGTACATGTCCTTATTATTTCTGTATTTTTTTTTAAAGAATCCCAAGTATTAGTCCTTATTTTTTCTAAAGGAAATATAAAAAAATCCTAAATACATGTCCATATTATTTCTAAAGGACATGTAAAAGAATCCTAAGTACATGTCCTTATTTTTTCTATAGGACTAGTAAAATAATCATAACAAGATGTCCTTATTGTTTCCAAGGGACGGGCAAAAGAATTCTAAGTAGATGTCCTTATTATTTCAATAGGACATGTACAAGAATCGAATGTACATGTCGTTGTTATTTATATTCTTGACCCTAGTCCATGAGATGACTTTGGAATCCATACAAGCTGAGTTTGTTTATTAGTCACATACCCTTGCTATAAATACACTGACTACCCTAAAATGTCCTTCATTCCTATTTATGATGAGGTTATCTGGCAACACCAGGCATGATTATATGCATTCTTAACAGGTTCTTTGTGAATTAACCCCTTCCAGTCGTAATTTTGGTCCCAAAGATCAGACCAAGTCTATGTAATTCATTGAAGACTCAAGTTCTAATTTATGTTCTTTACAACTACAGCAACTTACTTTTATAAATTTTGTTGTACAATATAAGGAAAAAGGGTATTACAGTGAACAGAACCGTCGCAAGCCATGGGAGATAATCCATTTTGCTTTTTTGTCAGGCTGACACCTATTCAGACATTTCCTCGTTTTCCATAAGTACGCATTCATGCGCAAAATTACGTCATCAACAACACAATGTGACAGTCTCCAACACATAAATGAAAGTAGCATTTTATCGATTGATACGATACTATGCTTGCAAAAGAAAACTTGATTGGTTTATTGAAATGTCATGTTGGGTTATAATGGCTTGACAATTTACTTGCACTTGGAATACCGGGATATGCAGGTTCATGTATATTCATGGGAAAAAGGAAATCTCTGCACAGGCACCAATGACTTATAGAGTAGTTTATGCAATTATTGCCCGCAGCTTGCCACGATAAGTTAGCAGGATCAGTTCTTGTAAAATAAGGGCCATTACTTCTATACTTGTGAAAAAATGACAATTGATCTTGACTTAGTGTCATGCTATATTGGATTTCGATCAAAGAAGTCGGCAAAATTCGAAGTCAAAGAGAGGTCATATAATCTTTGCAGAAAATGGTGAAAGTGCCCAAAACCAACATCTTGATAATGTTAAGCCTCATACCAAATTTGATTTC
Source organism: Sinohyriopsis cumingii (assembly GCA_028554795.2). NCBI lineage: Eukaryota > Metazoa > Mollusca > Bivalvia > Unionida > Unionidae > Sinohyriopsis > Sinohyriopsis cumingii. Next base: position 15,837,719 of record CM068828.1, on the reverse strand, counting down.
AATCCGCAAGTTCTCTCAGAAGTTATCGTGTAGAAACAAACTTGAAGAGCAGAGTTCTAAGTCAAGCAGGGGTTATAACTCTGTAACATTGTTAGACAAAACGATGAAAATCAATCACTGCTAGGAAAGCAACAGAGGAATAATTGTGACAGAGCACATCCCAACAATCATTTCAACCCATGAATAAAAAGTTACCCAACCGTTCGCAAGAAGTCAAAAAAGGCTTTCTGCCAGGTGACTAAAAGCCATACCAGCCCTAGGAAGACACTAAAGAAACTTCTATAGAAAGTCTCAGCCATGCTTTATCGAAATTGACTCTGTTATTCTAGATGTGTAAAACATAGATTTCCAGTGCGGTTGCTATAGAAAGCACTATGTTGCTTGGGAAACCGTTTGAGGCAAATTTTGACAGAGTGTGTGCTACGAAACATTAGTAGCAAATAATATGCCATGTTGGAGAAGCTGAGTAAAACGTTTTTCTTGTGTTTGTTATGATAGCCACTTTCTGATTGTGAAATCATCCAATACATAATTTTATAGAGCATATCATATGAAACACGATTTACAGGTTCTTCAAAATTAGGAAGGCCATTCTAGAGATGAAAACGACATAGGTTACCTGCTTTGTCGCTAAGGAAGCCAAGCCATTGCTAGGAGAATCATTTCGCAGAGTATGTCCCGACAAAAATTCCTACCAGGTTTGATAAAAACTAACTTGGTCATTCAATATGATAGATTGAAAATAGATTTTCCGTCTGGTTGATATGATATGGAAGACATACTATGGCTTCCGTAATTACCCTTGAACACTTTTAATAGAGCATGTTATAAAAACATTCTTAATCAAGCTTAAATTGTTTCAGCCATTCTGGTGGCTAAAGAAATCATACCTTTTGATACAGTCTGATAGAATATTTCGTACCAATTATTTATACCAGAAGGATGTTGAAAATAGGTTTTCCCATTTTTGTGTTGACATAGATCGTACACCAACACTAGGATACCAGCTTGGAAAGAGTATGCCCAGACGGACATTCCTACTACGATTGATTGAAATTAGTCGTGTGGACATTTAGAAGGAGTCGAAAATAGCAATGTCGATGTATGACAGCTGATGGATGCCTGATTCTGGGCCAAGTCATCTACCCACTTTGCCTTATAGCCAGGTGAATTAAAAATAGTGAAAATATAAAGGTGTAAATCCATGAAATTGCAACTCACTGCTATTGAGGCACTGATGAAAGACCTATTTTTTGAAGAATGTTTTAGTATTTTGAACAGGTCTGTGCGCCGCTCTTCTGTCTTCCACTCATCTATTGACATTCTCTCCCCCACCCCTCCTGTCATGTCCACCAGGGCATCCTTGGTATTTCCACCATCAAGGGACTCATAGGTTCCAAATAATCTGAAACGTGAATGACCCATTGTACAAATGATTGATCTTTAATTTGATTTACTCTAAACCTACTTGTCTTAGTAAGCTACTTGTTCATGTGGAATAAGAAAAGGAAATGCACACAATTAATTGTAGTTTCTAATGCACTCATAAATGAATACACCAAAACTACGGCTGAAACATTACTAGTTTCTGGGTGTAGCTACAGTAGCGCTCGGTTGTTGAATGCATTTTCGGGCTCATAATCTAAGGTCACAGGTTTTATACCCTACCAGCAAGCCAAGATTTGCTGCCTTGGTGTATTGTATGTAAAGGGACTTTTTTGTCTCATTTCCTCAGCAATTATATGTTGAATTTGCCATCCACAACCAACCAGCCTAGTTCATGACATTATAAAACGGGTATATTTAGGTGTATTTTCCTTTGAGAGTTCCTGCATTAAGTTGAACAATGACTTGAAAACAGTGTGCATCTTTGGTTCTTTCTTTTACACTGGAACATATTTCTACTGGAGAGCTCTTTAAAGTTAAAGTATTTCTTCCGTAAACTAATATCTAATGTGACATGAGCATCATTCAATTTTCATGACATCAAGCAATCCCACATAAAAGCCTACTCATGATATTGAGTTATATACATATACTGCACATATAACAAATCTTAGTCAAAATCACAAAATATAGAATATTGATTGGTCACAATTTTTCTGAGTTAAATTCGGACTCGACTAAAGTTCGATTAGAGAAAGGCCATGATTGTATGAGTTATTGTGAATTCAAGTTCACATGATTGTATGAGTTATTGTGAATTCAAGTTCACACACACAGACACACACAACTTGTGCCCATTTCATTACTTGCATAAATGTAGTAATTGCAGTTATAATTGTCATGCCAAAAAAGAAAACCTTATTTTAGCTTGGGTCGTCGTCATTTTGAACTTTACTTAAGAAATACATTTAGATAATTTTCTTACTCTGTTGTACAGACGTTGATTTCTACCTCAGGGTAAGTTGCTAGTATTTACCCCAATTTTTCCTTGCAATCGCCTGGATGGGTGACCTTTCTTTGTTACTTACTTTTACTTTTTAATTTTGTCTCCCTCTCTGTGAACGTAAACAATGCCTGTTAGAGCTTTAATGCTTGGATAATCCTTTATTTGACGTATTTACCATTTTATGCAGACGGCGGACAAACCGTAAATGCGAATTTTAATTTATCTCCGAGGGAAATATCCATTGGCTTCGCGGGTGTGCGGGTGTCAAAGTAGCTGACATGTAAATATGTATGCCTCGATAGTTCGGGACTTCTCTCGGTACATAGTTCTCATAGAGATTGTTATAAACGACCTGCGATATACTTCCATGAAACCGCGGAATGAGCAGCGAAATATTTTGCAGTTAGTCTTACAACTTCGTTATAATTGCAATGTTTGCAGGGATCCAGTGCTGCAAATTTTGCACAGACGACCCGCTTCTTGAAGAATGCGTTATGCTGTTTACGCGGGTTATCTCTACCAGCTCTTAATAATAGTGGAAAATATGTTTTCTTACAGGCATATGAGATTTTAATCCATCGCAAGTCAGGTGTCGGTGTTCTTAGCAGACTGGGTCTTCTTGTGAATCTTAACAGAAGTCTTGCCACTGAAAATTCGTACCGACAACAGTGATGACTCTAGTTTCGGGGTCTATACTTGCCCGTCACACATATACATATATGCCCGTCACACATATACATATATGCTACGAGTTTTTAGTTGGTCCTTCATATTTCTTTTTGACGATGGCGCAAAGTTGCTTTTACGCATAAACATGACATAAAAAATTACTTGATCCTTTTCTAACCTGAAAGAGTCCAGGTCCATTGTCCTAGCGAGTGGTCGTTACACATGTCATTAATTTTCTTTGCCCCCACAGAGTCCGTAATGCCTTATTACTTTCAAGAATTTCAGTTACAAGAGTTATACTTTTGTATTGCCCCGACAGAGTCAGAACATCTTTCGTACATTTTTTAGTAGTAATAACTGCTTCATTCCTGAACAAGAGTTTTCAGATTTCCATGTTTCTCATGTTTCTCAACCGCACTGTTGTCCTCATATTTCACTCCATAATGTACTAAGAGAATTAACACGACAGTGAATGTAAATAAACATAATAAACGAAAATTTAATCATCTTCCAATAGTTTCTAAGACCTTTCTTCACATCGACAGGGTTATGCTTATGTTGCGCCCTTAGCTTTTGTTTTCAAACGCGTTTTACGCACATAACATCTTAAACATTTAATTGAGCTAAAAACAATTGCATGGCATTGTATAGCTTTAATGTTTCTAATTTTCTCCATTTTCCTGTAAATTATTCCGCATCATTGGAGGAGCTTGCATGCTATTCTTTTCTTTAAAAGCTTACAATTCAAGTTCGGTAAAAAAATCTCATCACAGGCTATTACCTAGTTAAAAAACAAAATATGGCAGGACAGTTATATCGATTTTGCAACTTTGCTGTCTAATATGATCCAGTCGACTGACAATCAGTGGTTTACACTCAGCATTAATCGCACTGTCAAACTATCTGTGGATTCGGGGTACTGTGAATTCGGGGTACTGAGAACCCCAAAATTTCAACATTGAAAAATGGAGAACAGACTTTATGTGTTTTGTGGCAATTTACGCGAAAGGTTCCACCGTTTGATGTCATGGGTTCTCAAACACACACACACACACACACACACACACATATATATATATATATATATATATATATATATATATATATATATATATATATACGACCAACAAGTGAGACTTGACAAGAAAGCAAGGGGCATTAATTGATAACAGCTGTACAATGCAATATAAATATTCAGTTCTGATCACCACATCAGCCACCCCCAGTCACTTTTCGAGGTTTTGAGTATCGGGGAAGCTCTAGCTGAAGATGTAGGATGAGGGGAGGACATAAGTTCCAGAGGGGTTAATATATGTCGTCAAAATATCTTATTCCCAAGAAACGCCAAATCAGTACAGCCTAATGCTACACCTGTCCACACAATGATCCAAACAATGCCTATCATTCCAGAGTTACACTCCTGTTTCATATCGCAAGCTTGATGATGCCAGACAACTGATACAGAAATTTGGTAGAGGTTCCTTCATGGCAAAAATGAATATTGATAGTGCTGTTTGCTTAATCCCCGTTATTCTTGTGGACTGATAGTTGCTTGGTTTCAAATGGAAGGGATGAGTCTTTCTTTGGTAAATGTTTCCCCGTGGGCTGTTCGAGCTCGTGTGGTATTTTTTTAGGCCTTTAATATCGCTTTACATTGGATAACATCCTCAAAGTTTGTCATTTCTCATATGATCGACATATTAGATGATTTCCTTACTTTAATCCCTACCAGTTCCAGTTCCTCCGTTCGCAATCGAGCTTTGAACCTGTTTCTTGATTTGTGCTGCCTATAGGGGGCCTAAATAAACGAGAAAATAAAACTGTACCTCACATGACAACAATGTTTTTCTTGGCATTGAAATGGATTCGATAACATTCAAAGCACGTCTACTACAGGAAAACTCTGCTTGAATTACAGTCACTTATTGGTCTCCTTAATTTTGCCTGTCTCGTGGTGGTCCTAAGACGAGCTTTTCTACGCAGTCTGATCAATATTACGCGTAACATGATACAATCCCACCATTGCCTTCGCATCACAAGAGATTAATGCTCTGATCTCCAGGCTTGGCAATTATTGTTTACTCTTTTCAATGGCCGTGTCTTCTTTTTAAACAATTGATAGTCAACATCTTTACATCTCTTTTCTGATGGATCTTGGCTATGGGGCTGTGATCGGTGTCGGGTGGGTTTTGTAGCACGGAACACGAATGTCTACAATCGTAATATCTCCATAAAGAGACTTTTTGCAATAGTTCTTTGGGTGATGCGTTGTGCAACACGTATGACACTAAATTCCGAGAACGAGGCCTAAAACAATGTCACAGTAGACCACATTCGGGGGAAATTAAATAACCTACCAAATCTCCTCTGCCGTTTCCAGATCTCGAAGTTCAGGCAGTTGACACCACATATGGAACCCGAACCCACAACAAACCCTCCACAGCTTCTTTACATTTGATTTTAACAGCTGCAAAGCTGATCGTCGCTGATCTTGTCCAGAGCACCAAGGACATTTAGAGCAACAAGTTAAAGCATGGGCGTAGCTACCGTGTAGCAAGAGGATGCAAACCATAGGGGCCCACAAATTATTTTTTGACAATATAGATTAAGCAGGGGCTCGTCCATAGATAAGCTTTGCATAGTAGCCCGCATAGAGGCCCAAATATCCTAGCTACGCCACTGTGTTAAAGCGTTCAAGTTCTCTCAAAATAAATCCGGCCGCAGTTTACGTGCTCTTATTTCAATGCAAAATTTGATTGCTTTTATTGTATTCCAATTTCAGTCCGGCAAGGGTGACAACATTATTCCGGACACCCTGCTGATATTTCATATCTTCACCAGCTGTTGAACTGATCTAACAAAATAATTTCTCATCATTATACTGCTCCTTGATGCCCGGCAGCTAACAAACTCCTCGAAGTCCGCCTGCCCATTACACCTTCCATTTTGAACTACTCGTGGCGGCTGATCATATTGCGGATAGCAGGTACGATCCCTTATGAGGATCCATATTTTTCCTTGCCATTTTGGCATTTCTTAGAGTAGGTGAGATGACGTCTATGAACAATGCAAATCAATTGAATGTAATTTAGAGGAAGCATTTGCGCGTTAGTCGCAATAAAGTCATTTTGACCATATACAATTGCAAACACATCATTTTGGTTCGCCCAGCACATCTGAAAATTCTAAAACAACCATCCAAAATTGTGTTCACAGTAAGGTATTCTCAGTGTTACATGCAATTAAGAGGCTGTGCCCATGGGCTTTTAATTAAGTTTTATGGAATTCAACCTATCACGGGAAATTATTTCTCTAGGTCGCTTCAAAATGCTGTAAATTTTATTGGATTAAATCCGCATACTTTCTCTTCGCATACCTTCAGGACTGAGGCAGCCACAAACGCTCACTCCTCTGGTATATCCGAACCGCAGACTAAGGCTATGGGCAAGTGGAGGTCTCATGCGTATACCCGTTACATTCGTGCTTCAATGTTTCAAACCTTGCAGGACTGGACTGTCTTAGGCAATCAGTCTAGTTTTATGTTCGCAGAGGTCTTTCTGGCCTCTGCCATACTTACCCAACCATCAGGACACTTGAACTGCCTTAGACAGTCAACCATTTCGTCTACAAGTCCACTTTATGTATGTTCTTCTTTACAAACCGTCAGTATAATTGTACTGTTTTAGGCAGTCGGACTAAACACCTCATATAAGTTGACTTTATTTATATACATTGGTGTTCATTTATATATTGTGTTTTAGTACGAATTACCCAAACTGGTATACTTTTGGCGTTTACAGCTCATTCCTACCTGAATGTCTTAGGCAACTGTTAGGAGTTGTATAGAATCCTAGGCTGATTGGTTCTTGATAGAGGATACCACGTTTTTAGGATAACCCTTCCTCGGTGTTGTTCTTTCAGCTCTTATGCGACTTAGGGTTTAGCAGGCCTTCTTTGATCCAGTTTTTTTAAACAAGTTCATTGCAGACACATATTCTGTATGCATAACTCCTCCTCTAAATGGACTTCAACCTTTACACTGTTTGGACGATGCCAGTACAGGAGTGCATGAAACATTTCTTAGTTCAATTTACTTTACTCACCAGTTATATTTCTTTTCACTAAATGATTATTTCCAATGCGTGCGTGAATCTCTAGCTAAGTGGTTGCCCAATTTTTATTATTTATTATTCCCTTTATAACTTGTTTAATTTTTCTCATACCTGTTTTCAAGATTGTATATTAGGAATGTCTTGCGTTTTTCAATGTATTACACATGGTCCTTGAGTTACTATAGCACTTTATGGGCTTCTTCTCCGTGATTCTGATAGAGGAAACTTGCCAGTCGTACTCTTGCAAGTAAGCCTGTCACATTTATGGCTTTGTGTTCTGCCTCATATGTGTGTCATGATAAAAATAGAGGCTCAGGATATTTACATGTGCTGCAGATTGATTTATTCAGAGAATAACTATTGCAGTTTAGCTTCAAAATTTTTTCAAAATGTCATTCATGGTTCCCTAGATATTATAATAAATGCATTACACGACCATTATTTGCTCATTATCATTTCCATAAAACAAGCACTACCATGGAATTCAGCCCTATTTCATGGGAAAGAGTTGTCTGTCCATATCTGCATCTCAAAAAATTTTGTAAAGGTTACACAAATCCATCTTGATGTCTTCTAAATGCATAAGATGGGCCAGGTAATACTATCTATGGGCAGCAGTGATCTTTCAAAAGTTTCATTTAGCTGTGAGAAGGTCATAATTGCATTCTTCATGCTAAAGAAGAAAACAAAAACGCCCTAGCAGACCTTCAACACACAGCTACCTTATCTCGAGTTGACTAATGACAGACAGCCTTTTACGTTTCTACTAAATAAATCTCTGCTGGGATACTTACTTGGCATAGGCTTTTTCCAGAAGCGCTGACCAGAATTCGTTGTTGTTTTTGGAATGCATGTATATCAGTCTGTCATTTTTGGTTGGTAGATTGTCATCAATGACAACGTCTATCCAAGTTCCACAGCGCCAGAATTTAAAGTGAAAGATCCCAGCATACTTGTTTTTCTCATTCCATTCCTGCTCCTGATAATCTGGTATAATCTGACCAATAATTAAATGATAAATAAAGTGATGAAATGTAATTAAAGTATTAAAAAAACAGAGATAATACAACTTGTGTAGTTCAATGTTTTCCTCCATCATCATCGATCACATGTCGATATCTGATGGTTTTCCCCTTGATTTTAGGAAAGAATTTAGGACCAAAAACAAATTCGGGGCTCAAAGGATGAAAAGGATTTTATCTGCCTTCAAGTTCAAGTTTTTTTCCAACCATTCCAGGAAATGTATGAACTTCGCAAACCAGATAAAAGGGCGTTCCTTCACTGTAAGGTAAGCAATGTTACAGATCCCATATAATTAACAATTATAAAAACATAGGTATCATCTGTACTTCATAAAATGACAGTCTCAAAATTGCTGTCTTGGATAGTGATATAATGAGGAAATATTGTACTTGTTGTTCTTACAAATTGAGTCATCCAATTATCTACTTTCCAAACAATATCATCAACCAGAACTCTGTCTTTTGCAGTAGAGATGCCCAGAAGAGGACAAGAGTTGAACAAATACTTTTAGATTTTCCTGCCCGCTTATTGTTTGTACACCATCAATGCATAAAAGTTGTATTCTTTCCTCTTAAATTTCAGATATCATATATATTCTTTTTCCAATCACGGAAGCCAAACTAATATCAAATCATTAAAAGTACACACATTAAAGTATGTTATTAGCTGCAATGTGGATTAGTGTATGAATACAAGAAGACCATGAGTATTAGTGCAAATGAACAACAAGACAACGTATATTACTGTATATGTGCAACTAAACGATGCGTATTAGTACATATGTACAACTAGACCATGTGAATTGGGTTATATATCCAAATAGGTAATCTGTATTATTGCATATGTACAACTGAATTTTGTGTACTAGTACAGATGTACAAATAGACAACATATGTAAGTGCATATGTTCAATCAGATCATATGTATTAATGTAGAGATAGAACTACACAAAATATATTGCTGTATATGTACAACCAGACAATCTCGTTTTTTTTGTGTACATGTACAACTGGACAATGTATTAGCTTTTTATGCACAACTAAACAATGTAGATATGCAACTAGATAATGTCTTTAAATGGATATGTACACCTAAAACAACGTGAAGTAGTGCATATGTACAACCAGACAATGCATATTAGTGTTAATGTACCCCTAAGCAATATGTAGCAGTGCATATATACAACCAGACAATGCATATTAGTGTTAATGTACCCCTAAGCAATATGTAGCAGTGCATATATGCAACCAGACAATGCATATTAGTGTTAATGTACCCCTAAGCAATATGTAGCAGTACATATATACAACCAGACAATGCATATTAGTGTTAATGTACCCCTAAGCAATATGTAGCAGTGCATATATACAACCAGACAATGCATATTAGTGTTAATGTACCCCTAAGCAATATGTAGCAGTGCATATATACAACTAGACCGTACATGTTAGTATTTATGTTCAACCAGACCGTGTTTGTTAATGTGTATCTGCAATTAGACAATGTGTATTAGTGTATATGTACAACTAGACAGTGTATTAGTGTATATGTACAACTAGACAATGTGTATTAGTGTACATGTACAACTAGAGAGTGTGTATTAGTGTATATGTACAACTAGACAATGTGTATTAGTGTACATGTACAACTAGACAATGTGTATTAGTGTATATGTACAACTAGACAGTGTATTAGTGTATATGTACAACTAGACAATGTGTATTAGTGTACATGCACAACTAGAGAGTGTGTATTAGTGTACATGTACAACTAGACAATGTTTATTAGTGTATATGTACAACTAGACAATTTGTATTAGCGTATATGTACAACTAGACAATGTGTATTACTGTATATGCACAACTAGACAACGTGAATTAGTGTACATGTACAACTAGACAATGTGTATTGGCATACAAGTACAATTAGACAATGTGTATTAGTGTACATGTAAAACTATACTACGTGAATTAGTGTACATGTACAACTAGACGATGTGTATTAGTGTACATGTACAACTAGACAATGGGGGCTCCGAGTAGCCGAGTGGTCTAAAGCGCTTTCCGTCACGGATCACTGCCATCTCACTTCTGTCTGCGTGGGTTCGAGTCTCGGGCTCAGCAAATGTGGATATGTGAGAAAGCTTGCCGGTAGCTTCTCGGGGTCGGTGGTTCTTTCAGGGGTTTTCCCGGGTTCATCCTCCACCATTAATACTGGCCGCCATGTATAGCCTATCTTGTGCTGAAAATAGCGTTAAACCCTATAACAACAACAACAACTAGACAATGTGGTTCAGTGTATACACACAACTAGACAATGTGTATTAGTGTTCATGTACAATTAGACAATGTGTATTAGTGTATATGTACAACTAGACAATGTGTGTTAGTGTATATGTACTACTAGACAACGTGAATTAGTGTACATGTACAACTAGACAATGTGTATTAGTGTACAAGTACAATTAGACAATGTTTATTAGTGTATATGCTCAACTAGACAATGTGTTTTAGTGTATATGCGCAACTAGACAATGTGTATTAGTGTACATGTACAATTAGACAATGTTTATTAGTGTATATGCTCAACTAGACAATGTGGTTTAGTGTATATGCTCAACTAGACAATGTGTATTAGTTTACATGCACAACTACACAATGTTTATTAGTATATATGCACAACTACACAATGTGTGCTAGTGTATGTGTACAATTAGACAATGTGGGTTAGTGTATATGTACTACTAGACAACGTGAATTAGTGTACATGTACAATTAGACAATGTGTATTAGTGTATATTTACAATTACACTGTGTATCAGTATATATGTGCAACTAGACAGTGTGTATTATCGTACATGTAAAACAAATGTACAGTTGCAGCTAGATAAATGTCCTGATCTATTAAAATTGAGATTTCTCTATCAATCATAGAGTATGACCTTAAACAAGCGTGTATAAAAGAGCAACAGTGTTTATGTGCAACTTTATGATATGCATTACAGGATTAAATTATCATGGTTTCGGCTCTTATTGCTGTGTAAATGTTACCTAATTACTCACAAAGTAATAAAGTCCAAATGATTTGATGTTAACATTGTGAGTGATTAGGTAATAATTTAAACTATATAAATAAAAAAAAATGTTCAGTGATCTTGACCTTTGATCTGTCAGTGTCAAACGCAATAAGGTGTTGTCCTTGCTGAGACGTAACGCAACAATGAAGCTGATTAAACTGGTTTATTTCACTATATAGCCAATATTATGATTATTTTTGGACTTGTGATACAACTTTAAGGACAATTTGGGATTGATTTCAATCCAATACTAAAGGTTCTTTTCTACGTTTTACTATGTATTCTAGGAAAATAAATAATTTGCTGAAGGTCAGAAAACGTGTTGGATTTCACTTTTGTTTCTGTTACTAAGTTTAATTCCATAGAGTCGTAACAATAGGTTAACATACGAGATGTACTGGTAACTTTGTGGTCAGGTTGATTGATGTGTATCTATTATTTGTGTTGTGAGCCAGAGTGATGCTGAAACGATCAAGCTCCAATTTACATAACAAATCCAAATCCATTTTTCTTATATTGGACTGCTAATGTGTTCTTGTCTAGTGCTGCCTACTCATTGAAAGCAGTTGCGCACATGCAGACACAGGTGAGTAATGCATTAAATAATCATTTATTTAAGCATAAAAAAGCAATCACAGGTTTGTAAAAGACTTCAAATACGTTGATGCCTTACATTTGTAACCTTGAACAGAGTGACCGAAAGAGACTTAAATTCACAAGAAAGGAAATAAGATATAGAAACACTTGCAGGCAAATATTCCCGTGCAAATTAAAATAAAATAATATTGCAATATTGATAAACTGGGGCGGGAAGGCATTTATATTAGATATGGTGATAAATCTTTGTATAAACGGCAAAAATGTTTGGGGAAAATGGTTACCGCCTCTTTCAAACAAAGTAGAGACTTGACCATTAGAAAATTACACAAGATTTTGATGTTTTCATAAAAAATGTTTTATCAACTGTAATATTAAAATAAAAATAAAAATCATAACTCAGTAAAAAAGATGGCAGTCCAGAAACATTGTCCTTTTGCTGTAAAGCATTAAATTATATGCAACTTTGTCTCCTATGCATCATCCTTGTATAAACCATGTTCGATCCTTGTGTGTAATTGTAGGAAGCTCAGTTGTGTTCCAACTTGTCATACATAGAAGTGTAATGGGTCTCCAGTTTCAAATATGCAGCTTACGTTTATCACATTTGGGCGTACATTTATGAACTGCTTTCTTTGTGGATGATACTTGACCAAGGTGTTAAACAAATTTAATAACCCTTACTGGAAACTGTAGTTAGCTTTCCAGACTTTTATAAACTTTCCAGTGAATCCTTCAGATCCTTTGCTTCTTTAATTGGTATTTGTTTAGAACACCAGTAGCTGAATGTGAAGTTGGAACATTCATTGAATATTTCTCTAAATCATTCAGCTTAGATTAAGTAGGATTTCAAGGTCGACAAGATCAGCTTTATGATTTTCTTATCAACAATTTATATCTAATAATATTCCTTCACCCAAAATGTTGTTCTTACTGTAGGTTAAAAATAATTGCTTTTGAACTTAGTTGGTATAATTTTACCTGTCTAATTTCTATTTTCTAACGGATAGAACTATTTGGTACTTTAATTCATTCAATCTATACAACTCTAGGTGTAATACACACTCCATCCGTCTTTGTTCCTTATACCTTCTCTCTTTTTAAATCCAGTTTTTAGTAACTCATTTACACATTTCATCTCTGTTTTCATAACTGTTTCATCTCTGCAACTGGTTGATCTTTCCGTCTATCTCAGCCTTTACTTACAAGATGCAAATAAAATTGTTCAACCTCTTATTTCCAACTGAAACATTTGAAAGAAGAGTTGGTCGCTTTTTAAAAACAATTTGTAATTCAGATAAGTGTATATTCTCAAAGCATTATTTAAACTATACATACTGATAGGTAACGTTTAAGAAAGCAGGCGTTGCTCTTCTAACATATTCAGGGTTTTTCAAAAATGAAGTAATACAATTCCATAATGATTTACATTTGATTTTCTTGTGGAAAAATCGTAATTTTCTAAAATAATAATCAGTTTTATATATTTGTTCAACATTTATATTTTGAAAATGTATGAATAAATTTTCCAATTAGGCAATTTAAAAAAAAACAAAAAAACAACTAATAGTAGAGCACAAGTTCACATGGATGCCCATGCAAACGTTATATGGAAATAATTATTCTTGTGACTAATATGAGTTTGCAAGCTTGGCACTGTTAGTTGAATTTCCCCATTCTCTAATACTATTGCAATTAATGATGTTAAAACAGTGCCAGCACTTGTAACATGACTTGCAGAAATAATAGCTTGGATTATCTGGAAAAGGCTTGACGGGCACTAACAGACCCAAATCTAAGTAATGGGTAGTATTGAAAAACCTCTAGAACAGTCCTTGTTTGTTGCATGTATTAATTTGGTAAGCAGTGATAAAATTAATATGTAATGTAGATTTTTTTATCATTGAGAAACAAAATATATTGATAATTTATGAAAAAGGTAACTATCATGCTCTGGAGACCGGCCTTTCAGTATATCATGGCTAATGTAGTATTTGATGGCTAATTTGTAGTACATCAAGAACTGTTTAGTGTCTCTGGACTATTTTCAGTATATCATGGCTAATTGTTTAATATATTGAGGCTACGTTTTAGCATATCATGACCATTATTTAGCTTAACATGGCTTTGCTTAGTATATCATGGCTAACGTTTAGTATATCATGGTTAAGTTTATGTATAGAAACTGCAATATTATCATGGCTAGAACCATCTAGGATGCGCAGTGTCCTATAGCTACATATAAAACTAGAGCAACAGACAGTGTTCAAGACGAGTATAACTTTATTGAGAAAGACATTGTTACTTCTGCATTCAGTAGCCCAGTGTTTCCGTTTGTTTGTGTTTTTAAACTAGTATTAGGTATATATTAGCTGGGTTGGAAACCAACCTTAAAAATTCAGGTATTTTGAAAATCTTAATTCGTCTTTACATATGTACATAACTTAGGAATTGATGTTGTGTTGCTAGTTTCAGTTCTAGTCAGAATGAGCCATTTAGCTTTGTGTTATACATAAGAAAGATCTGTGAGTCAGCTGTTATAAACACTATCTAAATTACATGAAAGAGCAGAGAATTATATAAAAAGTCAGAAAATGAACACAACCAAAAAGATATTATTAATGCCTATGTAAAATTCTGTATTTCGTATATGTTGATATTTAATTTTTAGTTTGGATTTATTTCAAAGTTATCGATCCATGACTGAAGTTGAGGAATGTTTTATTCAGTATTAACAAAGGATATAAATTAGTGGAAAACTTTAAATTAACATTCTTCCATTTTAGCATATAGTTACATTAATCATGATAAATATAAATGTCTTGAACTCGTGCAAAGTTTCATAAAATATAAAATCTTAAATTTTGTGTATGTGTCTTATGTTTGATTTACAGACAAATGTGTTTTACACAGTTATCACAACAGACAAATGTGTTTTAAACAGTTATCACCCAAGACTGAAAAAAAAATGTAAAATGGGTTCAATGATAATATATGTTTTCTTATATGGTCAATAGAATTAAAACTTTGCACTTGAAAAACGTATATCAATTGAACTTGCATTATCTATATTTAATTTATAGTGTGTGATTGGTTTCTGCCTACCTGACTTTTGAAACGATTGCGGTTTATTGTTGTGCATGGTGTTTATGCCTATCTAACCTTTGTCCTGCTCTTATGTAGTAAACAAGGTGTTGTTTTTAAGGGTTAGTGGACTTCTCCATCAAATAATAGCTAGGGTGATGTTTGGTGTCAAAGTCTGCTGTGGGAGAGTCCATGAAGCTAATTTGCATAGGTGAATTTGCATAATTTGCAAAATGGGACAACCCGATTCGTCGGAAGTTATTTTCAGGCATCAGAGACGTAGTGAAAAACACTTACGTTATTACACATCATTGCTTGAATGAGAATGTTGAAGCCAATCTGAATTTATTTGATGTCAGTATGGTTGTGATTAAGTGAATGTTTGCACATGAATATGGCGCTGGTATTTGACAATGCTAAGTCTCTAAGCGTATGTCCATAAGTGTATTAAAGACTCGGAAGAAAACAGACAAGTAAATTTCGTTTATTCAGATTTCAATTTATAATACGTTTCTATAAGATTGATGAAAAGATAGCTTATTCTGAATTTGATGACATCGGGCTTTTTTTTGGGGGGGGGGAAGGGGTCACGAGCACTGATTCCCTTTGGGACCTCAAACCACACTTTTTCAGTATCAGAAAGCCCCCGAATACTGACCGGGAATATGGGAGGTATACTACATCTAGTGATGATGAAAAAGTGTGTCAAGTTTCATCTGACTTTCAAGAGTGGAAGGGAAAGTGTGCTGGAAAATATAACGTTATAAGTCATGACCTTGATCTTGAAGATAGTATCCCCAATGTGACACATGACACACCTTCTAGCGATTATATATATGCAGGTTTACCCCTTAATCCCAAATGGCTCCAAGGTTATTATAGAGCAGAAGAGAGAGTGCTTCCGACAGACATTAGAATTGCTCTTAATATGTCCACCGCTTTTCTTTGAAAAGGTGTGGGGCACAAAAAATCAAAAATTTATTCAAAAGCGTGAAACCTAAACAGGTCATATAGAGATGGATAGAAAATATGCATGAACATTATTGGACAAGATTAAGAGGCTACATTAAGTATGTGGCAAACACATTCCATGTTACGATAGGTATGTTTGTAACACGTTTCATAATCTCTATGTTACACCATGCATGTTACGAAGGACGCTTGTGTACAACAGAGGTGGGTCCATAAATTACACTTGTATACAATAGACACGTGTCCATAGAGGATACCTCGATATAACAGGCGTATATCTTTAAAGCTTATATCTATATAACAAAACACATCCTTAATGGTCAATTTCATATAAAACACACGGGTCCAAAAGGACGCATCTAAATGAATGACACCAGGTCAGTAAAGGACATTTGTATCTAACAGATACATATTCATAAAAGACAAGTCTCTAAATTACACCACTAGGCAAATTACACTAGTCCGTAAATGAAATCACTTTATAATATACACATGTCTATAAAGACATCTCTATACGACAGACACATGTTTGTAATGATGTTTGTATATAGCAGACACATGTCACTAATACAAAAAGGTCAAATATACATCTAGAACTGGCATTTGCTCATAAACAAAACCACATTATAAAAATCACATGTTTATAAAGGGACAATTATATATAGTGACAACTGCTTATCTGACATCACTATGTAAAGGAACCCGCTCATAAAGGACACCAATAAAAAGTCTAAACCCCTGCAAAAAGTCTTTATAGAGGTGACCTGTATATTAAGTGCATTTGTCTAATGTGCACAGAGAACACTCATGATTTTATTTTATTCTAATATGTACAGAGAATATATTTTTAATTTGCATATTTTCTCTGCACACATAGAAGCTAACATAAAAATCTTTGATCTATAGAAATGAAATGATGTTTATAGCATTGACTCAGTTCTGAGACCTGGTCGATCTTATTAAATATGTATTTGTTCCATTAAATCTTGATATATTTGGTGAACAGGAGTTTGTCACAACTTGTCTATTAAAAGAAAGAGTTTTCTTATGCCTTCTCTATCCTTTATTGACGGGTTTCTATGTAGTGCCAAAATGTTTACGGTCATTGGTGATTTGCGAAACTTTTATGTAGCTAATAGTATAGATTGTCTAAAGACTGATTTACATGAGATTTTGATTAGTTAAAGACTCCCGAAGATCTCATACAATTTATGTTTACGTTATTATTTTCTTCACAGGACTATCAATGCGACAATTGAAACCTTTTATGAACTTTGCTTTTTTTTTATATAAAACATTACTGATATATTAATGGTATCATACTGTAATGATCACATCATTTCAAGCTCTGTCGCAAGTGTTGATTAATAAAAGCTTACTACCTTAGTGAGCTAAAATATTGTGGTTTTATGCAGTGTACACATGTGTGTGTGTGTACTGTGGGAATCGATAGGAACAAATCATAATTTCTCCAATGCAGATTGTGTGGGCATAGAACAATGAGGGCATATGAAGCACCGAAACGACAATTCTTCGAAACGCACTGTATGACAACAGGAGATGCGTGCAGACAGTTAAAAGCGGTGAAATTTCATTAATAAATTTCTTTAAACACAATGGAATAATTCAGTAAGTAAAAATTAACCTGAAAATGTACCTTTTTCCAGAACTTGCTGTCTTGGCCTAGACAGGCACAGGCCGCTACAAACCAGCAGTTACCCAGTTCTCCTTGGGAAAAATCATCTGAACTGGCCTGGTCAATGAAAAATTTGGGATCACGAACAATCTCCTGCAACAGAAGAATCCAGTTTTCATTTCAAAGGGATAAGGATTATCCTGCTTAAGGTATAATATGTACTCCATTGACAAAAATCTTTACTCCATTTATTAGATATGTAAAATCTGAGTACACCTCTCATGTCCAGTTTAAAGAGAAACTAGACTTTTGGGTATTTCAATACAGGAAGTTCGTTACATTCTAGCAGTTAGCACTGCATTGTGATATGCGACTTATTGTTAATGTCGTGTTCGCCCTGCCAGGTTTATGTGCAATACAAAGGGGGAAAGAAAGCGTTTATGTATAATCTCAATTACAAGTTAGCACGTTTGGTGCATTTTCAACTTATACGTGGTTTTATAAACTAACAAACGTGACTTTAGAAATGATCAGCTGTTCTTTGTAAAATGCGTCTACTTCATGATGCATACAATAATTAATTAAGGGTCCCTCAAAGGGCAAAACGAATTTATTGGAAATCAAGACAAGGTAATTTCTTCCTTTTAACTGTTGAGTGTTCAAACAATCGTCGACAGTATTCAGTGACAAGATTTTCAAACTAGCAGCAGAGGTGGACATATTGGATATCAGATTCGCACTTTTTCATTTAGGACAAAGTAGACATCATTAGAACTCTTCTGGAGAAAGCCCCATATCATACATTCAGGGGAAGTAATGACAAAAACAGTTTTAAGACTGACATTGTGACAGCCATATAGGATGTAACACGGGAAATATTTTCATTTAGGGCTAGCTAGGTATCATGAGAATTCTATCAGTAAAATCCCCATCTTCATATAGCCATCCATATGGGAAGAGTAGAGATAACACTATTTTCAAGATAGGCACCATAACAGTCACCATGAGGTTTTGTCATTTTCCTTAGAGACCGACTAGACATCATAAGAACTCTTTTGATGAAATCCCGATGTCAAACTTACTTTCCATTTAGACCGCTCCGGTGGCCTAGTGGTTAGAGCGTCCGCCTCGGAAGCGGGAGGTCGTGGGTTTGAACCCGGCCGAGTCATACCAAAGACTTACATAAATGATACTAACAGCTGCCTCGCTTGGCGCTCAGCATAAAGAGGTTAGTGTTAGGACTGGTCGGCCTTCTGTCAGGATAATGTGACTGGGTGGGACATCATGCTACATGTCTGCGGCATGATGCTTCACTGCTAGACAGAACTATAAACGGTCACATTGCAGACATCATAGCGATATGACTGAAAAATTGTTAAAACTACGTTAAAGATCCAGATCACACACACACACACACACACACACACACACAGAGGAGGCGCCAAAATAAGATTTTCAGTAGGGTCATCTATTTGACGTCAGATCAGGACGAACAAAACAGTATAGATAGTCCTCTTCTGAAAATATCATGTTGATATGAGTATTTATTCAGCAGAAGTAGTGATAAAACGATTTTACAGTTGATCATTATGGCCGCCATTTTTTTTTTCATCAGATCGGCACTATTTTCGTTTAGGACTGACTAGTCTAATAATAATACAACATGTCAATATCGCTTTCCATTTTGGAGACGTAGCAGTAACTAAATCTTCAATAAGACTGATGTGTCGGTCATATTGAACATCAGATCATGGTCATTTTTATTTAAGACCATGTGAATCATCCGAATTCTCTTGGTGAAATCCCCAAGCAAATATTTATTTCTTTTCAAGTGGAATTATGTGAGGAATCCTGTGGTGGCCATATTGGAAAGTTTTTTTTTAATATCATCAAGCCATCATAAGAAGTCTTTAAAGTGAAAATCTCCTGTTTATATGACCAACCATGTAGGAGGAGAAGCGATATCAAGATTTTTAAGTTGACTGCAGTGGAGGCCAATATTTGACCTCAGATCAGCACATTTAATTTTGCGACCGACTAGATTAAAATCTTTCAGTGAATCCATCATTTTGATATGTGCATCTCCTCATTAGGAGTGGTTTTAACACGATTTGCAAGATGTACGCTGTGGCAACCATATTTGATGTATGTGCAGCACCATTTTCACTTAGGACCAATTAAATCAGTGGTTCCAAACCCCAGATCGAACCCAAATCAGGGTCAATAAACGTTCTGGAGGGTTGCCAAGAATTTGTTTTGAGGATTTCAAAATTCATCAAAATGTTGAACTGGGCTCAAACAGAAAAAAAAATTGTTTTTTCGGGTCGCAGCCCAAACAAGGTTGGAAACCACTGAACTGAACGATGGGATATATATGTGTGTAAAGTTTATAGAACTTCGTATAGTAGAATAGGAAAAGTAAAGTGGCAATAACAAACTTGTGTCTAAGGATGGACAGATGACAGAAAATATACAGGCGATGGACGAAAGGCCACCGCAAGAGCTCGTCTGGTCTGTGCCCAGTAGAGCCAAACCTACAGCGAACAGATGTTACGAGAAAACGTAACCATTCGAAATTGCACGTTCTATCTTTGAGCAGTGGTTTAATGAAATGCAATTTCAACACCTCAGATCATAGACCTACTCACGCAAACTTATACAACAAAAGAAAAGAAAGTTTATATTAATAGTATTTGTATATTTGTCATGTATAAAAAAAACTTCTAAATTTCTATTTTTAATGAGAAAAGTGGATGTTGTACTTATTTATTTCTTTTTGTTAAATATGTGCAAAGAAGATTTTATTTTTGTTTCTGAAAGTGGAGTATTGTATGTATACGGCATCGTTTAATTAGTATCCATTTTAATAAACAGCATGTGCAGATATTTAGTAAATACAAAGATACAGCATTTATCTGAGGAATGCAGATTATAAAGATAACTTTGTTTACATTCCAACCATTACCACCAGTGGCAAGTAGTGGTTCCATGTCTTCAGACGATAATGACACTTAAACTAGTTTTTCTTGGTGTATCTAGATAAAGACAACATTTTGAGACCGTGTGACAATTAAATTTAGGCTTATATTTTCATATTATCTGAAAAACCGCAGCTTTGAAAATTGGCACAACAGCTTACTACATAATTGGAATTAACACAGTAATAGCAAATCTGAAAGCTGGATTTCCCGTTTAAATTGCAGAAAAAAATACAATTGACAAATTGCCAGTCCTAATCAGAAGCAAAGTACTCTCTGTAAAACAAGATTTTCTTTAAAAATGAAATATTTATATATATTTTTCCAATTGAATTATATGTTATATAGTGCAAACTTCCCAGCTGTCTAACCATTTTGCCATTAGAAGTCTCTTTAGTAAAAAAAGCCTAGCATACCAGGGGTCATTATGTAACAGAAAAGGTCACATGGTACAAGGTGGGCTACAAGTTTATTGGAATTTGAAGTTTTAAAAAAAAAAAACTTGACTGACTGCTGGTGGCAGACAGGTGCAGTTTGGTTATTTGCATATTGCCGGCATTTGATTTCACGCTTAAATTCAGCATTGTGTGTTTGGAGTATTATTTTTCATATTTATATGTTTGCATCTGAAGATAAAATTTTCATTGAAAAACAAATTTTATTAGCAAGCGTGCATCATTATCTTAAATTTATTCATATGCAATTCATCTTTCAATTCATTATAATTATTAAGTAATACAAAAAAAGACCGCTGCGGTGCCCTAAATGGTTAGAGAGTCCGCTTCTGATGCGGGAGGTTGCGGGTTTGAACTCTGGCCGAATCATACCAAAGCTTTTCAGACAATGGTACCAGCAGTTGCCTCGCTTTGCGCTCAGTATTAAGAGGTTAGTGATAGGACTGGTCGGCCTGGTATCAGGATAGTGTGACTGGATGGGACATGACGATACACGTCGCGGCATGATGCCCCAGTGCTAGACATAAATATAAACTGTCACAACGCAGACATGGTAAGGATATGACTAAAATATTGTTAAAACTACGTAAAAAATACAAATCACACACACACACAGACACACACACACAAAATATAGTTTTGGGCAATAGTAAATAATACCTGCTCACTGATCATAGTCCAAAGCAACTATACAGCCACTACAGCAGAAAGATTGGTCAATGTGTCC
Source organism: Sinohyriopsis cumingii (assembly GCA_028554795.2). NCBI lineage: Eukaryota > Metazoa > Mollusca > Bivalvia > Unionida > Unionidae > Sinohyriopsis > Sinohyriopsis cumingii. Next base: position 15,815,998 of record CM068828.1, on the reverse strand, counting down.
AATGATTCATTTGTGTGAAAAAGAATTATTAAAATGAATGATCAAGTTTAATAAATGTGCACAAACGGAGCAACAGTCTGCAGTTTACTTTAGCGTGAATACCATATTGGTATTTCCTGTGTTTAGCTGGGCACCAAGACATATTCTTTAAATAATCAAGCCAATTCTTAATGTTTGTTATCTTTAAGAACAAATCTCTACAAATTGCTGAAAAATGCTGTTATGGAGACATATTCTGAAGAACAACAGACTTATTAAAATGACTGTACTGCTTTAGAGAAATAAACAGAATGTATTGGATTCACGCTGTCCACGTCCCCATTTATGCTTCTGTGCATCCATCTTTCATTCCTGTATAGGATATGCCCTACAAGATCAAACGTACAGTGTAAGTGCACTTTAAAGTGAATGTGAAGGTGTGTCAAACTCCATACAATGTGAAGGTGTGTCAAACTCCATACAATCAGACTTACTTTCCAGACTTTATTCAACAGTTTTTAAAAATACTTTCTGGAATTTGCTTCTAATATTCTTTCGCTTAATGTGATTCAGATGCATCTAAGAGATAATCATGTCGCACATAAAAATAAGCCATTGTATCCTACTTTCTATGATTTAATCAAAATTACCAATAAAGTTAAGAAACTCACCAAGTTTCATTCGCATACCTCTCTAGCTTTTATGAATTATATTTTGGTAGCAAGCATCATTGTTCAGTGTTACTTTAAAAAAGGAAGGGGGCTCCATGATGAATACATACAATGCTAATTCTACGACTAGTCTATCTACGGTGAAGGTGTTATTTTCCAGATAAAGATTTAAAGCGAAACAATCTACAAACCCCAGGTCTTTTCCACTTAATATCTGAATCTGCCTCCTTACTGAAGAACAATGAGGACCCGACTGGGGGAAACTCTGGGTCGTTGAAGAGTTTCCCTGTCTTAATGCAGTTCTTCTTCAGCTCATGGTATTTCTGTCCCTTAAAAGGCACAGTGTTGTCAAAGATCCCCATCCTGCAACCGACATGAAAACATTACAGTATTAATGAAAACAAGATATACTTTTGCTCCACCCTCTGCCGTTATTTTGTTTCACATTACGATATTCATGCATATATATATATATATATATATATATATATATATATATATATATATATATATATATATATATATATATATATATATATATATATATATATATTCTTGAAAGAAGGAGCCTATAGCAGAAAAATATCAAAATGCATGTGTTTAAAATATATTAAGGACACAAAAAGATCTCTAAAATGATGTTTGTTAATGTGCGTATATTAGTGAAAATAAAGTCAAAATAAGAATTGCGAATGTATGATAACGCAACTGTCTATTGAAGGGATTTTCCTTTGTCCCACTGTGCTGGTAAAAATGAATTTCGGGGAATCCAAGATAACACTTTTTCTTCTTTTAAATGTTGAGTGCTGAACACAGTAGGGAATAGGGACGTACTTGATGTAAAATCAAAATCATTTTCAGTTAGAACTGGATCCTAAGGTGATATGACCATTCATCCAAAAAAGTAGCAATTGCAAAGTTTCCAAATAACCATACTGGTGGTAAAACCGACATTTTTCCAGTTAAGAGCAACTAGTTTTTAAAATTCAAGTAAGTCTTTTTTCTGAATCCCTATGTCAATATAGCATCGATTAAGAAGGAATAGCAATAACAAGTTTTTCAAGATGGTTACCATGGTGGTCGTACTAGATTTCTGATCAGCTCAGTTTTCATTTAGGACCAGGTTGACATAATAGTTAATATTTTGGTGGAAAAATGTTCTCGATATCCAGGAGGAGTAGCGATAAACAAGAATTTTAAGATTGCTGCCATGACGGCCATATCGAATATAAGATCTGAAATATCTTCATTTAACACATCATTAGAAGTCATTTAGTGAAAGCACCTTGTCAATACTACAGTAGGAAAAAGTTCCAAGATGACTACCAAAATAACCATATTGGATGTCAGTTTGGCAAAATTTTTGTTTAATATCATCAAGACATTATAAGACATCTTTCAAGGAAAACTCGATGCCGACACGATCATGTACTCAGGACATATTATAAGAAGATTTTCAACATGACCATCATGGTGGCAATATAGCTGTTGGATTACTGCCATCTCTATCTACCTCAAGCTACACGTAATAAGAAGACCTTTAGAGAAGCCCCATTCAATACGACCATCTATTCAGAAATAGATATTCGAAGTCTGTTAGTGACAACCCCTGTTTATATGACAATCCGTTTAGGAGAGGTAGTGATAACAACATTTTTATAATGGCTGCCTTGGCAACCATATTAGATGTCTGAGTGGCACCAGTTTTATTTGGAACTAAGTAGACATGGGAGGAACGCGTCTGTGGTATTTAGTGGTTATTCTCCAAGTATATTAGAAGGAGAAGCGATAAACATGTTGTGTTAATGGACGCCAGATGAGAGGCCATCACATATGCTGTTCACCTCCGTGATCAGTATAACTGAAACTTAAAGACATTAGAGCAATTACAACAAGGTCACCGTAACATGCATTTTGCTAGTTGCAATATATGTCCTCAAAATAATGACGACATTAATTCATTAAGTGTCTCATACCATTCATACACCAGCTCTCCAGATAAATCGTAAATAAATTGTATCATACTTTTGTCGTACACAAAACATTGTAATTTTTATTAAATCGTTTCAATTGTCTTACAAAACAGTTTGAATGAGGAGATTTATGCGCCCCCAAAAGGTCGAAATATAACTGAACTTTTCTACAAATAATGACATTAAAATCATGTACATAAAGGTGTTGTTTTGTCTGAGATTTTACTTTTTAAATTCCTATTCAATGTTGGATATATAAATCAAGAAGAATAATTCACTCATCCACCGGATTCAAAACAATACCTATGTACGATTTGGAAAACGCTAAAACGCGAAAAAGCCAATGTATTATTTTTACTAAATATACTTTTAATCAAATCTCATATGAATAGCAAATATTTCTTAACGTTTGGTATGTAGATAATTGAGGCATCGAAGAGAGGAGGCAACAATATATTTTCTTGACTCTAATACTGCAGACAATTCTGTTTTCATATTACCATGTAATACGTCTTGCATCAATGTTGTTGGCGTCGTCCTTGCCATTATCAATGTCATGTTGACAAATCCTCTCTGCTTAAAGTTATAATATGGTTATATTTTTTTATTTATTTAAAGTCAGCTTGAAGATATCAAGCATCCAGTGAAATGTATTGCATCATGTATTCAGTAATATCTAGTGGTTATAATCCTTCAAAAGTAAAAGATCATTGCATTAAGAAATTTTTAAAAATAATAATAATCATTTAAAATCTTGCAAAAATGCATTTCTTCATATCATTTTGCGATAGGTAATTGTTTTTTTAATCCAGAATTTACCTTATTTTTCAATCCATCCTGCCACTGTTATCTTTATCGGCGAGAACGAAGAACGAGTGATCTGTGTGCTTGCTTGCCATTACACTATGTACCGCGTTTCATTACCAGTACGGGAATAGTTTTTGCAACTCACAGACGTAATCCAAAATAATATCATAATTAATAAGCATCCTTTATTAAGCCAGTCACCATCACAAAGTACCACAATATGCCATCAACGTTTTCCAACAAAAGTTTGGAAGCCATTTAAAGTTTTGTTACCACATGAAACCTATCCATCATTACATGCCAATGGGAGGGCCAGTGACCATGGTAAAGTAGTATGGTTTCACTATAATAAAAGCATTAAAATACTAAAACCCTGCCAGGAGTAGACACGTGCAATACTGTACTCTTATATAATATACTCTAGCTTAAATCAAATTTGTTATAATATGAACAGAAATTTATCTCTAGACATGTATCCTCGTTGTTTTTGGTTCGTCTTATATAAAGAGGCATTGGTTGTTAAATGCATTTACCATTCACACTTCGCATTTTTCAACCAACATACTCTTGTTTCCTTGTTTTTATTCCTCTCTGGTGACGTAATGTTCCTAATTACCTTCACTAATTTTGTAATCACAAATAGTCAGAACTTTTCAAACAGTTCTTGCGCTGTAGGCCTACTGCATCCCATGCCAAACAATAAATAAATCCAATAAATGGACCAGGTGAAAAAGACAAATATAACATATCCTAATGTTTAAAATTATAAATAGAGAACGAGGCAAGAGAATTACTCTATTAGACCGTACCAGTCGGCGTAGCCCAGGAGTCTTGTTCAAATGGATAATGTGTGTGGTCTATTCTATACACGGTTTGTCTTATGGTTCATTGAAATTGCTAAGCTATGTCCTTTTCCTTTTGTTTAATGCCCTCATTATACGATTCATTATGCAGATCAGCTGATATTTTAGCGCGGAATATGGGCTGCTTATGTTCAAGGTTTCCCACAATTTCATGTGCCTACTTTCCGTGAAAATGTATTGATGCCACATACGAGAGCTATTTGAAACGTTCTGAATATTTTGTAATATGTCCAGTGTATTCATTTCTATCAATAATTAAAGGATGATGTTATTATTTACTTTGCATTAATGAAGTGAATTACTGTAATTTTAATATCGACTATTTCTTCCCTCACGTCTATACAATTTCACTGTCCTGTCGAGACAAAATATACTTGCGCTGTGTAGGATAAATGGCGAAGGGAGTGAAACTTAGCTGTGCTTTATCACGAAGTACGGAGTTAGGGTACTTTCTTTATGCTCGACCTCTGGAGTTATTCAAACTTAAGCGATTTAAATAGGTTCCACCATCAAAGGAAACTTTAGTGATCCATGACACCCTATCAGTTAGGTTCTATATATTCAGATCAAGTAATACAGACTTACCCCACAGTGAAATATAATTTTTATTTTTTAAAAGCAAAAGTAATACATTGAAAAGATATTTAAATTTGTATTCGATACTTTTTCTTAAACTGACTGTAAATTAGTGTATGCATAGACATTAAGAACATATTGAGATTTCTGGATGTGCTTACGATTTTCTGGAAGTGCTAGAGATTTTCTGGATGTGTTAGAGATTTTCTGGAAGTGCTAGAGAATCAATTTGCATGAGATGGACCATTAAAACTAAAGCTTAATCCTTCATGTCTTTTTGTTTTTGAAAAATGGTCATAATAACTTTTATTTTAGAAGCTTGTTTGGCGTCATAGTCGGAAGAAATTATGTATCATGTTGTGCATATTGAATGGTGTGCTTGTTATTTATACTTTCGTAATGTAAACAGAATGTTTGCATAGCTAACTTTTGTCCATGATTGTAGGTTGTACGCAGAATGTGTAAATTTCACTTAAGTTCAGAACATTCTATACCCAGTCTTGCTTACAATTAGACTGGACTTTTATGTTTGAATGATTCACATCGAAGGCAAGTGAAAATGGGTATAAATAGGCATTTGATAAGAAAAATAATTCATCCCTGTTCTATAACTTTGTGTGTATCCATGATCAGAATTTGCAGTTGCATTGCTGTTAACAGATATAATTCGAGAAAAAGTATTTACTTAAAATATTCATTGCAATTACTAAAGGGCTCATTGACTTTGGACTAATACATTATTTTGGAATTTTTAAAACTCACTCAAAGACTTTCTGGATTGCATCATTGTGTGTGACATACGGATATTAAAGACTATTGGAAATCATTCGGAACATACTATACTTTTGGACGTATGATAGAACATTTAGGATTGTTTGGGAATTTAATTCACAGGACTGTCAAGTGCCTTGTGAATTTTCAATTTGTACTGTAGAAAAATAAATTGCTTGCTGATTTTACTTACAATTGTTAGTGTCACTTTTTCTGTTACATCATTTAAGACCTAGCATCGTCTGGGATCTGAATTTTTTTACAACATATCAGATATATTAAAAATTCCCTATAAAATTTAAATTGAGTTTGTTTTGGAAATTTTCATTGTCCCTGGTATAAATTTTAATTTTATACATTTGATAGAATATTTAGTGAAACCAGCGAGCACAATCATAGATAATGTTAACTAATGTTTAGAACCATTTTTCAAATCCTATCCAGGGACTGTTAGAATCTGTTAAAAAGAACTAGTTGATTGAGTTTGTCAGACATTGTCATCTTTCTGAAGTGAAAGCGTCTGGAACAAAACAAGAGTCAAAGGAAATTCAGATTAAAGATTTGGTGCGAAAGAAATACGGGTGTTTCCAAATCTCAATATGGCACAACTCATAGAAATCAAACATCTGATAAGATCCATCAGAAATCTTTATCTCTTTCTGAGTGGACTTATTGTAGAAAGACAATGCACGTTATTTCCGACTGCTGTATATTGAAAAATATGAAACAGACTAAAGACAGAGCTATTCCAAATGATTCTATTTCAAAGAGGTCAATGTAGCGGTCTTGTATTGAAAGTAATACGTTAGTTGGGTCAAATAAACCCCAGTCTGATTCTGTTTTGGAGACTTCTGAACCACTCATATCGAGAGGGTATATATCATTTGTTGTTGATTCTGACAAGCCTATCCCTATTAACATATTAAGGGACATATGAGCTTCGCAGTGTCTTTTGTTATCAGATACTTTGTCTTTATCTGAGAAGTCATCTTCTGCTGAAAGTGTTCTTGTTCGGGAGTAGAGTGCGGCTTTGATAATGATCTCCTCCGTTGAGTCAATTTGGCATTAGACTTAGTTTTCGGACCCGTGACTGTTGATGCAACGAATTATTTAACTATAAAAGGTATCCATTTATTACAAGGCAATGACTTAATTGGAGACACGGTCGTGGTTAATCCAGCAGTAAGTGACAAGCCTTGTTTGGATAAAAAGTTGACCCCATTGAGAGGGAATTCCCTGAATTGTGTGCTGCTTGTGCATTTACTAGAGCTATGTCAAAAAGAGCTCTTGAGGATGATGGTGATCAGGAAATTATTTAGCTGACATAGTTATTGGTCAGTCTTTTGATAAGGTCACATTTTCTTCAGCTATGGATCAGTAAATAGGTAGTGATCTCTTTTTACTACTAATTAACTTTATTCTAATCAGGGTGACAAAAGACAATCACTCGTTGTCGACCAGAAACAAGATACTGAGCTCTCATGTTTGTTTCAGAGGGCTATTAGTGAAACTGAAACCACACAAGTTCCATTTTCTTACTTTGAAAGATATATTGTCCTTGTGAGAATTACGAACAAACTTGTTGGAAGTATTTTCATTGAAAACTATTAAGTAGCTTAACATTGTGTGGTAGAATATTTAAAAAAGATGGCGGAACAACCTCGGCTATTTGATTGAAACAAACATCTAAGTCAATAATAAATACAATACACAAACCCATATTGCAAAGCAATGGAAATCTTAAGAAATTATGTATACGTCTTTTGTGCGACCTATTTTGTAATATGGTAATGTGATTGTGTCACAGTTGGACACTACTTCAGAAAAGAAAACTCGAAAAATTCTGAAAGAAAGGCAAAAATAATTTTAACTGGTACAACAAAGTTAGTATCTATTGAACCTTTACATTTAAAATCCAGACGAAAAAAATACAAGCCTTTACGTTTATTTAAAATGACAACTGCATCATGCCCTCCTATCTTACATTTCTGATCCCATCAGCTGTTAGCGACCTTACGCGCTATAACTTAAGTAACGTAAACAACTTCAGTTCAATACAAACCGGATCAATACTGTATTACAGCTCGTTTCTTCCCTCAGTCGTTCGAGATTAGATCACGTTATATATCGAGACTTGTCAGAGCGATGCCATTTCCAACTTCACAAGCGTATTAAATAATCGCGACACTCATGTTTCCAGAAACTTCTATTTGGCAAAACGAGGTTTCAAAATCTTTATGCTTGACTTAGGACTAATTGCAGCTCACTTAATTAATATTTGTTTAGAAAGGTTATAACTGGATCACCTATTTGCAGATGCGAATTTGCAGAAGTATATAATACTGAGATTTATTTTTACCAAGAAAGACTAATCAAATTGTTTGAATTCCTGATACAATATTGCGATAAACTTCAAAAATCTATTTGTATGATGATAAAACATTTCAATATGAAGTAACTGTAAGGTTTTCATAGAAAACCATTGTGCAGTTTAGTAAGCAAGATACATTAATACAATTTGCAAAGGGCACTTAGATCCCACATCATCGGCATGATATACCTGATAATGTCCTAAGGGGACATAAAAAGCAGTGGCGTGCGGTTCCCTATGCAAAACTTACCCATGGGCCCCTGCCTAATCTATATTGTCAGAAAATAATTCTTTGCACACTCTTGCTATATGGCATTTACGACCCTGATTGAAAGACAACCAACCCTAAAAAACTTGCCACCAGAGGATCTTGCTGAATCCATTACACATGGTATTATCAGTTTTTACTTCTCAAGAAGATCCGCACTTGTCATGCTGGTTCCAGGGCTAATTGACTTCACCACTTCATGACCCCCGACTTCAACAATTGCATTGGATTGAATATTGATAGTAATGTTATTGACAATGTTCAACAGTTCATATTCTGTATTAGAAACTCTAAAGCTTTGCAATTAAGTCGATAAGAAAATCAGTAATTTCGGACTTATGAAATGTAATATATTTCTCCATAGTTAATGGTAGAATTGGAAATAATAGGCATAAAAGATTCGTTACATGTAAGGACTCTAGTGTAGTTGATTATTTCACTGTATGACAAAGTACGTTCTGCGACATAATATATATGAATGACTTTAATTTTGAACATATGTTAAGCAATGTGCATCATCCCCTTTATGTGTTTATCGATGTTAACCCAATGTTGATCTAAAATGAAATGAAAATGTCAAAGATTTTTATCTTGCGATTTGAAAATTGAAATCTCAGCTAATATACAAGATGTAATCGATCCATTATTTGTATCTACAACTTCAATAACTCCAGTTTTGATCTAAATGTAATTATTGCGAAATGTAATAATGTAAACTATGTTGCTAAAATGTCGCGTAACATGATTAATGTATCTGCTAACATTACAAACGATCAATAAACCTTGAATAAATAATGAATGAATAGTTATGAGAATACATTATCATAACGCAAAACACAACCGTTATTGATAGTAAAACCTATAAGAAAGCAATTAATAACAATTCAGACTATATCGGGATAGGTTATCTAAAAGATGTGAAATGCGCTGTTCAACAGATCGTAACGCTTATTGTTAAATTTTGAACAAGAGAGACAACTCTTAACATGATCTGAATGACGCATCATTAAAAGCGTTCTCTAAAGAGTTTATAGATTTTGACATTTCAGTACATGAACCAAACTATGAATGTATTCCTGAAATACCGCTCTCATTATAACAGTAAATTTAACATACTTATTAGTGAACAAGATGTTATAAGGCAATACAATTTCAAATTATTTAGCAGGACCCACACAAGGGGGACTGGCGGAAGTGGCGATAGAAGCAAAATAGGCCCCATTGTCTGTCGTTTGGCCTCTATAGGCAGAAATGCGAAGTTGACTTCAGTTTTTTCGAGTCGCTGTCTTCGCCTATCCATGTGACGCCAGTTTCCGACCACTGAATGCTCTCGTAATCCTTTTACAATATCATAATTATTACGATGCAGATTTCTGCTGAAAATAAACAATTTAATCACAATCATAAAAAATTCTAAATTATCATTGGCTGAACAATCACAAACGCTCAACTTAAATATATTTTGACTTCTCAAAGCGATTTTATCTCCATAAAACAACGTGCTGTGCTTGCGTTATGATATTATTAGATGTGATGTGTGATGCGATTTGGATTTTTAACGTAGCTTTAACAATTTTTCAGTCTTATCGCTACGATGTCTGCAGTGTGACAGTTTATAGTGCTGTCTAGCACTGTGGCATCATGTCGCAGACATGTAGCATTATGTCCCACCCAGTCACATTATCCTGACACCAGGCCGACCAGTCCTAACGCTAACCTCTTAATGATGGGCGGCAAGCGAAGCAGCTGTTTGTACCATTTTTGTAAGTCTTTGGCATGACTCGGCCGGGGATCGAACCCACGACCTCCTGCATCCGAGGCGGACGCTCTAAAAACTAAGCCACCGGAGCGTATATATTATTAGATCACGGTAGGAGTGTGATTTGCATTTTCAACGTCATATCCCTATGATGTCTGCAGTGTGGCAGTTTAAAGTGATGTCTAGCACTGGGGCATCATGCCGCAGACATGTAACATGATGTCCCACCCAGTCACATTATTCTGACACCAGTCCTATCCCTAAAATCTAAATGCTGAGCGACAAGCGAGGCAGCTGTTAGTACCATTTTTAGAAGTTTTTGGTATGACTCGGCCATGGTTCGAACCCGCGACCTCCCGCATCCGAAACGTTCGCTCTAACCACTAGGCCACCGGAGTGGTCAGATCACAGTATGAAATCGGTGTGACAGTGTCGCTATCCGATTAAGCATAATCCAACAATTCAACATCCTCGTTACGGGACCAAAGTAGGCGACACGCACCAAAGCATGAGGAACATCAACTGCATCATAGCTATAATCAGTAATGACATAAAATTTGCTCACTAAAGCCTGCCTTAACAAAACAGCTTGCAGTACAGTCTGTAGAAACATAACGACACGCACTATAAATCATACTGATTACAAACAGTACATTCATTTCATGTTCAAGGCTCGCGAGGCATCTATGGATTAGAGCATGTCGGTACTTGGACTCCAACTCCATTTTTATTTTTGAATCTTGGGGTCTAAATAAACATTTTCTTTTTCCTGACCGGTGTATTATTTAGCCATTTTCGCAAGTCAGAAATCAAAACAAACACAAAAGATACCGTACTTCAAAATCTATTCAGTTAGTCAACATACAGGTAGATAACGATAGTTAAAGGATATTTTACAAATTAATTATATTGAACAGCAACTCGCGAATCTAAAGTGCCGATTACGAACGACGTGCGATTATCACACCTTGTTGTTAGGCCACTGATATTTAAAGAACTGACATTGTTTATCTCGCTTCGATCCATCAAGTGGTCTAAAGGTTATAAAGGAGTTGATTTTCTCACACTAAATTAAGTAAACCTAGCTTCAGACTTACATGTCATGGTTTGTTGTGAATTGGGATGATTTCCATTTAATATGTGTATTAATCCCTTCAGTGATTTCGATTCAATGTTATATTTTTTCTTGGATTTTAATTTTCCACCCTCGAGAGTAAAAACCAAATAATTAAGCATTGTGAATACAAATCACATTGTGTATTAAGGTAATAATACTACATTTCATGGAGATTGATGTGTCCAGGTAATGATACCACATTACACGGGGATTGGTGTGCCCAGGTAATAATACCACATTACACGGGGATTGGTGTGTCCAGATAATAATACCACATGACACGGGGATTGGTGTGTCCAGGTAATAATACCACATTACATGGGGATTGGTGTGTTCAGGTAATAATACCACATTACACGGGGATTGGTGTGTCCAGGTAATAATACCACATTACATGGGGATTGGTGTGTTCAGGTAATAATACCACATTACATGGGGATTGGTGTGTTCAGGTAATGATACCACATTACACGGGGATTGGTGTGTCCAGGTAATAATACCACATTACATGGGGATTGGTGTGTCCAGGTAATGATACCACATTACATGGGGATTGGTGTGTTCAGGTAATGATACCACATTACATGGGGATTGGTGTGTTCAGGTAATAATACCACATTACACGGGGATTGGTGTGTCCAGGTAATAATACCACATTACACGGGGATTGGTGTGTCCAGGTAATAATACCACATTACATGGGGATTGGTGTGTCCAGGTAATAATACCACATTACATGGGGATTGGTGTGTCCAGGTAATAATACCACATTACACGGGGATTGGTGTGTCCAGGTAATAATACCACATTACACGGGGATTGGTGTGTCCAGGTAATAATACCACATTACACGGGGATTGGTGTGTTCAGGTAATAATACCACATTACACGGGGATTGGTGTGTTCAGGTAATAATACCACATTACACGGGGATTGGTGTGTCCAGGTAATAATACCACATTACATGGGGATTGGTGTGTTCAGGTAATAATACCACATTACATGGGGATTGGTGTGTCCAGGTAATAATACCACATTACATGGGGATTGGTGTGTCCAGGTAATAATACCACATTTCGTGAGATCAAAGGGATGAATAAGACTTATGATATAATGATCATCATGTTTTTTTCTTTACGACCATTAGCGGATACCAGTATCCCTTTAAATACAGGAACTCTTGATTATAAATATTTCAGTCTTTTTTATCTTTTTCGTCTAACAGATAATTTATATATAAAAAGTCAGCAATATTTTGAGGAAAATATTTTAAAGCAATTATCTCTGATGAGCATTTTCTACTGAAATGCTTCTGTGTTGTCTGAAGTACACAGAAGCCTTCTATTTATGCAAGCGAGATAGCTTTTCTGGCGAATCATTCCGTCTCAATATTAGAATTAGTTCCCTTTAAATATCAAACTGACATTTCAAGGTCAAAAGGCCGGACAAGCTTCATTGCAAAAAAAACCCTAATATTAGGAACAAAATTAGTTCTTTGCAAGAAAGAGAATATATTGTCGAAACCTTCAAGAAATGAAATCCCCACAAGCCAAAAATAAATCTGAGTCAAAAGAGATTCACATTTTGATCAGACAAAGAAAGCTGTATTTTGCCGAAAATCCTCAAACTCCAATTATACGTTCCTCCAGTCGCACCAAATCAACAGTTTTAAATAAAACTATAAACCAAAGAATTAATTTTCAGTGCTAAATCTCAAACTAAATCACAGTTAAGCCATATAGTGTGTTCCATATTTCTTCTAGTTATGTTGATTAATATGTGGAATGTTCGACTTTTCCGATAAATAAAGCTTTTCGAGATACAATTTATACAATTTTAAATTATTCTGACCCTATGTATTCACACTTAAATATAGAAAGAAACCCACATTTCTTCCCAGTCTTTTTTTCTTGTGCGAGCTCTTATAAGGGAAGACACGATTTGCGGTACACGGGGATCTTCAGTAGGAGATAACAATGCTTCGTGAACAAGGAAACGCGATTTATGAAATCGATAAATAGCTATTTTCACGATACCCGCTTTAAAAGCTAGATAGGTATATGGCTCTTCTGGAGAAGGAAGACAAAATAAATCCACATGACTCAATTGACCTATCACCAACTGTCAATCATTCTGCTCGATTGACCAATCAGCGAGAGGTATTATACACACTTCCAGACACTGTTTACGTCCGCCATTTTCCTCCAACAAGCTGCTTCTGTCGATATCGACTCGGCTATTGTATATATTTACAAATTTCGCAACGGTTCGGAGAAGTCGCCCCACTTCGTCTGGAGAAGTCGCCCCAAGGATCATATATAGTAGTTCTGAGATATAGCCACATGGTTAAGGCTTTATTTATTGTTGTTTTTCTTAACTTAGTAACTTATTAAATTTATAGAATTTGCAATTTTTCAACTTTTCCATTTGATCAACTCCGCTTCTGTACTTAACGAAAAATAAGTGTTATCTGTCCCTTTTGCCCTGTTCTTCAAATCATTAGATGCATTTTAATAATATTTGTAGAGATAGTGTTATCAATATTTTTTTATTACATTTACATCTAAAATTGAAACATGTGTACTAGATGCAGTATAAGTAAATTTAATCGTCGGGTGAAAATGATTTAGGCGATCAATCATTTTTTTCAGTTCTTCAGATGAATGCTTCCAGATCATAAATATGTCATCTAAAAATCTGAACCAAAGAGATGGATTAAACTTTTCGTTTTGAATAAAATGCTTTTCTAATTCACCCATGAAAGGGAAGAGTATATATGAGCCACATTAATACCCATTATCTGTATGTAATTCGTATTATTAAATTGAAATTAATTATTTTCCAAGATAAGTTTTTATTATTTTACAAATATCTTCGCTATATAGTGTGATATTTATTAGGATTGTTATCAAGAATATATTTGCACGCTTCAATACCATCCGCATGCGGAATGTTGGTATATAGTGATGTTACATCTAATGATACCAGGATTTAAATTATCAGATAAATGTGGAATATACTTCGACTTTTTAATGAAAGTAGATGTATCAATGTATGAAGGAAGTGATTTCATTAAAGGTAGTAAAACACTATCAATAAATTTGGATAGGTTTTCACTATATGAATTGCAACTTGATATAATGGGTAGTCCTGGAAAATTTAAAGGTAAATTATGGTCAGGAATTTTATGAGTTTTGGGTAATATGTAGAACTGAGGTGTACGTATGTTAAGAGGGATAGTATCAAATTCCTCATATACGGAATTATTTTTGAGGTGTACGTATGTTAAGAGGGAAAGTATCAAATTCCTCACATACGGAATTATTATTTTTAGCGATCTCATTAATGCATGTTGAAATTTTTTATTTAATTTTTAATTGACATTCAACTTCTTTAACATGATCATCTTGATTCACAATAATAATAGTGCTTGACTTATCATCCTTTTTAATCAATATACTGTCGTCATTCATTAGATTATATACAGACTTAATTTCGTCCTTATAAATATTACTATGATATTGCTTTAATTTAGTTAATATCTCGTGTGATCGCGTATATATATATATATATATATATATATATATATATATATATATATATATATATATATATATATATATATATATATATCACGTAAAAGATGACTTAATTGTGTTATAGAAAGGTTATTTGGGTGACAAGCTTTGGAATGACTTCTCCAAACAATTGGGGCGACTTCTCCAACCACTCTGAGGCGACTTCTCCAGATACGTGGGGGCGAGTTCTCCGCATACCGACGTAACTTAGAGAAGTGCAAGCGATGGATAAATGCTCTCGCTTTCTGTCTCTGTCTCAATGTTGTTTCATATGGCAAATATTGCTCACCATTATCGTCTGGTATATCTTTTGATGTTATCACGCACGCCATTTTCACAGAATGTTTGTCGGAGGTTAAGACGTTGTCAAGTCACGTGTTCGGTAGGCGGAGCGATCTACCTTCTGGCGTAAGGTCAATTGTTCAAAGCCATCGGTCTTGTGTTAGTGTGCGTTATTCTGCTTGCGCGCGTGTGTGTGTTGCCACGAAATTAAGGACAACTATTGCAAAGGAACGCCCATATTTTCCGTGAAGACGAAATGTCAGAAGCCTTTAGACCTCGCAAGCAATCGTATGAGCCATCAATCAGCTTCTGTCGTTATCAGTGACTGTCTCATTTTTTCAGCGTTGCACATTGACTTGTAAGTTAGATTAGTTCATCATAAGGTTATTCGATTTCATTTCCGGTCACATTTTAACAAGAGAAAACCTTGTTTCTCTTAACTTTACACCAGAAAAATATTCAAAATTAATTAAATTTAGTGAATAGTTTATAGATAGACAGTATCAATTGGAAAAGATAAAAAAATGTGTATATCTTCTTTGATATTTTCTAACACACTGTTTCCCTAGCAGCTAGCACATGAACACAAATATTATCTCAGAAATTAAATTAATCCTGTTCATATTTATAATATACATCATACGTGGAAATTTGGAGAAGGACCAGAAAATATGCTTATTCAACATAGGCCTTTGCAGGTGTTTACCTCGTTCAGATACTTCTTATTTCGTTTTGTTTTCCTATTTCAGAAACACGTTGACTTCGAAAATGATACTAAAATGCATCACTGTTAACTTGTGAGGCAAACAATTATGAATTTCTTTCAAATATATCCAGATTTTACGTTTCAGCTAGAAACTTGTGATTCATAATACGGAACATTGTTCAAATTAGTCTATAATTTTGTTGCTTATGTTTTTAATATGGTTTATATATTCCAAATATTTTACTTGTAAATAAATAAAAAAAACACTAGAATGTCAATCAGCAGAGGGAAATGACTAAGTTAACTATACATTATTCTGTTGTCAATCGCACAAAATTTGTCCGATAAAGGAGAGCCATATATAATTGCGTATACCAGCAGCAAAATAGTGTAGCATAATATCACATCACATTTTTAAAACTAGCAGCAGGGAGGGTGAACAGACCAATTTTGGAGCAAGTCTTCCGTGAAAATAAAGCTTCATACGAAAAAAATTAAAATACAAGGTCAATAACGTCAAACCGAAGCCTCTAACCGAAAGAGATTGTCTCTAATTGGGTTAGCTCAGTTTTTACTTTATCTTTGTCTCTCATGTTTTAAAATTTGTATGCACGTTTGTTTACCCACCCGGTCACTCATTGTTGCTCGTCACCATCCCTGCTGCTGTAGTGTGTGCGTAATTATATCATAATTTTATCAATAATGGAATCTCACACAGCTAGATTAGCTCAAGAGAAATTTGTGGCAATTAATAAATATCTCCCCGTCCGTGATTCTGTCAAACAACAACTACAAGCGCGTCAGGACTCTGAGGTGGAATTTGCAGAAGGTGCAGAACAATTATTTAAACCGGTTACGAAGGTTACAGAAGGATTTGCAGAGGCTACCAAAGGTCTTCTATCCACGTTAAAGCAAACCGCTGAAGCAACTGGAAAAATCGCGAAAAGAACTAAACAAACAAAAAAGGTTCTACGAGAACGTCCAGGTGAAATAGCTGGTGCTTCTTATCAACCACAAACGCAAGAAATACTTGAGGGTGTTAACTATCTTCGTTCTGAAGTAGCTGATATAAATGATCTTATACCAGAACCATCATGAGTCAGAACTAAAGTGAATGATGAATTTACTGAAAATAGTATTGCTACAATAAAACAACTCAGCGATGAAAAATTAACTTATTTTCCGTGCATAGTTTTGATCAAAGAGAGATAATTTCAAAACCCGAGTACGTTGATGATGTTGTAGGTCGTGAAGCCTGGTACAAATTAATATTTTGAATACACTACGGAGTTGACCAGGCCCGAAGTAATGATACAAGATTTATTGCATTTAATAAGGGAATAAATAAATATCGTGCACAATTACAACAACAGTCAGCATTACAACAACCACAGCCAGTATTACAAAATCCAGGCGAAGAATCAGGAAAAGGTATTGGCACTGGCAGAGTAAAAACGAAAAAAACAAACCCTTCCGTTGCCTGATAAACTGTCCCAGCAACGTCCTCGCGGATGTTGAACGACTAGAAATTTTGATTGGCGGACGACGAGCCGGTAATAAATCCCGAGAAATCATTAATCAAGCAGCTGCTATTTGTCAAAGATTATTTACAGGCAGTATCATGGATATTAATGTTTATCGGTCTCTCGTTGATGAAATCGTCGATGATTATCACAGTGATTGAGGGTGTGTAATTAGATCAGTGACAATGAAATAAGACGATCATACATAATGCTCAAAGTGGACGGATCGTGGTCAGGGCGATACATTAGCGATTACCAATGGACTCAGTGATGTTGTTCAGTGTCTATTCAGAAGGATAGCCCCAAAAGCAATGCCAAAACAACTGGGAATGAAAGCTATTGATGTTGTTCGTGATAAAGGCATTGGTGCTACTGATGATGTTGCGAGCAAAGCATTCTCAGCAATGAAGAATAGACTAGCACGATCATAACGAAGAAAACTACAGCCAGTACAATTAACCAGCACTGAAATTATGCCTGCAATTTAGAGATGGTAGGTGTACCACTATTAGAAAAAGAAAAAATATATAACTGCTAGTCTGATAGCAGGAAGTGGTCTTCGTGTTAGACGATAACAATTAAAATGAAATGTTTAAACGTGTCTGATCCCACATTTGACATAGATGCACCAGTTCTCAAAGATGAATCGATGCGCGATTGTCAATGTTATTCTTATGACGCACGAGAGCTAAATGAGCGTGGACGAATCGAAATTCAAGTTCAGGATACAAGCAGATATTTCTTACCCGTTGAGGCATTCATTGAAGTAGAATGTACACTTTTACAAGCTGATGGTACAGGAATCAGAATTGGTGATCGACATGGTTTTTTTAACAATGGTATTCTGACGTTATTTAATAGTGCCATATATATGATTGACGTATGACCTATTGAATCATGCTTGGAAAACGTCGATATTGCCACGACAATACTTGGCCTTGCAAGATACAGCGATGATTACACGAGATCAGCTGGTCCTTTAATGATGTTTGCAAAAGATACAACTGATCATCCAGAAAGCAGACAGTATGATATAAGACGACCAAAAAATGTCGCCGACGACGCTGGCGCTGATGTGTGGCCTGTGTTTCATGACGCTAATCCAGAATTTGCCTTAAGATTTGCCGCACGTAGATTAATGTTAAATGATGAAGAAGAATTTTCATGTGTGATTCCACTACCACCTATATTTGGATTTTGTAGACATGTCAGAAAGGTTATTTTCGGAGCCAAAGCATACAGTTATATTTGTTAGAAAAGACAACGACAATGATGCAATCTGGCGACCCGGCACAGATGGTGAATGCATAATAAGACTAACAAAAACTTTTGCTGTGGATGTCAGGAATGACTCCATCGATCGACGAACAACGGTTACTCTCTTTTACGAGTCACGGTGGTAAATCAACATTGTCAAGGTTGACGATGCCAACAGACAGTGTTTGAAGTGAAGTTGCTGATTTATTTACATGGCAGATAGTATCACAGCAGGGTGTTTCTGCATGCACCGCGACATATATTCATCGCATTTCAGGAAAATGCACGAGAAAACACACAAACACGAAATCCAATGGCATTTGACACACTTTCACTTTCTGAAGTTTCTTTTAGGATAAATGGACATTAGTAACCATCCGAAGAAGTATTGCTGAGTTTTGATAGCTATCATGTAGCACGCGCATATCATCGTTTGATGACATTTATGGGGTGTGATCAGAATGTTAATTCTGGTTTGTAGATATCTCAGCGTGATTTTACAACGCTGTATCCAATGTATTACTTTACGTTGGAACATTTAGATTTATTCAGGCAATCTGTCATTGATATACACTTCCGAGCTCGTGTAGCACGATCTCCACCGGGAATACCTGGTCCACCAGTTATTCCTAGTGGTTACAGAGCAAGCGCTTTTATTCTCTCAGATAAAACAATTTTACTTGAAGGTTTTTTGGTGGACGAATGAGAGCTCTTGATGCTCCAGTGGAAAACATGTAATTAAGCGCACATGATATTATAATGTTATATCATCACGTTAATATTACTCTAACTCCTGGTCAGATTAAAAAGCTTCAGTCGAAATCAGCAAAGAAATGCGGAACAAAAATAACGCTTAAACAAGATCAGGTCGCAGGTGGTCCAAATAAACTATCACTAACTTAACGTCAACTCAGGCACTTCAATGACTCCAAACAATCAAAGACTGTCTTTAAACTTAATCTTTCTGCAGGTGTCATTAAAGCCGAATAACAACGGTTACTCTATTTCATGGAACAAGGTGGTAAATTAACATTATCATGGTGACGATGACCACATTCAGTATTCAAAGTAATGCTGCTGGTTTATTCACATGACAGCATCACAGTAAGGGGTGTCAGCACCACGACATATATTCATTGCGTTTCAGGAAAATGCCAAAGTAGATTCGCAGGAACAAAATCCAATGGTGTTTGACACATGGACTTTCTGATGTTTTTTTTAGGATAAATGCACATCAAGAACCTTCTGGAGAAGTCTTACTAAATTTTGATAATAGTCATGTTCCACGTGCTTATCATTGGTTGATAACATTTATGGGGCGTGATCAGAATGTTGATTCTGGTTTGCAAATATCTCATCGGGATTTCACAACGCTGTATCCGATCTATTACGTTTCCCTGTACATTTGGATTTGTTCAGACAATCAGTCGTTGATATACACTTCCGAGCTCGTATAGCTTGACTACCCGCTGGTGGCTACAGAACAATCGTTGTTATACTTTCCGACGAAACAATGTTACTTGACGGTGTTGGTGGACGAATGAGAGGCATTGATTCCACAGTGGAAAACATGTCATTAAGTCGCTCATGATATTATAATGTCATATCATCACGTTAGTGTTACTCTGACTCCTGATCAGATAAAAAAAACTTGATTCAAAATCAGCAAAGAACTGTGGGATAAAAGTATCACTAAAAATGAACAAATCGAAGGTGATCTGAACGTCAACTCAGCCATGTCAGTGACTCCAAATAATCAAAGACTGGCGTACGCCTTAATCATTCTGCGGGTGCTATGAAAAATGCTGTCAAGACGGGTGGTATATTTCCACTTCTTTCAGCTATACCATCGTTAATAACTTCTGCAGCCCCAGCTGTTGCAAAAGCAGCTGCATTTAGTGCAATTGGAACTGCTTCTGAGATGACACTAAAGAAAGGAACAGGTCACGAAAAAAATATTTACATAAAAGTAAAGGGTCTAAGACTACCAGGAACTCCTCACTCGTGGTACGGAAAAGATCTGAGACTTCCCCGGACACTTTGTTAGATGCAAAGCGTCTCCTTCCTACGTCCAAGTTTTATTTACTCAATGCTGCTAAAATATTAAATATGAAAAACTTCAGAGGTGTTTTTATGCGTGATCAATTATCAAAATAACCAAACAATTTTGAAACCGGCATCATTAATCTCGATGGAAGTTCTGGGAAAGGTATTCATTGGGTTGAATACGCGATTGATTCACGTGAAGTTGTTTATTTCGATTCGTATGGGTAGGCGTGACCAAATAAATTTTAAAATATGTCGGCAGAGTGCAAAGTGCTCATCTTCAAAACACTCCAGTCTGGTATTCAACATTACCAACAGAGACAATAACCGATCCGCCAATATGTGGCCGTGAAGAAATTGCTGCACTCAACAATGTGTCAAAGTCCCTAATACCACCTCATAGAGTTGTGTAAGAGTATACCACCAGACAATATAGCCCTCCATACAGTAGCGTCTGGATCATCATTTTGGACACCACTTATTAAATCCATTAAACATCGCGCTGAGGTTACCGGTATATACAGTTCTCAGTACTCGGCATTACGATATTTAAGATATCTACCACAATATCACAGCGTTATCCACTAACTAGATCCTCTGGATCTATGTTAATGATGTTGGAGCAAAACGACATGGAACATTCGTGGTGGAACCCGAAGAAAAAAATTAGTTTGTTTTACTATTGTTGTCTTGAATTAGTCGCTAAACTACCACCTACTTAAAATATAATGAGCTCCCCAATCGACGTTCTAAAATTACAGATGCAACCAAGTATGTGAGTGGCAAACCAAACTGAAAAATATCGTTGACGAATATGCAGTAAAAGTTTAAAAAATATCTCAGATGTGTAGTTGTTGACATAATTGTGTATTCGGTGTCCACTGTTATCGCTGGAACTAGAGTACTGTTATCAACAATAACAACGAAGCACTTGTTATAATTTGTGTTTCAGCTGCAACAACAATTGCTGGTGTTCTTAGTGTCATCGCAAAAAATATCTACATGGACAAATACAAAATTGCATGAGCATACAATAAAGTTGCATACAGCGACGCTAGCATACTCCAAATTATCTTCATTGATATCATCAGGTCTTAGCGATGGAATAATATCAAAAACTGAGTTCATAGAAATGATTAAGATTTACAATGACTGTCAGAATCTACGTCCGATTTAGAAAATCGGGATTTCGAGTCCTGATTTAAATCAGGGTTTGTAAATAATGTCGTTATCGTAAGAATTACTGCAACAGATCGTCGGTAATACAACTCCGTCAAAAACCACAATGATATCAGTAAGTTCAACGAATCCTGAATTTAGCCTCAACTTTCTAACGGCAATTCCAGCGAAAGAAATAGCACTAACACAAGTGCGAGTATATCACAGCTGGCCACATATTAGATCAAATTCATTCGGTGGGTTGCAAGCAAATAATTCACTGGTATTTTCGTATAAAAATAAACAAGATGGAACTCCCGATTGGAAAGTTGCTGGTATTCCCACAGGTAAATATTAGATCGAACAAATCAACGATGAATTAAAGCGCAGAATCAAATCTATCATAGAAAAAGAATCCCAAAGAGCTATCGCTGTTCATGAGCAAACATTATCAGCCGCGATATAAATAAATTCTCTAGATTATGCTGTAGACATATATCAATCGTCAATCCGAACAGTCTTAGGATGGCGAGAGATACCACCCGTTTATAAAAGACAACCAGAACCTCAACGTGTCGATTTCTCCACGGACTAGAAAAGATTTTTGAAGCTTCCAGAATATCGAAAAAACATATCCATGGAATCTTGGGGAATCTACTTTCATTGTGTCTGATCGTACAAGGCTTCCTGCAATAAAATACTATTTTGATTTTAAGTGCGGTGAAATAGTATTGTTGTTGCTGTTATTGTAGGGTTTAACGCCATTTTTCAGCAAACGATAGGCTATACATGGCGGCGAGTATTAATGGGGGAGGAAGAACCCAGGAAATCCCCGGAAAGAACCACCGACCCTCGAGAAGCTACTGCCAAGCTTTCTCACATACCCACATTGGCCGAATCCGAGACTCGAACCTACGCAGACAGAGGTGAGATGGCAGTGATCGGTAACGGAGAGCGCTTTAGACCTCTCGGCCACTCGGGGCCCAGTGAAATAGTATTACATAAAGAAGATAATACATTTTCCGACGACATCAAGTCAGAATACAAAAATGTGTTCGATAAACTGCAAAATTTGTTTTCAAGTGTCACACAATATTACAGCGACAATACGAAGTAGCAGATCATCGCAACGATACAGCATTTAAATTAGGTTATATCTGATCTAGAGTTTGTCAACAAAATTATCATTGAAAATGTAATTGATAATTCTCACGAAGTAACTAAATGCATTGATGAAGTAGTTGATGTTTTAAAAATAAAACAATTATTCCTGGACGCATATGTAATTTCAGAGGAACGATTACCTACATTCATAATACCGGAATTTAATACCGACGAGTTGAAAAAAAGCAATGAAACTATCAATAATTACATCCCATAATTATTAGCCGCATGGGAAGAAATAAACCCATCGGTAGTATTCTCAGGTATAACAATGATCCATACAGTGGAGGTCGTCATATTTCACCTGGAATTGTAAATATAACATCAACGATCGCAGTCAATCTTGTATGTGATGCAATTGATGGCAGCTATCAAGTAGATCTGGAAAAATATAGTCAGGCTGAGCAGGGATATATTTTATGCACATTCACACCTCAAGTACCTCCTGGATGTTTGATCGTACAAGAACCCATTAATCCGGTTTATCAGCTACGTTATAATCCGCTATTATCAAGGATACATTTCAAACTTCCTGACCAGACCAGAAACTTTATTGATTTGAGACATAAAGTTTTGAATTTAAATCTATATGTAAGATCATAAATCATCACGTTCGTAGAGGATTTGGTAAAACCTGTTTCTGAGTCGAAGTTGGCTTTTTACAACACTACAAACAATTATTTCTTGATTTAATCAAGGGGTATTATATAATGAATCAACACGTTAGAGTTTTTGTATACAACAAAGAGATAATTAAAAGTGCCGTCAGAACAATATTGACACTTCCACACACAGAACAATTTAGCTTTAATATGATTATTGATGAATACGGCGATGAAAAATTTCTGTTAATGCAAAAAAACAGTTTATTGAGCTGTAGCGAGAACATATTTTTACGCTTATCTGGGAAATAGTTCAGATCCGTATTTTGTTTCCACCACACAATTGCGTTTCTCCTCTAACCCCAACACCACACTTCAAACACGGCTTAGGTACTAGACTCCCTCTTCGCACGATTTGTATGTGAGGTCCACATTTTTCATTTACGCAGGTCTTGCTACAAGGAGTTGTAGAGCCGATCATTGACCATTTTCAATTATTCTTTGTCTGAACCTTTATATATATATATATAGATTATACTTCAATCTAAATATATATTTGCCTTAATTATAATATAGAGGAGTTTGAGAGATTATCTACAATCAAACCTCTTAAAGCTAGATTCGATCTTGACAGAAGAAACCCAAAGTTGCCGAGACGAGCTCTGGTTGATCCGACAAAAACTCTGATTAAAAGTATTCATGACATCAAGAAAGACTTTCGAGGTGATGGTGCATCTCATGTGTGGTTAACATTCAGGATCCTGCGTTACATCGATGGTGTTATCGATGCTACAATGAATGACCAACGAGCGGCGACGATTATTAATTATCTCGACAATGAAAGATATTTTTTAGAGTAAAATCTATTGCGGAGCTATACAATACTTGGATTATCCATGACAAACGTGACCCTGTCCGTCTTCACACTGGAAATATTGTTACGTTAAATAACAATTCCAAACCAGGAATTTTGACTGGTATTGAAAAACCATATCATAAACGAGCGTATCCTGTGACTGCAGTCATTGATGCAATATATCCGATAAATGATAAAGCAAGCCTTGATCATCTCAAACCAAAGACATTTTCGAAAATAAATCGTGTAGCCGATTGAGTAATAGAACATTTTACAAATGCAACACGTGGAAAGAAACTAACAGATCTACGACGTGAAAAAATAAACAAATGGGCTGAATCAGTCAAAGATAAAAAAGGAGCTACAATAAATGATGTTGCTAAGTTCGAAAAATTACATTCACAGTAAAAGTAAAAACAATAACAGGAGAAGTATTATACGAGCCGAACTATTTATCGAAAGGAGCTCAGATAAATATTGTTGATCATAAGGCGCAGACTTCTGCTATAACAATATTTCCAAGAGAACCGTTAGATTTTACCAAGGAGAAATATTTGATTTTATTAACGAAATAAGTAAGAATGATCCTGTATCAGCCTGGTTATTTCAAAGTTCCGAAGAAAATCCTGACGAATTAATTAAACCTGATGGAAGTATCGATATCGAAGAAAATAAATTTGATCAGTTTGTAAGACCTAATGATGATCTTGCGTCAAAATACACCAACGATCGTGAAAAGTTGCTCAGTAATTGTTTTTCGATTCCATCAATCGCGGCTCATTTTGCAAGAGAGAAATATTCATGGAAACAACTCCGTTTAATTTTCTCGGGGATATAATATCAAGCTGTGTCGAATACGGGCACGGTGGATTATGGAATACGAGGTACGAATATAAGGATGTTATCTCGGCTGATATGGTTGCGTGTTATCCCGGAAGTTTTCTTGGAATGGGAGAGTGTTCTAAATATTTTAAGAGAACTGGACATCTAACACACGAGATGACCAGAGTATCGCTAAATGGACCTCTAGCAGATTTTGATATAAATGGATTTACACGAATTACATCATTAAAGTTTGCCGAAGGTCATCATTCTATTGTCGCTGTTCGGTTTGGGCTCCAACAGTTTTATTACGATATATGCTTGATGTAAAAATATTGATATGGTTGGTTGTAAGTGAAACAATTATATCATATAGTCCCCAGCAATAAGTTTGGTTACCACAACAAAAGAAATATTCTGATGTAACTGATTTTGAGAATAAAATCGCAAAAGATCTTGGCAGAAAAATAATTGGCAAATTTACCCAATGAGGATCATATGATCATAAACTACATTGTACAAAAAAGTAAGCGCGAATTTGATCTCGACGCTGATTTTATCATGACGCTGAAATAACAACCGAATAATCATTGTGCGAGCTGTAATACAGTAATGTTATGGCAGTATTGAAATAATAAACCAAGACAGTTTACCGTAGATAGGAGTTTTGGTCACACATGCGAAAATGTGATGCTAACCTGTCTTGAGTGTAATCGACGTCGAGGCGTCAGTTCACAAAGGTGAACGCGGTGGTAATTGCGTATCCTCAGCAATTATTTGTAATTGTTCAGGTACAAATCCACGTTGAGGAGCAGTTGAATCTAGCATAACGATAGCAGGCCTACCGGTGGATCTTATCACACTGGAAATGTTATATGTCGTCACACTCCAAATAGGATCAGTTGCTTTTTTTACCACCTTTAAGTTCACCAGGTCCATATATATATATATATATATATATATATATATATATATATATATATATATATATATATATATATATATATATATATATATATATATATATATATCTTACAGTCACATTACCTAATACTGGTTGTTTTGAGAAGGAGTCATGTCATTGTATTGATATGTGATTTTTTGTGATTGCATTGATGGGTTGCATAGAAATTGCGCGAGTAATTTCATTATTTAACGTAGCTATTACACTTAATAGACTTCCAACCCATTCACGAGATCTCATATCTTTCTGAATTATTTTCTTCTCATACTGATATCCAAACAATCGCTCAGCAAGTGTTCGACTAAATCGTTCAAAAATTACCTGATCGCGATGATTTGCTGTACGTCCTCGTTTGATTTTGACGTTATGTTTTTTCATCAGAGATGATAATGCACCAATAAATTCCTTGCCAAGATAAACATGTAGCAACTGTGACCATCGTAGGCCACCACGTTGATAAATTCGTTCAAACGCAGATGCAACTTCAGCTGCTGTTTTAGATGATAGTGATTCTGCTTCTTGATACCTACTTGCAACATCAACGACAGTCAACGCTTATTTGCATGTGCGTAATTGACGTATATCAATTTTAATATTATCGTGTGGTAAAAACAAAATATCTGCTTGATGAACTTGACTGGGAGCTCTGACAGCACACTGTGGGTACTGAATTAGTTTTGGTTGTGGTAGATAAAATGTGCCCTATCGCCTCTCTTGCTAACCAATTTGAAGCAACAGAACGTGTGACATTTGCTGCATCAGCAAGTTTACTAATCTCTGCTCTACCACTCCAATATTCTCTTGGGCTATAATAAATCGATTCCATTATAATAATAATCGGTTGAATAATTACCAGCCCATAATACTAGTTTACCTTTCATCGCGGATTTTACTAGGAAACTAGCAAGTTTTTCTCTGAGAGATTGTTTTTTAATGGAATTTAACGAGTGAATCAACTTGACATCTGCAATATGTCGTTGTTGTATCTCCTTATTCTTATACGCAACATAATGAACGTGATATTCTTGATCAATACCATTTATTGGATACTCCTCAGGTCTTGGCTGATCTTTCTCGTCAGGTCGGATATCAAGTCGGGTTCCAGGACCACAAT
This sequence comes from Sinohyriopsis cumingii, assembly GCA_028554795.2. Taxonomy (NCBI): domain Eukaryota; kingdom Metazoa; phylum Mollusca; class Bivalvia; order Unionida; family Unionidae; genus Sinohyriopsis; species Sinohyriopsis cumingii. The sequence goes on along the minus strand of CM068828.1, from coordinate 15,788,771 downwards.
AATTATATCGAAGAAGATGTTTTTCTCCTGGGTATTTAGCCCATGGAGCTCCTGGTAATGGTCCAAATGAAGCAGCCATATCACCACCTGTTTTCTTTGACTTGTCAAGGGAGGTAATTTTTTATTTTTGTACCACATTTCACACACTTGCCTGTAAGTGCGCGCTTTTTATTTTTCGCTATTATTGTTGTTAATCCACTGGTGGGGGTGTATGGTCTGCCTCGAACACAATATAAATTCATATTTATGTACAACATGGATATCATTGATTTCTCTTCGACACGAAAGCAAGAACCAATCAAACATCATCCAGCGCTTCCAAATTCTATCAGAGCAATTATCATAGGTCCATCTGGGTCTGGTAAGACGCAATTATTACTTAGCTTGATAATGATATGGCTCTAGTGGGATAACTTATATTTAGTTGCTCCGTCGTAGTTGATCAGCGATGCTACCATGTACTTAAAGATTTTAATGAAAATGCAAAATTGTTGGACGAGGATGATTTTGATATTATTGATTTTATCACTAATATTGATGAAGCCCCATCTGTAGATGACCTCGATGGATTTATTAATAATCTCGTAGTATATGATAATGTGATGCTGACGAAACAATCAAATCCAGCTCGGATATTTTCTCGAGGCAGACACTAAAACTCAGACGTGATTTATGTTACTCAGCGATATACACAAATAATTAAAGTAATCAGAGATAACTGCAATATTTTAGTTGTGTTTAATGGAGTTGATACACATACTCTGCGAAATATTCATCAGACTTGGTGTTCAGGGAATATGGATATGATTAAGTTCAAAATGACCAACAATGAGTGTCCAGGTGGGTAAACAAACACGCATACAAATTTGAAAACACGAGCGACAATGATAAAGTAATAAAATGAGCTAACCCAACTAGAGAAAATGTCGGTCTATTCGAGGCTTCGGTTTGACGTTATTGACCTTGTATTTTCATTTGTTTTTCGTATGAAGCTTAATGTTCAAGGAAGACTAGCTCCAAAATTAGTCTGTTCACCCTCACTGCTGCTAAACTTCATTCATTGTTTTCCCTACTACAAGTTTCGCCCAAAATAGAACAGTTTGAATTTGGAAAATATGCTAGTAGACATCTTCCAGGTCTATACACACAACATATACAAAGGGAATGTTTTTCATATTTAAAAAATTTAACTTTTACGTGGTTATTAGTGATATGGTCATATTTACATATATACAGCAGTACGAAATTATATTACTATGATCCTAAATGTCATAGAATTGTGTACATTTATTGTTTATGAATATTTGGAATAGAATGCACTCGGGTATCGTATATATGTACAGCGTTACCTGAGGGTAGTTTATCTATATCATACATTATTATATGCTCATCGATTGTCTGTTAACTTTACATTGTCAGAATCGTTCAGTATTTTACGATACTGCACACCTTCATATTACATTCACGTGCATAAAGGAACTACTTTCTATTTTAAACAAACAATGAAAGCAGATGCCAGCACTTTTGATTTGTAAACAAATCATGTACACTCGCATAGTAGGCGCTTTACGTTTTGGTTGATTAAATTTGTTTCTGAATGAAGTAAAGCAGATGTTTCGTGGCCTGCCACAAACCAGCTACTTTGGCACATTCCGCGTTAACTTTTTTGATACAATGTTTCTGGTTTAGGCTAGCTATACAGTAGACACAAGAAAGGGTCCTTACAAATAACATACAAGTTGCAAGGCATATACTGTCTTCTTTAGCTGGTAATAAGAATGACAAAATGTATACTTACAGTTTTATATCCGGAATTTCCTCAAAATGTACTTTCTAAGTTCTGCAAATCAGAATTACATGAGCAATGTCATAGGTTCTCAACCTTGATTACACATTTCGAAATTGTACTGCAATTTCAAATATATGTTCAATTACATCCTCCTTACCGCACTCAAAATGAAATAAACATTAAATTCCATAGCGTCGTTTTGATAATTGCAATTGAAAGACTTCATATTTTTAACACATTATGATTTCAAACATTCAATGACAGAAACAGAAACACATTTGCAGATGTCAACGCGCTTCTCCCTCGCTTCTTCAATCCGATGTATTTCATGTGGAATTGTCACATAAAAATCCAGTCCATACTCACGAAATTTCGTAGAATTGAAACAAAATACCAAAATCTATTCATTCCAGATCAAATGGAAAAGTTGTTGCAATGCGCATTCATTCACAATATGACTCCGAATTTCAATTTTATCTAGACACGCCATTTTCTTTCTAAGTTCAAATGTATCTGGTCGGAGTTCTGTGCACAGTAATAATGTTGTTGTTGTGTAATGATGAATCTGCGCTTGTGTTTTTAGTTTAGAATACGGCATACATTTAGTTACTTTGTTTCTTGTGGTGTATTTTGTTAATATAATTAAGCATTAGGTAGAATAAGAAAATGAGCATATAATTAAAAGGTTACTGCATTTTTGTATAAGAAAATATGTACTGGTTTTGTCAAATGGATATACTGCACTCCCAAGGTCGTGCAGTATTTACATCCGAAAAACTCGTTCATATTTTGCCATACAAATGTAGTAACCTATAATTGTTTCCACGTAATGAGTTCGGTTCACTTCATGTTGCACGAGTGAAGTGCTTACGATGGGAAAACCGATACTACCTTCAGCGCACTGGCTATGCATTGGAACATAACCAATCTACATATAGGCTAAAGGTACGAATATTCAAACTACAGATTACGGAAAGTCTTGTAATTGAGCGGTCCTCTTTACGGCGCAATATCTCCAACTGTGGAGGTATGTGAATTGTATTTTCTTATCTATATTATAGGATAGACTTGTTTTATTCTGATATTTATCGTGCATTTTTTATAGTTCCGAACTGTGTAATGCAGTGTTAGATTTTGTTTTCAGGTTCACCAGTATATAACTAAACAGAAGGATTGTATTCATATAAATGTTGCATGAATTCAGGGTTGAGAGAATGTTATTGCAAGATTCTCGTCAGATAGAGGTTCACATATGAACCTGATTATTATGATAAACTTATATGGCAGTCCGGATGATTTTTATAAAATGATCAACTCCACTTACGCGCATGGGTCACGAACGTCATTGCAATTTATACATGACCGTGTCAATAATTTTATACGGGCTTAGATATTATAATTTCAGCTGAAAAGTAAAGGGCTGAAGGGGCGACGGAACAATAGAGCGTAAGTGACAGAACTATGCTGAATCTTTGTGTTTGCACCGTATAGTAGGTGTTTTAGCCGTGGTGCTAATTTGGGCTGGTATATACCCGGTGTGCTGCTGTCAGCGGTGACGCTGGACCTGAGGAAGAGGGTGGTTATTTCGTGTTGAGGGAACAAAGTTTCAGAACCAACGGTTATGCAGGGAACAAGAGGTTTTACAAATCATTGGGTAGTCTGAGGGGCGTACCATTCGTGGTTTCTTCTTGATTATCCGGCAGTATGGTGGGGCAGAAATTACCTTGTGTTTATGAATTGGACTCCGCAAGATGTGTCCCAGTTTATATTAAATCGGTTATCATTATTTGAGCAACAGTCATTATTTTTATGAAACCAGGTATCACTATTTTAGTGAAGCCATATCATTGTTTTGAAACTCGCATATCATTGTTTGAATGATTGTTTCTTCTTGTTCTAATTTTTAATTTCATTTGTTTTTGACTGTTCGTTTTATATTACATCTTACAATTCGTAAAAGTTGGAACCGTATCATTATTCGTTATATTACTTCAGTTACTGCTCAGTTAACTCGGTGTTAACTCGGCGTTCATCATTGTGTCCACAATCCAGTCTTGGCATTTATACGTACAAATTTGGAGTAGGATTTTTCAATCTTTAATCATCTATAAATAAACATCGTATTTTCATTTGTCATTCTTGGTGTCTTCATTGTAATAATCTGACCCTAATCCGTTTCATATTGTTACACTAACGTTGTTTCAACTTGAATGTTAGATGCATTAAAGAAACGTCTTTCTTACCTGTCACTGCTACGGTCACATGAAGTGTGTTGATAATCCAGCCAAGAATATCGATTTAAATCTTATCCAGGCCCTAAACATGTATAACGCGTCAGTCGGGAATATTAAAGGATCCCTTGGAGACCTGCGTAGCTTTAATCTTAAACTAAGAGGTCAAATATTTCACATTTTTCGTACTACAGGCCATGTTAGGCCTTCCAATCCTCAACGCAACTTGCATGTTCTCTTGATAAAATAATTTAATGCTTTTGTAAGTTTATTTGTACGATTAAGGGCTTTTGGTAATGCACAATTCCGTACTGGTGGGTGGGGGATTGTACTCCGTTACGAAATGGCTCAACAACATGGTTGTAGGGATGTCCTATTTCTTTCAATTACGTACCTGCACCATTTAGGAGTGAGTGTGAAATAATAACTTGTAATAAAAGTAGTTCCATAACTTTTTGTCCAGACTTTGATAGGGTGTACAAGCTATACGGAGACTGTATGTAGTGACAAAGAAATGCCACCGACACTTATGAACAGTCCATTCGGAGGCAAGGAAAAGTGAATTTCAATTGAAGTTGGTGAAATTGAACACGAGTTTTTCTGCACGCTGTTTGCAAATGAAAGGATTCTAGTCGGCCCTGAACAACCTCGACAGCAATTCCTAAAGCAAGGTACGAAAACCTGTATTGGTCTATTGTTTTTTCAAAATTTTACACTCGCTCAAAATTGATACTTTCATATCTATGAATTTTCTCCATGCAACTAGTAATGCCTGTCAACTTCCTTTTGCACCAAAGACTATTAGGCAATACGGTAAAATCGGTTAGCCATTAATAATAAATTTTGAAGTGATTAGGAGGATGCAACACCAAACCGAACCAGACTGGATCGGATTTTCGTTCAGAATAATGGAATATCCTTAAGTGGAATAAATGCCAGCTATATAGTTCGTTCACGATATAGACAATAGATCGGCTCTTTAATGCATGTCCTGAAAGGTCTCGCTCTGTATTTTATACATTTGGTCCATTTCCACTGTCTTGTAACCAAGGCCACAAATATGCTGTGTGCGTGTGTATATATATATATATATATATATATATATATATATATATATATATATATATATATATATATATTCATTTATTTTAATTTATGTTTAATTTATTTATTATTTATTTTTATTTATTTTTAATTTATTTATTTTTAATTTTAATTTTATTTATTTTTGATTTTAGTTAATTTAGTTATTTTTAATTTTAATTAATTTAGTTATTTTTAATTTTAATTTATTTATTTTTAATTTTAATTTATTTATTTATTTATTTATTGATGCAATCGACAACATAGATCTGAAAACCAAGCTATAAAATGTTGACAAAGAAAACGAACGAATTCATATACCATTTTAGATAGGGCTGCTTCATTATGTATACAAGTGTAAAGTAATGGAACATCCACAATGGTTTGGTTTACAAATGTCCTCATTGTTTTATTGCAGTTTTAATATTTGAGTATTTATTGTCATTGATTGTTTGATTGACTAGTCACTTTTTGGTGACTTGATCTTTTTCAAGCCGCTTTAGATGAATACATTGATCATACAAAATAGAAACAATTGTTTCTATTTTATTTTGGAGACCTAAAACGATCTCAACAAAAAATACTAGTATACATAAAACAAAACAAATTTAAAATCAAAACAAATCACAACATATTAAATTTAATATAACTAAAGTCGCTAGCTATAGCTGCAGCACTGCCATTAGGTGTAATAGCTTTGAGATTCTGTAATTCCAGAACTGACGTACGTGGGTTACGCTGATTTGTACATGTTTAAATAGTTTGTGGTTGCAGCTAATTTTCTAATACATACTGTTTTTCTTTTCTTTTCAGTTAGCAGTTTAGCAGTGTACCTAACACAGTTCACCTTCCAGGTCACTTAAATTATATATTTCCCTGTTCAAAGTACCTTGTAAAGGTGTTTTGTATCGCTGATTGCGATTGTGCAGACGAAGAAAATTTTAAAAATTTGTCCGATGTCCAGGTGGCATTCTGTGTAAAACTTAAAATAGACGATACGAGTAGAAATATCTAATAAGTTATGACACATACGCTGGATCAGTAGATCTCATTTTTTGACCAACACAAACAAAATTTGGAAGAAAAGAAAATGTAACAATACCTGATTGACACAAGTGTACTTGAAAAAAAGATTGGTGTTTAGTATGTTCATATTTTGCCTTGCTTTTATTAAACTTTCTTCGCAATAGAACTTTGGAGACAAGCATAACACAACCTTGCTCTTCTCTTGTTAACACTAATAGTGATATAAAATGGTCCAATATAATTCACTGAATGATAAATATGTTGCATATCAAGTGTTTCTTTTGAATAGCTTTAAATGGGTGAAACCTTGAAACCTTAACTTGATAGCACATATCTGTTTTGTAAGTGCACCACTAGGCAATCGAAGACGATAAATCGCGCATGTCTATCACCTAGATTTGAGTGAAGGAAACACTACGCTCCAAGGACACCAACCAAGCTCCAAGAAATCTTGATAATAGAAGTCTTAATTTCAGATTTGATCAATAACGGATCAGATGGGTCCAGAGCGGTAATAAACTCAACCAATCAGATAATAACTCGCTTCTTTAACATGTATGCTGATCGTTCATTATCAAAATAGTTCATAATATTCCAAGTCTCAAATTAAAAATACGGTTTCCAGAATAGTGGAAAGCTGATTATCGAACTGTTCCAAGATCCTGATGATATATGCTTCTAATCCAAGTTTGATCGAAATTGGACAACACGTATGCCTTATAGATTTATAACAGGTTCAGCTAATTAAATGCAAGATTACATCATTAAGAAGCGTGTTAACCCTAACCAGTGGTCGTGACTATACTAATATATTCTGTTCGGTTCATTCAGGTATTAACAATAGAACTTCAAATGTGGATGTCCAGTCAGAATGATGGAAATCGTATTGTAAATAGAAACATTCAATTATTCTCATGTATCCCGAAATTTTTATTCATTATCAATGTGCATACAAATTAAGTAGATAGTTATGAATAATTGAAAGCGATAATAGATTTCAGGGATATATATGAGCATTATATACATATATGAATCATTTTTTGCTCCATTTTATTTGTACCTTTTTCAGCCATGTTAATGGGAGGTAAACACGTATGTTCACGAAATAAACTAATTTTCCTTATAAGGTTTGAAAAATCGGTCCGTTTAATTCAGTCCTTCAAGCAAACCTAATAGAATCAAGATTGACGAAGATTGACGAAGACAATGGCGCCAGTTCAGTAGTTGAAACTAATAAGAAAACGAAGACAACGTGTGTTGTCGAAGGTAACATACAAATATGCTTTGAAAATAATAATAATAATAATAATAATAATAATAATAATAATAATGATAATAATAATAATAATAATAATATTGTATTTATTTATTATTTATTTATTTATGTTTTATTTATAGAGGGTGCCTCATTAGTCAAGGGCTATTATCCTTTGAGGCCCTCTTAAGGAGAGTATAACAATGTACATTATATCAAGATAGCATTAATTACTGTTTATTTTAACATGTTTAGTATTAAAATACGAAATTCCATTATCTATCAGAAACAAATAAATGCTCATGATATCTATTCTTAAATACTCTAGTATCTTCAGCAGATTTTACATGTAGTGGAAGCTTGTTCCACAGACCTGTATCAGAGTATTGGAAGCTCTTTTTAAATTGCTCTGTTCTTGGTTTTGGTGCTTGAAGGTTTCCATGTGATATAGATCTCAATTGCTATTGTGTTGAAAAAGGCCTGAATGAGTCCTGAAGATACTCTGGTGCAGTTCCATGTAAACATTTATATAAAATAAATGCCTTTTGAAAATCTATCCTGTCATATTGTGAACCATTTGAGTTCTGTAAACAATGCTTTTGAGGGACCGCTCTGGTGGCATAGTGGTTAGAGCGTCCGCCTAAGATGAGGGCGGTCGCAGGTTCGATCCCCGGCCGAGTCATACCAAAGACTTCTAAAAATGTTACTAACAGCTGCCACACTTGGCGCTCAGCATTAAGAGGTTAGTGTTAGGATTGGTCTTCCTGGTGTCAGGATAATGTGACTGGGTGGGACATCATGCTACATGTCTCCGGCATTATGCCCCAGTGTCTGACATCACTATAAACTGCCACACTGCAGACATCGTAGCGATATGACTGAAAAATTGTTGAAGCTACGTTAAAAATCCAAAGCACACACGCTTTTGAGGGATGATCAATAGATGCATCTAAAATTACGCGTGCTGCTCGTTTCTGATGTTTATTAATCCTGTCAAGTTTAGACTTAGCACAGTTTCCCCATACATCTGAAGAATAATCCATTGTTGGAAGAATATATGACTTCTAGTATAGATTGCGAGTTTCCATAGGCAAATATTTCTTGATTCTGCTAAGTAGGGCAATTTTGCATGACAGTGTTTTACTAAGCTTGTCAATATGGTCATTGGACAATAAATTATTATCTACGGACACACCTACAAGTTTTTCACTTTTGACATTTTCTAACGGATGATTATTTTTTGCAAGAGATGGTTCCGGGTTCCCTGACTTGTGTAGCTTTTGTGATGTCCCCAAAGTCATACATTTTGTTTTACCTTCATTAATTACCATCCTAACTTGTATTGCTCAGGTTTGGACTCTAATAAGGTCTGAGTTTAATCTCATTTGGATAATTTCAGTATCAGAACTAGATGTATACAATGTTTCATCGTCTGCAAACAAATCTGAAGTTGTGGATTCATTATAGAATGGTAGATCATTGATATAGATAAGGAAGAGGCGAGGGTCTAAAACTGAGCCTTGAGGGGACCACTGAATGAATAGTGCGAGTTTGAGAGATAATATTGCCAATGCTTACTTGCTGAGACCTTCGCATTAGGTATGATCTAAACCAGTTTAAAGATGGGTTGTCGAACCTGTAAAGTTCAACTTTTGCAGCAGAATTTCATGATCAACGAGATCAAAGGCTTTCTTGTATTCAAGAAAAACAATCACAGTCATATGTCCATTATCCATTTCCTTCAGCCAAAGAGCAATTAGTTTGGTAAGTTCTGTTTGGCACGATGGTACTGTCTAAATCCTGACTGCGCTTTATGAAATAGAGAGTATGTTTTCAAAAAATGTATTGACCTGAATGGCTACATGCTTTTCAAATAATTCTGACAATACATGTAGAATTGATATTAGTCTATAATTCCCTGGATCCTCCTTTTCTCCTTTCTTAAAGATAGGTGTAACTTTTGCACATTTCAGTATATCTGAAAAATTACCACTCATTATGCTTAAGTTTATGATATGCGTTAATGACTTTATTATTACTGGTGCAGCAATTTTAAGAATTTGTGGACCAATACCATCCAATACAGAGGATTTATAAATATTTATCTTAATTAGCATATCAAAAACATTAGCTTTACTAACATTAGCTATTGAAAAATAATTATCATCAGGAATTTTAGCTCTTATAAATAACAGAAGAGCATCAAGTTCAGTTGGGATGTTAGTCTGGTTCTGAATACTGTTAATTGAGATGCTTATGAAGAAATTGTTGAACATTTCCACAATGTCTTGTACAGATGTTGCTATGTCCTCATTTTGCTTAAGTCTATGGGGAACAAAACTGTTTTTGGGTGGGTTCAGCTCTTTTAAATGCTTCCACAATGTCTTGGTACTCTTAATTTCATCAATAGACTGTTGATACTAGTTCCCTTTTGCCGTACCTATCAGGTGCTTAGTTTTATTCCTCAACTTTATATATCTTTTCATGTTTTTTTTTCTTGTGGAAATTATCTCTTAGGTGCCTAGCCTAATTGATCCCATGGGTAATCCACTTGGGTGTAATCTGGTGTTTAACCCTTTTTGTTTTAATTGGGGCATGCTTGTCTAAGGCTGCATGGAACATCTGATAACATTTGTCTAAGGCAGTGTTGACATCAGCTATATTGCAGACTGACTGGAATGTTTGCAAACCAAAATCATCTAAGAACATTTTCTCATCAAACTGTTTAAAGTCCATGTATTGTATTTCAATGTTTTGACCATTTTTAGACTGGGTAGTGGTCACTCAGTGCGTACACTGGCATATTAATTCGCTTATGTTTTCAGGTTTATTAGTATAGACATAATCAATGATAGTAGCACTTTTATGTTACTCTCGTTGTGGTGTTAATTAATTGGGTAAAGTTGTAAGTTTCAAAGTTACTTATCCATGTTAATGGTGGCGTTTTCATGTAGTCAATGTGAAAATCATCAAATATGATAGTTTCTAAATGTTCCTTTAGTAATGCTTTTTTAATTTGCACCTCAGATCTATCAATCCAGTCAGCTGTGGAACTAGGTGGCCTGTAAACTGAACGTAAGAGTATTGGCTTTGATTGGGCAATAGTTATTTCAATCCAGATACTCTCGAGCCCAGTAGTCTCTAGACGTCTGTTAAAACTAATGAAATTGTCCACACAAGAGAAGAATACCTCCACTCCCATGGATTCCATATCTTTTCGTTCAAAGTTGAACCCTTGTATCTGGAGAGTCAAATCATCACAATCATCCGAAAGAAAGATTTCACATAGACCTTGAATATTGCCTGATCTATCTTATTAACTTAATATCATTCAGTTTAGGGAGCATGTCTTGAATATTTAGGTTGATGACTTGCAGACTTCATTTGAAGAGGCCCAAGACATAACAATTTTGAACAGAGGATTGATTTTCAGACAATGTAGTATGCAATGTATTGTTTTTAGACTTGATATTTATTTTCATCACCTGGAATATTTACATAAACACATGAAGACGATAGCATACAAGATCCATCTGTTGTACCATGACCACATGTAGTGAATACATGGGAATGTTCAATATGAGACTGATTTACATACATACAAGAAGACATTGATATATTAGACACTTGAGGATCTTCAGAGGGAAAAGTAACTTGAACAGTGTCACATAGCTGTTTACATGTTAACAAGTCGCACTTTGTACACAAATCTGATAGTGCATGAAACCTGTTTATAGAATTATAATTATTACATTGAAAAGTATTCACATATTCTAATACATTTTGTTGCTGCATATCTGTTGCATAGGTCTGTGCATCATTGCCTTCTACCTATTGGTATGTGCACAGCTTTGGCTTATGACCTAGTTCGTTACAAACATGGCAACGAATCTGTTTTCCATGCAGACACCGCTGTGCTACATGACCGTGCTCTCCACAATACAAGCAATTTTCTGACTCATGACTAACCCATTTTATAAGTCTTATGTACTGGTTTATATTAACGAGTAAGGCAGTACCTCTGTTGGACAAGTGGATTCGGTGTCGCTGGTATAAGTGTTGGTTCACTCGATTGTCTTTGAAGAAGGTCCTGTATTGCGGAACAAAGAGTATTTGAAAATTTTCACACAATGCACTTAGGGTATCATTCAGTGGAGTCATAATTACATGCCTTCTAGGCGGTAGAACTGCGATGATTATTTTTCACTATGTGGTTTTAGAGCTGATGACATACAACAAGCTTTCACAATCATCACCAATGCTCTTTAAATATTGGACATTACTGTAATTATTGTTACCAATGAGAAGAATTACAGTATGAAATGGTGACATATTCATTTCCAAAATTTTTTTCTGTAATATTATTAATAGTTGCACCTCTGTGGTTTTTATGTCAGGTTTATATAATCATCTTGTTCTTACTCCTTTGATTATTGATGATTATTTTAGCCATGAATTGTAAATATACCATCAACAATCGCAGTCAATCTTGAATGTGATGCAATTGATTGCAGCAATTAAGTAGATATTTAAAAATCCAGTCAGGCTCAACAGGGATATATTTTATATACATTCACACCTCAAGCGCCCCCTGGATTTTTGATTGTTTTATAGCCCATTAATCCGGTCTATCTGCAATGTCAAAATCCGCTATTATCAAGGATACATTTCAAACTTACTGACCAGACCGAACAAATGTGACTTCCTCCACAGAACGGATCATTGTTATGATTGAGAATATTTGATGGCAGGGCTATGTTTCTCCATGACTTGGAAATTTTACGAAAGTTTCAGCGATGATATGGTTGATATTATTTTTTAGCTCGTCGTACTTAAATCCTGGTAATTTAAATGCTGGTTATTCTGTTTCGGTTATTTTATAATGATTGAGAAACAACCGTCTAAGATTCTTTATATAGGGTTTTGTAAAACGTTCATTGTATCTAATCACTGTTTCAATGATAGCTTTGTTAACATTTTTAAGATCTGGTGTAATCTGGTTTTGATGTTGTATCGTTTCAATAATCTGTTGTTTTATGTCGTTATTATAATATTGTGCAATATTGGAGAGAAAAAAAAACTTTGTAGATCGCCAACTGCACGTGCATGCTCAAGTTTAATTACGTCGAAAGATGATTTGAAAAATTCTTGATCGATGCTTGTTGGTATATTATTGTCATATTTATATATATGATCCTGCATGTTGGGTATTAATTCACCATCAGAAACATACAATTTTAAGATAGAGGTAGCGTCAACGATGCTTCAGGTGGTACTTTGGGCCATCATAACACATTTCGGATCGATGAAGAATATATATCAACGGAATAAACTAGCAAAATTATTTCTATATTGGCTGATAATGAACAGTAATAGTAATTTTGGATTCCTTGTCTGTTACAGATTTTATTCTGCGCTGGAATTCATCGTTGATTTGGTCGATTTGATAACTGCCTGTATGTATACTCACAACATTCCAGTCTGGTTTTCCATCTAGTTTATTTTTATACGAAAATACAAGAGAATTATTTGCTTGCAACGCACCAAATGAATTTTATCTAATATTTGGCCAGTTGTGATATACTCGCACTTATTCTAGTGCTATTTCTTTCGCTGGAATTGCCGTTGGAAAGTTGAGGCTAAATTCAGGATTGGTTGAACTTGCTGATATCATCGTGGTTTTTGACGGAGTTGTATTACCGACTATCTGTTACATTAATTCTTGCGATAACGACATTATTTACAAACCCTGATTTTAAATTAGGATACTAAATCCAGATTTTCTAAATCGGAAGTAGATTCTGAAAGAGTCATTGCCTCATTGTAAATCTTAATCATTTCTGTAAACACAGTATCTGATATTATTCCATCTCTAAGACCTGACGATATCAATGAAGATAATTTGGAGTATGCTAGCGTCGCTGTATGCAACTTTATTGTATAATCATGGAATTTTGTATTTGTACATGTAGATATAGTTTTTGCAAAGATATTACGAACACCAGCAATTGTTGTTGCAGCTGAAACACAAATTGTTACAACTGATGGCGATGTCATTGTTATTCTTGATAGCAATACTCTGGTTCCAGCGATAACAGCGGACACCGAATACACAATTATGTCAACGACAACTACACGTTTGCGATATTTTTTACTTTTACTGTATACTCATTAACGATATATTTCAGTTTTGGTTTGCCTCTCACATACTTGATTGTATCCATAATGTTGAACGTCGATTGGGGAGCTCATTATATTTAAAGTAGGTAGTAGTTTAGTGACTAATTCAAGACAACAAACCTAGTACAACAAATCTAATATTTTTTCTTCGGGTTCCACAACAAATGTTTCCTCGTGGTTTTGATTCAAAATCACTAACATAGATCCAGAGGATCCAGTTAGTGGATCGCCGCGATATTGTGGTAGATATCGTAAATGTCGTAGTACCGAGTACTGAGAACCTGTACATACCGGTAACTTCAGCGCGATGTTTGATGGATTGTTTGAGTGGTGTCAATAATGCTGATCCCGACGCTGTCGTATATCCTACACTGTCAGTGATCTTTTTTATTTCTGATAGTTTAATACCGATAAATGTTGGCTTTCCAAAGAAATCATCAAAAATTCCGTTTATATTTTTGCGAAAATTTATAAACGATTGTTCATGATAAGAGTATTCAGATCTAAATGTGGTCATTCCATCATTGATTGTCTTTGACGGGTTCATCATCGGAAGGTCGCTATCATCGACATATTTCTTCGTTGCAGCGTCATCGCTTGATTCTGGTTCTCCAAAACCAGTAATTTTATTATTAGCTATATTAGAGAGCCAGTCATTGTAACACCGGCGGTTAGTAAATGATCATTATTCTCAGTTCCTATCGTGTTGTTGTTGCTGTCTATGTATCTTTTTGTTGCCACTTCATCGACAAATTTTGGTTCTCTCTCATTAATAATTGCATTTTTACTTATGTAGTGATCACAATACATACTATCTCCAATTACCCTGGTGCGTCCAGTAATCTCTCCCATGAGTGTTAAAATCCATTCCTCCGAGTTTTTAATTTTACCGTTTTTAGTAAACAGCACTAAGTTATTTTTGGTCACATCTGGAACCCACAGAATAATACGTTAACGGGATATTGCTCTTTAATCGTCCATGCTTATCCTGAAAAACAACGACTTATTTTGGTCCACATTTGCGAGACACAAAAGATTAGCGAGTTCATCCTTGACCTCGTCAAGGGTTGCATATTTAGATAAGTCGCCTTGCTGAGTTTTACTCAGGCGAGGAGATCTTCCGTAAATTCTTCCATTATACTTTAAGATCTGTTTAAAATGACGGTGGACATCTATACCGTCTGCTTGTATACTCTTGCACGACTTTATGAGGTGGTATTAGGGACCTTGACACAGCGTAGAATACAGCAATTACTTCACGGCCACATATTGACGGATCGGGTATTGTCTGTGTTTGTAAAGTTGAATACCAGACGGGAGTGTTTTGAAGATAAGTGCTTTGCACTCTGCCGACATATTTTAAAAATTCTTTTGGTGGCGCCAACTCATACGAATCAAAATAAACAACTCCACGTGGATCAATCGCGTATGCAACCCAATGAGTACCTTTTCCAGAACTTCCATCGAGATTAATGATACCGGTTTCAACACGGTTTGTTAAATTTGGCAATTGATCACGCATAAAACACCTCTGAAGTTCTTGATGTTTAATGTTTTAGCAGCATCAAATAAATCAAAGTTTAACATAGGAAGGAGACGCCTTGCATCAAATAAAGTGTCCCGGGAAGTATCAGACCGTTTCCGTACCACGAGTGGGAGTTCCTGGCAGACTTAGACCCTTTCCCTTTTTTGTAAGCTTTTATTGCGTCACCTGTTGCTTTCTTTAGTGTCATCCCAGCAGCAGTTCCGACAGCTCCAAGTGCAGCTGCTGGGGCTGCAGCGGCTATTAACGTTGGTATAGCTGCAAGAAGTGAAAATATACCACCCGTCTTGACAGCATATTTCATTGCACTCGCAGAATGATTAAGTGGTACGCCAGTCTTTGAATGTTTGGAGTTATTGAAGTGCCTGAGTTGACGTTCAGACCACTTTCGATTTGTTCTTTTCATAGTGATATTTTTATTCCACAGTTCTTTGCTGATTTCGATTGAAGTTTTTTTAAATCTGATCAGGAGTCAGAGTAACACTAACGTGATGATATGACATTATAATATCATGAGCGATTTAACGACATGTTTTCCACTGAGGAATCAATGCCTCTCATTCGTCCACCAACACCGTCAAGTAACATTGTTTTGTCGGAGAGTATAACAACGATTGTTCTGTAACCACCAGCGGGTAGTCAAGCTATACGAGCTCGGAAGTGTATATCAACGACTGATTGTCTGAACAAATCCAAATGTACAGGGAAACGTAATAAATCGGATACAGCGTTGTGAAATCCCGATGAGATATTTGCAAACCAGAATCAACATTCTGATCACGCCCCATAAATGTCATCAACCAATGATTAGTACGTGCAATATGACTATTATCAAAATTTAGTAAGACTTCTTCAGAAGGTTCTTGATGTGCATTTATTCTCAAAGAAACCTTAGAAACTCCATGTGTCAAACACCATTGATTTTGTTCCTGCGAATCTACTTTGGCATTTTCCTGAAACGCAATGAATATATGTCGTGGTGCTGACAACCCCTGCTGTCATGTGAATAAACCAGCAGCATTACTTTGAATACTGAATGTGGTCATCGTCAACCATGATAATGTTAATTTATCACCTTGTCCCATGAGTAACCGTTGTTCTTCGGCAAGTGATACAGTCATTACTGGCATCCACGATGACAGTTTTGTTAGTGTTACTTTACCAGCACCAACGGCAGCATCACGCCATATTGCATCATTGTCGGTGGCTTTTTGTACAAGTACCACGGTGTGTTTAGCGCCAAATACCTTTGTAACATTTCTACTGAATCCAAATATATGCGATAGTGGAATCAAACATAATAACTCTTCATCGCCGTTCAACATTGTTCGACGTGATGCGAATCCCAAGTTCAAGTTTTCATTCATTGATGCAACTTTAGTTCCAGCTGTATTTAGTGTTACGTTTCTGTTTTCTGTATCAGTTGTATCCTTTGCAAACATCATTGATGGACCAGCTGATCTCGAGTAATCATAAATGTATCTTGCAAGGCCAAGTATCGTTTTCCAGGCATGGTTTAATATTCCTTCCGTCAATGATGTATGTGGCACTGTTAAATAAATCCATGACACCATTATTAACAAAACCAACTCGATCACCAATTGTGTATGCTGTAGCATTTGCTCTCAAATATCTACTTTGACCTCAATGAATGCCTCAGCGGGTAAGAAATATCTACTTGTATCATGAACTTGCAACTCGATTCTTCCTTGTTCATTAGGTACACGTGAGTCGTAAGAATAATATTGATAATCGCACACTGACTCATCCTTGAGAACTGGCGCATCCATTTCAAATGCTTGATCAGATACACGTATAAACATTTTATTATAATTGTTATCGTCTAATACGAAGACCACTTCCTGCTATCAGACTAGCAGTTATATTTTAATCTTTTTCTGACAGGGGTACACCAGCCAACTCTGCTAATGTTTTATTTGCGCCTTGATTATTGTTTTACTAACATTTGAAGGCATAAACTCAGTGCTGGGTAATTTTACTGGCTTCGGTTTTCGTTCTTTTAATCGTGCTAGTCTATCCTTGATTGCGGAGGATGCTGTACTAGCAACATCACCAACAACACTAATACCTTTATCACGAACAACACCAACAGCTTTCATTGATAATTGTTTTGCAATCGGTATTGCTTTTGAGGCTATACTTTTGAATAGACTCTGAACAACATCACCATAGATCTCTTTGTATGTTGGTAATCGCGAATTTATCACCCTGGCCATGATCGGTCCACGTTGAGCATTATGTATAATCATCTTATTTTCTTGTCACTGATCGAATTGCATACCCTCAATCACTGTGATAGTAATCAACGATTTCTTTAATAAGAGGCCGATAAACTTTAATGTCCATGATACCGCCTGTAAATAATCTTTGACAAATATCAGCTGCTTCCTTAATTAGTTCCGGGGAATTATTGACGGCTCGTCTTCCGCCAATCAGAATTTCTAGTCTTTCAACGTCGGCAAGGACATTGCTGGGTCATGGAGTAATAAGGCCACTTCCCCTGGTACCTGAACCAATACCACTTCCAGTTGCGCATGGGATAGAACATGCATTCTGCCATCTTTCTTCTTCCTTTCTTGTTATTTGGGCTGGTTGCATTGATTTTTGTTTTGTGGTTGTTTTAATATTGGCTGTGGTTGTTGTTGTGGTTCTTTATGTCGTTGTTGTAACTGTGCAAGATATTTATTTATTCCACTGATACATGTAATATATCTTAGATCATAACTTCGAACCCGATCAATTTTGCAGTGTACACGAAGTATCTATTTGTACCAGGTTTCACCACTTACATTATCATTAGTGTACTCGGGTTTTAGAAATGTTTCTTTCTGATCAAAACTGTGCACGGCATGTTAATGTCTTTTATGAAGGAAATATACTCTTCGTTACATTTATCTTTTAATTCAGTTCTGACGCTTACTTGTTTTGGTTCTGATTCTGGTTCTGGTATACGATCCTTTATATCACCTACTTCACTTCAGCACGAACTGGTCAAGACCTTTAAGTATTTGTCGCGTTGGCTGAGCAGCAGTTATTTCACCTGGGAGTTCTCTTAGAATCTTTCTTGGGTTTGTTTTAATTCTTTTTTTTTTAATGTTCTTTCTGCTATTTCTACAGTTGCTTTAGCGGTTTTCTCCAACGTTCGAAGACGACCGTTGGTAGCTTCGGTAACTCGTTTGGTAGTCTTCGTTACCGGTTTAAATACTTGTTATGCACCTTCTGCAAATTCCACCAGAGACTCCCGACGCTCTTGTAGTTGTTGCTTGACAAAATCACGAACAGGGAGATATTTTTTAATTGCCTCAAGTATCTCTCGAGCTAGTGTAGATGTGTGAGATTAAATTATTGATATAGTAATGAATTAATTAATCACGCACTACAGCAGCAGGGAGAGTGACAAAAAATTAGTGTCCGGGCGGGTAAACGAACATGCATACAAATTTGAAAACACAAGCGACAAAAAGAAAGCAGCAAAATTAGCTAACCCAATTAGAGAAAATCTCTTTCGGTTAGAGGCTTCGGTTTGACGTTATTGACCTTGTATTTTTAATTTTTCGTATGAAGCTTTATTTTCAAAGAAGACTTGCTTCAGAATTGGTCTGTTCACCATCCCTCCTGCTTGACCTGTCTTTAATTATGTTGCTGATTTTTTCAAGGGGGGGGGGATTCAGCTGCATTGCTTGAACTTCTTGACTTCCATGACTAGATTGACAGAGTTTGGTGACTGTTGTATTTAGAATTGTATTTAATTTAGCGTCACACTGTGGGTAATTGGAGGTTGTCTTTAGAACAGTTCCTTCTGTACCTGGATTTGATGTTGAGTGAGACACATGCTTGACAGTGTTTACAGTATGTGCTTTAACTTATCTTTGGCTCTGCCCATCTAATGCCTGTATAAGAGACACATCTTGTTTAATTGGTGAGGTTGCATCTGTTTGTTTATATAAGCTTTTTTCTTCTAATAGCTGGTTTTTGTATGGTCTGAGTGCCCTGACATACTCTTGTATTTTGGTCCCATGATATGTTTGTGTATTGTATTGTCTGGGTCTCCTGACACACTTTTTCGCACCTGGTTTATCCATTTGAACGCTGTGTAGACTACTTGATTTTAGTGCAGAGAGTTTATGTTCTAACCTTTCTACTTGGGACTGGAGAATATCTATTATTACTGAGTACTGCATGGAGGTGCAAGTCTGGTCACGGAACTCAAAGTAATTTTTTGCACCTGTCATAAACTGTGGTCCTGGAGTTTCCTCCACAATTGCAGTCTGGCTTATTTCATATAAAGCTGTGTTACTGTTGACTTTATTTTAAGATCTGTGGGCTTCAGGGATGGGTGTTGAAGCCCTTGGCTGAGAGGTAATTAATTTCAAACTGGTGTTATCTACCATTGCTGACAAGTGTTGATAAAATAATTTACCCATTCTGCGCAGCCTGGCCATTGCACATGAATTTTACCAGTTGTTATGCAGAGAGTTAGTGTGGAAGAATCTGTATTCATTGATTTTTACATCAGTCATTATGTGAGTGTCCCTTTTGGAAGTGTTGATTCCCATCCAAGAATTCCTTGATTGTTGAAATTATTTTGGAGTCAGCTGTGATTGTTATACTCTGCATATCATATTGGATTTCAAAAAAGCTTGGAGCTGAAGAGGAGTCAAGCCATGTTGGATTTTGGTGCCTCACAATCATGGCAGGTTGAATCTATTTCAATAGAATATTTCTGTTCAGCACTGAGTGTTTCTATATTGTTTATTCCTCTTTTTGAAAATCCTGACAATTAATCTGATGAATCTGCTTTGAAAAATGAATAGATCCACTGAGACAGCGAAGACGTAGCCAAATTTGTTTTACTGTTCTTTTGTCTGAGCATGCAAACATGCAAATCTGTACTTATATCCGCAGAGTGAGGTTACTAAGTTACCCTGATTCTTTATGCACAACCTATACTAGTTGCTGGTTGCACTTAGAACTAGTATATTTTCTTCTGTACAGATATATTTCCGAATGTTTCAGGAGCTGGTTAAGAGTATGGATGCCATTTTGTTTTGTTACGTACTAACTAATAGCTAGCATATTGTAACCGATGACTTCCATTGGCATTTCAGTTGTAATTTAATATACTGTCTTTACCGACATAGTGTGTGCTGCACATAAATGGTGTTATGACATTTCGCCTCGTATAGAGTGGACATTATAAGAGGACTTTACAAAGTGGTCATCCATAGGAAAAGACTGGATAGTATTGTGGTGGGCGTACGTTTAGTGACCGAACCAACATCATCAACTATGGCAATTCAAGGTTATAATATTGTCTTTCATGGCAAAATTGATTTACAAAGGTAAATCCAAGGAAGATGATATTTACTGAGGAATAGATTTTACGATGGTTAAGCCTAACCGTCATGGTGACTTTATGTAAATAGAAAATTGTATGCCAGGATGATTGATTTTAAAGTCTGCTTGGATAGTTCACATTAATTTTATAAGTATTAGTATCATTTAATTGACTGTTGTACAAAAGACAGTCAATAGAAGTAGCAACTACGTGAACCGTTTAACCGATATTCGGTACACATTCTCACAATAGGCTACAATTCAGTTGTCTATACAATATGACTGATTCGCGTTATAGTTAAACATCTTAAATAGATAGCACGACACTTGATCCATTCTACATGTGCGGTTTTTTTGTGTTTTCTAGCATAGGTACCAAACATTCATTTCAGGTGTACATGTTTATAGCTAACATAAGAACCATAAGGAGTCAATTATGTAATTATGAAGTCCTGTACTTATTTTACTATCGGCTTTGTAAGCTCTCACCTTACTGGTGTTCTTATCCCGATACCCACATTCTCGATGTTATACAAACCACGGCTTCCCATGTTTAACAGTGAATTTTGCTTAACGTTATAACGGTTGGTGATTACTTCCAAATGTGCATGATCATATGATATATTTTAAACACATTTAGAAAATTGTTTTCATATTATGTCTGAGTGCCATATGCCACTTCATGCCCTATTATTAGAAAGTATAGCTGAATTCAACATCACAATTCATGCCCTGATGAAGTGTTGGTTATATATTAGATATAATGGATGCATACAACATCACACTTCATTCTCTGATAAAGGGCTGAATATATACTAACAATGATAGAAGAATACAATAGCACACTTTATGCCAATATATTGGGTAGGGTGTATATTAGAAATGATGGATGAATACCAAATTTAACTTAATACCCAGATATAGGGTATATATTTAAAATAATGAATACTATATAAACTGAATGCTCAGATATACAACTGGTTATATAACTGAAATGACTCATATATACAATATCTAATAAATTGTAGGTAACATAGCATATCGTACAGCAATTGTTTTAGAGGCCTTAGAAGTCTGTAGACTGTTGTGAGGGAAGTATTGGTTTATTGCCTTTTGAGAATTATGCGATATCAACATTTCCAGGATTCTCATTGGAAACGGTCCCACTGTGAATGTACCTGAGCTTAAACATAAACCTAATGTATGAGCATAATAAATATCTAATATCGACGTAATTTATTAAATACATGTACATAGTTACAAAGAAAAGTGAATTTTAATTACGTATGTGAAAGATTTTACAATTTTCATCAACATTACGTAACATTCATTATGGCAAATGATCTCGCGGTCCATGCATTGCCGCTGGACATGCTAGAGCTTGCCATTTCGTATTTATATTGTTCACCATGTCTTGTATGCCTTGTTTATTAACTAAAGAAGAAATATAACACTGCGATATTCCCTCTTTCTACTTTCAATAGGAATACATGTGAGCCTAACAAGTGGATATACATGTTCAGGGGAATGTGTCCCGAAGAGGTCGAAATATAACCCATTGACCATAGCTCTACTCGATCCATGAACAATCTAACCACAAGCAATCGACCAATGACATTAAAATGATTTATATTCGATGAAAATTATCAAGGAACCTACCTGTAATGCAATTGTAGCGTCCTGTCGGTTAATAGCAAGACCTGTATTTTACATGCTATCCCATAGTTCAATTCATTGTACTGGATACTCTTTTCGTCATGATTACAGCGGTATTGTTCGAACTCATTAGCATATCAATATATGTAAGATTGACTGTATTTATTACGTCACACCATTCACTTTAAATTAAATTGTCTATTGTCTCGTTCATCATCAAACTCACCCGAGAACTTAGTGATATAACCAAATTTTCCAAACGTAATCAAAAATATGATAAAAAATATGGCGTCCATGATGGCAACAATGTTAGCCAACCAGTTGCAGTGTCACCTTAAAGGTCGCGAAACGTGTTCATTATCAAACACTTCGAAGAAATCGCTACTCCAATTCTAATTAAAATCGGATCTCAAATATAGAAAACTGTTCTAACAAGTGAGTTTGATCATGCCTGTCTTACATTCTTGTGATAAATTGTGGGACACGATCAAGTTAACAGATCGAAGTTAAGGTCAAGGCTATCTCTAAATTCCCAGTGCCAATAAATAAAAAGCAGTTGATATAATTTTTTGGTATGGCTGGATATTATCGGAAATTTTGCTCTGATTTTTCCATAATTGCTGAACTCCACACCAATTTGATGCGTACGAAAACAACATTTCATTGGTCTGACAACATTAAGAAGCTTTGATAAATTAGAGGCCATATTTAAGAGTGTGCCGGTTCTTTCAGCTCCAAATTTCAGTCAGTCGTGTGAAATGTTTGTTGTTGCAAGTTATGTAGGGGTTGGAGCAGTATTGATTCAAGAAGACATATATTGTATGGGTTATCCAGTGTACTGTTTTTGAAAAGAAAAGAAAAAGCACCGGAGAAATTAATCTACAGCAGAGAAGGGATGTTTGCCTTTGATGCTGGCTTTGCAACACTTTGAAGTGTATAGTATTAGTTTAGTTTATGCTCCGATTATTGTATTCAGTTATCACCACCCCTTTGCCTTCATTAGGAAATAAAAAACGAAAATCAGAAGATGTTAAAGTAGAGTTTAATATTGCAGGAATAAAACATTGCCATCAGGCACATCAAGGGAGACGATAATATGATTGTATATGCGCTATCACGTGTAGAGAAGTATTATACTTCTTCATTTTGTGTATATCTTATGTCTTTCATAAGACATCATCCTAGATAATTTTAATTATTCTAGCATCGAACTGTGTTTTTGACTCATATGTAAAAGAAAGATTTATTACATAGATCTTTAATTTTCTTAATAAAGGAGGTGTTATGTATATCAATACTGTGTGATTGACCTTGGTAAGTAATTGAGGGTAGAGGGTAGACTGCTGACATAATGTTTTGTTGCAAATAAAATATTAGACATCAAATTCTTGACTATGATTTTTGATTACATTTTAAGATCATTATTACTTGGGTGTAAACATTTTTACAAATGTTGAGCTCAAGGTCTAGACCTTTTAGAAATTTCAAATGTTTAACAAGTTGGTTTTTATGAATTTGATGTGAAAATGGCCCTTATCCTGGTTCTGTTATTGTGTCTTAGCTTTTTAGATAATGTTGTTTATTTCAGAATTATTCATTGCATATCGAGGATTTCATTTCTTTCTTTTATTTAGTCATTGTTATTACAAAGTGCTTTTTGACTTTAGGACTATATTGCTTCCGCGGAATTATTGTGAATTCATTGAAAGACACTTTGGAAAATATCATTGGAACACTTCAAGACTGTTAGCATGTCAATACTCTTTGAGACTACTGTCACATCAGCATATTCAAATTGGAATTCATAAGGAAAACCACTGAAATTCACGTGGAGTACTCTATACTTTTGGACTTGTGATATAACTTTGAGGACTGTTTTTTTATTTAATTCACAAAACTGTAAATTATTTTTTAAATTTTAATTTAAATTTTAGAGAAAAAATTATTTGTTGAATTTTACAAAACATAAAGATTTTTGCTCTTTTCTCTTACTTAGTTCAAAACCATAGAGTTGTAACAATATCTATCTAGTAATTAATATGCTGGAAAATCAAGTATAATTTGTTGCTTAGCACTGGTTTGAGTCAATTATGTTTACAATTTATAATTAGGTTTAATCTATGAAATGCGTTACCCTAAAAAATGTACAATATCTTCTTTAGGAATTATCAGAAAATACATTGGATTACAAGTATAGCAAAAAAGAAATTAGGTTATAAATATATAATTTCCGTTTATTGTATTGCATTTATCTTCACTTTGTAATTTAGAAAAGACGATATTTGTATAAAACTGGTTCAAGTTGCAGTGCTTTAGTTCAAGTTACATAAAAGTCTGTATTTATTAGCAGCAGGGATTAGGTCTGTAAATAAATTGTTATTCAGCAATGTGCTGAAATCCGAATGAAAGGATTTAACGCTACATTTTGCAGAGTATCAAATGTATGTATTTAATATCAAATTGTGTCTTTGAAATCGAAGGAACCTCTAAACTGGACAATAGAATAGTTCATCTTTGACTGGATCAATTGTAAACTTTCCATATATAAAAGCTTGTCGGACAGCACGACTTTATTTTTGAGTATCTCAGAGAAATAGGTACAAAGAACCAGAAATAGTACTAATAAGAATAATCGCATTCTATCAACAAAACAGTGAAACCATTTTATCATTACACTTCATCAAATGGAGAGAAAAAAAGTTACTCAATTATCATAGGTCCTGAAATTGGAAATTTTGTTATAATGAGTTGCTAGAATTCAAAAATAATTTGTAAAGTAGGCCCAATTTCAATCCGTTGGTTACTATTTGCCTTTAACTGTTGCATTTTCATGCATATTCATAAACGTATCTTATTGAAAAATTCGTATATTATTTTATTAGTTTCGTTCTAATAACGATGAGCAATTTGTTCATCATCTGCCTGTACCATTTGTTATGTATATTTCAAACACCAAATCTCTTACTTTTAACATGCATCGAGTATACTGGTTTGAAAATACACAATCAAGACACTAAAGTGTTTAAAATTGGGGTGGTAATATGTAAGAGTCACCTAAAGATTCTACTTTCCGCTGAAAAGATCCACTTATCCAGCGACTCGTGGTACATACCCTATGGTCCCCCACTTGTACACTAGCTATGTTAGTACCGTATGGTAAATGAGACTAAATACATATGAAACACATGTCAATCTGAGACAATGTTCATGCTAGATTTTATAAGAATATTTCAATTTTTTTAGCCAGTTATAAGCAACATCTCATATAACCATACTAAGTTAACTGTCAATAGCAATAAATCTGAAGTTGATAAAACCATTTCAACCCTACTATAAATGCCTTTTTGGCAGATGGTTAATGCAAATCTTAAAGTTTGTCGATGTAATATATTCAAATGAAATTTGTTGCATTTTCTTAAAATCCTCTTTTCTCTATCTTGCTTTATTATTAAGCATTTAGGACCATAACTTATCATGTGCGTATAAATGAAAAAAATAATTTTAAGTCCAGATACAACAAAATGACATGAATGCAGAGAAACGATCAATCGCGAAAGGCACACTTAGATTAGATTAGTAGTGGTGTATATTTTTGACCCAAAAAGAAAATAGTGACTGATAGAAGGATGGATGAATAGACGAATGGACAAAACTTAACATTTTGAACCTTAAGAATTTTTAATCGCAAAAGGCATATTTAGATCTCTTGCTTGAATAATATTTTACTGAGATGACATGAATTATTTGGTAGTTTACCTTTGAAATTGAAAGATTAACTAACAGATGGATAAACAGACATATAGATGAAAACAGAAAAATATTTAAACTTAAGGTTTGTGAACAGAAAGTAAAACATCCACACCACATGGGTAGTAAACATACCAAATTTCACATGGGTATCTTATTTCTAGCTGGTTTTGGACTTTGGCCTGGAAACGAAAGTGTGTATAATACATGGATGGAAAGAGAAATGGAGAATATCAGTAAAAAATATTGAAACTAAAATTGCGAATAACATGCAGTACATTTAGGAATAGTGTAGTTGGGCACCATAGCGACAATGGGACTTCTGTTAAAATAGAGGGGTCGTACCCTGGCGACAAGGGGAATTTAACATGGGGAAATTTAACATGGGTGGGCCTATAGAGCAACAAAAAAATATTACGCCAGTACATTGACAAGGGTATGGGTCTGTTTATCAGTAATTGGAATTGACGTCATGGTACTGGCCACTGGCAATAATGTGGCAAGGGCTGACATCAATGATCAAATAGCGCGGGCAAAAGCTAGACTGCTTGGCAGGACGTGCCATAGAAATGGATAAGCATAGACATGAACATAGAAATAA
This sequence comes from Sinohyriopsis cumingii, assembly GCA_028554795.2. Classification (NCBI taxonomy): domain Eukaryota; kingdom Metazoa; phylum Mollusca; class Bivalvia; order Unionida; family Unionidae; genus Sinohyriopsis; species Sinohyriopsis cumingii. The sequence goes on along the minus strand of CM068828.1, from coordinate 15,762,302 downwards.
GGACATAAAAATGTAGGCAAGAGAGCAAATCTTTTCGAGGCAATTATTTGGTCCTGAATAGGGCCGTTGGCTTTTGTGGCAACGCCATTCCCTTAATATAGAGGGCATCACACAGGTCTTCTTCTCTTCCTCAAACTGCCTCTGGCTTCTGGACCGTTAATGAGGATTCTCTTCAGACAGCCTTGTCTCTCGCCATAGATTTTTCTTTTCCAAACGCTCGTATCGGTGATCCGGATGATTTTCCATGATGATCTGACTGACATACATGGGTAAGTCCGAACAGCGTCAACGATACAAGGGATGACGGTTCAACGTTAGTCAACATCTTGTGACGAGAACAGGTGAGGGGAATGAAGTGAACCGCAGTTATAAAGAGAGGAAGAGCGGATCGAAACGGATTGAGATTGTCCACCAATCCTAACAAGCGTTACAAAATTCAGTCACAGTCTGTCTTCCAATCCGAAGAGAGCTGCCTGTGACGCCACATTCCTTACGTAGATACGCTAGGGTCTGTGCGCAGTGAGACGAGAAGCGATGGCATAGCAGTGGCAACCAAAGTCAGCACAGTCCTACTCCCAGAAGAGACTTACTTTAATTGGGATTTAGTGGATTTCCTCTCTTCTTCGCAAGAATTTGTTCCGGTATCAGCACCTTCGCCACCTTCTCCTTCCTTACCACACGTCGAGGATTTGAAACAGAGACAGAACGAAGAATTGACGAAATGTTTACAGCAGCAGAAAGAAGCAAAACAAGCTTTTATCCTTCAACAGCAACAGCAAGAAGAATAAGAGGCAATAAGAAGGAAATGAGAGGAAGAAGCAGCACCATCAGAGGAGAAACAAGGCCTAGGATAGAAGGTCAAACAGTTACGGTACTCTTAGACATTTTGGCAGAGTTAAGGAGTCTGAAACAAATATATCAGACTTCTTTAATCCGGCCCAAGAGAAAAGGACCTTCCCGAGCCAAACAGCCCAACCCTGTTACTACACCTAAGATACCAGCCGTAGTGATTTCTATCAAATCATCGACAGGAGCAAGTCCAGAAGTAGGCCATGGCCGTGGCAAAGACTTAAGGCGGTTAAAAATGATTGTGTCCCGTTCCTCACTTTGTTTGTTTTTAAACAAACACCCAACGGTCCTTTTCAGGGCCACCCACTATTCTCGAAAAGAGATAGTATCCATTTTGCCAAAATCATTCAAAACTCAAAATATCTTTTCTGCCACGTGATGTGTGTATATTATTGGGTAAATTTAGATCCTTATTCTAAAAATCACAACCAAGAGACACTTACGTTTTCTGTGTGATCTATTCTAGTACAAATTATGCAATCCAATTCACAACACAACACTTTAAAATGTTTATAGACTTCTTCTGTGTCTTTGTTCACCCTTTCTGTTTTTCGAATTTCTTCACTTTCACAGGCTTTTCCTCTTCTTCCTCGCTTTCTCCTCTTCTTCTTTTCTTCTCTTCTGTCTCTTCCTGGACGTGTCTGGATTCTTCCTTCGGGGAGGGTAATTCTTCTTCTTCTTGTTCGGAACACTTCTCTTCCTCTTGCTCCTGTTGTTTCTTAGGGCAGTCTGAAGACCAATGTCCTTTCTCTTGACAATGATAGCATGTATCTTGACTCCTCTCTTCTGACACCTGCCTTGCTTTCAGACTGTCTGGACATTCTGTAGCCAAATGCCCTTTCTTCTTACAGATATAGCAAGTATCTTGAATTTTATCTCGAAAAGAGGGGGAGTAGTGCGTCGGTTTGTCTGAAGAAACTTTCTTATGACACCTCGCAAAAGCTCTGATCAGATGTTCGATCTCTGTTGGTTCTTCCATCGTTCTGGTAGGATTGAGAGTGACATGAATAATGGAGGGAGGACACTGAACCTTTATACAGGAAGACACTGTCCTGACATGGATATAGGGACCCATACCATTTAAAATGTAGTCATTTGTATGTTTGCCGTCAAAGTGAAACAATCGTATCATTTTTTGGAGAAAAGATTCATCGCCTCGTACAGTAGCTGAAGTCTCTGCTCAAATTCATGGCAGCGATTTCGAAGATGACATGAGTGAGCCGGAATCCAGACCCAGAGTCTACACCCAACCATAGCTCACCACCACAAAACCCTGAAAAGTACTACCACATTATAGAGACGGAAGACCCCTCCTCTACAAAATTTAGAACCACAGCCAACGAAGAGAAGCAGAACTCCTGTTACAACAATCAGGGCTATCCAAAGACACACCCTGTAGCATTCCTGAAATGCAAACAAATGCAAGATTCTTGGTTCTACGAAACACGTTGAAAGTAAACCTTCAAGATGTGCGCGGAGATCTGTTGATTCGATGCAAATATTTCAAAGACAGAAGATACAAAAGGACAAGAACGAGTGCATTGCCTTGCTTGTCAGCGTACTTTTGTCAGTCCTACCTGTTACCAACAACATCTGAAGAAGCAAAGTTCACAGCAGAAAAGTGTTTGTCAACTCCTGAAATTGTGCCCTACTTGCGGACAAGCCATACGTATCAATAATGCCAGGGCACACTTATGTTCAGGAATAAAACGATGTCACCTTTGTCACCAACTCGTGGATTCGAAACACGAATGCTACATTAAAAAATACCAACCCTAACACGAAGAAGATGAAAAGAAGGACAAAGGGAATTTCATCTGTTTCGATTTAGAATGTATGCAAGATTCTGGCATTCACATTTTTATTTTCTGCGTGGCTCATTGAGCGTGCGATAAGTGCATCCAAGAATCTATCTTTAGTCATTACCCTCACTGTAGCAAGATTCCTAGAGGACGTGAAAAATATTTCGGGGACTAAACACGCTGACCGATTTCTCCCAATGGGTCGTAGACCCCATCTGCAAGACGTGAAGTCAAGAGGATATCGAACGTTACGGAGATTGTCATCGCTATGCCAAGGTGATGGCTCACAATTTAAAGATTCGATAAGTTACTTGGCCATGCCTTTGATTCGAATACCTAAAACGTTTGTAATTTTCCGCACTTTTTCAATACCGAAACCAATCAACACGCCGTTTTACCCCATTTGCCTGAGGCTCACTACTATGACCCTGACAACGTGCGCACCCAACAACGAGAAGCTTTCTACGCTTGGTACTAGACTTACGCCTCAGACCCCTTCTACTTTCAGGAAGACATATTAAAGCATAGTCGTTCCGACGTAGACATTTTACGGCGTTACTGTGGAAAACTTCGAGAATTATTCATGGAGCACGGAGGAATCGATCCTTTGAAAGAAACCTGCACCATTTCCAAAGCGTGTTCCTTAGTGTACCGCCAACGATTCATGCCCGAAAACACCCTGGTTGTCAGAAGCTCTCAAACGACGAACTTTGTCAAACGTCAATATTCGGTCAAAGTCCTACGCTGGCTACATTACTTGTGCGACAAGGAAAACAAATGGATCCAACATGTCCGAAACGGAGGAGGCGAAAAGACAACCAGAAGGTATTCAGTGGATGGTTGGGACTTAGGAAACCCTAAGATCGTGTACGAGTTTAACGGCTATTCTTTCATGGATGACCCATCTGTTATCCTCAACTTGGCACTAAAAATCAGGTTTTACAAAGGACCATGGAAGACTTGTACTAGGCTACTTCTCAGCGATGTTTGAAGTTAGAACAGCAAGGATGCCGAGAGGTGGAAATGTGGGTACACAAGTACGATCACTGTTTGAAAACCGATCCCGAGTTTAAACGCAAGGTGGAGAGTTACAAATTGGTGGACCCTCTAAAGCCACGGGGCCGTTTGTACGGAGGAAGGACGAATGTCACATGTTTACTGCACCACGCTGACGAGAAGAAAAGAGAAGAAATCAAATACTTGGACGTGTGTTCACTGTATCCTTACGTGTGCAAATATTGTCACTTTTCCGCAGGGCACCCGCAATTGCTGACGAACACATTGATTTGGAAAACATTCGACAATACGAGAGGTTGGTCAAGTGCAACGTCTTCCCTCCCACGGACTTGTACCATCACGTTTTACCTCACCATTGCTAAGGAAAACTGATGTTTCCCATGTGCCGTACGTTTGCCGAAACGTGCAACCAAGACCGACCTTATCAGCACACCCAGGAAGAACGCGCCTTGACAGGAACGTGGGTCAGCGTGGAAATGTTTAAGGCTCTGGTCCTGGGATACCAATTGTTAGAGGTGTGCGAAATTGACCACTTCCCAAGACAGAACAATACCACATCGGTGACGAGACACAGAAAGGCATTTTCGCAGACTACTTGGATGCCTTTTTGAAACTGAAACAAGAAGTCAGCGGCTATCCTTCCTGATGCCACACTCACGAAGAACAAAAGAAATTCAATGAGAAATACTTGGAGCAGGAAGGCATCGCTTTAGACCAAGTGGAGAAAAACGAAGGAAGGCGATCGTTTGGCAGAGTGATGTTAAAATTGCTTGTGGGGAAAAATGGCACAACGACCGTGTTTACCCAAAACGGAGTATTTGACAGAACCTTCACGTTACTTTCAGATGATTCACGACAAAACCAAATACATGACACACGTGTACTTTCTTCGTGAGGACTTGATCTTAGTCAATTACGAAGATGAACTGGACTTTGTAGACGCTGACGAATTTGGAAATGTCACCATTCGGTGACAGCCTATGCTCTCTTAAAGTTGTACGAAGTTGCAGAACTGTTAGGAGATCGTGTGCTGTATTTTGAAACGGACAGTTTCATCTGCGTCGATCGCATGTGTCGTCGGCACCCTGACATCGAAGGAGACCGTTTAGCCGCCTGGATGGACCAGCACCCCAACAACAAGATTATACAGTTTGCTAATTTCGGTACTAAAATTACGGCTACGAATACCGGAACCAACAAGGAGAAGTGCACACCGAGTGTAAACTCAAAGGATTGACTCAATTATTGCACCAGTCAAGAGGTGAACTTTGGGGTACTGAAAGAAGCCTTGCGGTCTGGAGAGGATCAAATTTTAAAGTGACCACATACTAGTCTCAGAATATTGTACGTTAAGCCAAACACCAAATCGTCAGTAGGCCTTTGGAAAAAGTGTATCAAATCGTGTACCACAAGCGAGAGCGGCTTCCCAGTCACTTTTCTTTACTTTACGGACACGCCGATATTGGCCAGCATATAAAGGGGAAAACGTTCAAGACCGATACTTCATTGTGAATACAAACGCCAAGCGAAAAAGATGAATCCTTTCTCACAGCAAGTATTAAGCGAGAGAAAACTCGAGTGCGATGATATGCCTTGCGATTGCAGGGATGCCGTACGCTGTGACTTCAGCGACTCAGCACCACATCATGAGAACTTCACTATGACTACTAGTACCACTACACCCACCATGGAAATTGATGATGTGCGTGTCAAACCTCACAGATGCGAAAGCGATGCCACTCGCTATCGTGGACTCTTTACTGGTTTTCATGGTGGATGTCAACCTCCTCGTGAAACCATTCAGCTACCATCCAACGGATGTCATCCAACCCCAAGTAAGCTCCTGTCATTGTACCCTCATCGAAATGAACCTGGGAAAGGCGAATATTCGTTCTCTGTGTGTTTGCCTGAATACTGCGACTTTGAAAGTCGATTCCAAACGTTCTGACGAAAATGGCCAAAATATCTTGGAGGACATACCCTCAAAGAATTAGCCAGAGCCGATTTATGTACTTCGGCAAAGGAGATAAAGTCAAGTGTTTCAGTCTCGGTGTGTCACTTCACGAGTGGGAGCAGAAGATTCGGCTTACCTGGAACATGTTCAATGGTCTATGGATTGTCATTATCTACCTTTACTGGGACGATCTCAGTAATCTCTGGATGGATACGTTACAAGAGAACATTCGTGGTTTGCCTGTGGAGTTGAGAGAACGCATTTACTGAGAGTTGGTCAAGATACAAGTGAAAGGCAAGAAACAATTGCATCCGTTACGTCACCAATGTTGGAAACCACTGGTACCTGAATGTTATAAGAGGACTTATTCATTTGAAAACGTTCCAATGGTCAGACATTGTTCAACTAGACGAGGACCAGCATACTTTGGTGGTTACGTATCCCTTTATTAACATGATGATCGTACTACAACGAATTCCAGAGGAAGAGTTAAATGATTACCAAAATCTTTTACGCTGTCAAATTTTGTCTGTAGAAGAAAATCCTGTGCGATGTGTAATGTGCTAACTAGTGACTAAAAATCTCAATTCGCTACTGGAGTACGATCAGTTCTGCAAAAAGTGCACTTATTACTTCAAACAAAACAAAGACATTGCCATGAATGTATAGTTTAGAAGAGGACATTCAGAATCTACCTCTGGAACCCATTTACCGAGAGTTGGTCAAAAGACAAGTCCAACGAAAAGTCTATTGAATCTGTTAGGTCACTGATGTTGGAATCACTGGCACCTGAATGGCATAAGAGGACTGATTCATTCGAAAACGTTCTACTGGTCAGACATTGTTGAACTGGACGAGGACTAGAAGACTTTGTTGGCTACTCATCCTACTACTTGCAAGGTGGTCATACTACATCGAATTCCAACGGAAGAGTTAAAGGATTACCAAAATCTTTTACACTATCACATTTTGTCTGTAGAGGGAAATTCTGTGCGATGTTTGACGTGTGAACCAGTGACTAAACGATTTGGATGCGATGACGGTGAACGATCAGTTTTGTGCAAAAAGTACACTTATTACATCCGACAAAAAGAGGTATAAAAACAGACTACCATGCCACGACCTTTATCACTCGTGATAGAACGATTGCAGTGGAAGGAAATCAATGACAGTATTCAGACAGTGGAGGAATTCCAACAGTTATTACCAGCACTGTATCCGATAAATTTGGGTCATCGTGTACTGTGTGTCTTAGTGACTTGCTTTCTGAGATTTCGTTTACCATCAGATTCCTTGTGGGATCTGTAAAATCTTCACAGTGAGGTACCGCCAAAAAATATGAAAGTGGTACTTTTTAATGTCCACGAGAGACTCAATCTGTTAAAAGCCTCGCACTTTCATTTGTATTCTTCTCGACCTCTACGGAAAAAAGATATTCGTCAACTTTTAGGTATTGAAGATGTGTGCGACGATGTGTGTGTAGCTTGTGACTTACACCCTCACTGGACAGATGTACGTGACTGAAAAATTTGGGGTTTCGAGGCTTGGACCAAAGAAGTGACCAATTATGCGCAAGATTTGTGATCCTAAATTCAAATGTCCAGTGATCAAAGTAACATTTAAACCCATGTTAGGGACAGTGTCAGATGAAGAACTCGTCACCGTGGAAAACAATTCCCTTCAGGACAGGACTGTCATGCACATTCCCGAAAGACCATTTCGGAAGGACACCTGTGTGACAGTGTCCTATGTAGAGACTGTAAGAAAATTACACACTGTCCGTAGGACAACATTGTTACCTAAAACATGTTGTACAGTGACTTGTTTATATTTCACTTTGATCGTTTTGATGCGAATTTTATCGCTGTACTTAACCTTGTGGCTTTTACGTATTTTTGTCTTTCGTGTTGTTCTAATTGAACTTCCAATAAACGTGTCCAGAAAAATTTATACAAAACTTTTGTCTTATCTGTCTTCGTGTCAAAAGTGACATTCTCTGCACTACTATGACTACCTATGCCGTCTTTGATCCCTCTTCTTTCACTTTCAAAGTCAACGACGAACACTTAGATCGTGCTTGTTGGGAGGCATTGTATCTTCGCCATCCTTTTAACATGTTAATTGCCGGACCTAGCGGTTCAGGCCAACCGCAATTGTCAAACGTTTGATCGAACATGAACATCATTTGATCGATCGTCCACCTCAGTGGATGGTTTGGTGTTACAAAGTGTGGCAAGCGGCGTACAGTCTCTTGCGAGAAAGTCAAGGCGATTCCATCTTGGTTGTGGAAGGCATTCCTAGCGAAGACGACGGGGTCGTGTCTAACCCTAGTCAAACACATATGGTCATCTTCGACGACATCTTAGGAGAAGACGAAGACGAAAATAAACTGTGGTTTACGCGCCAGTGTCATTTATATAACCCACAGTTTGTCTCAACAAAGTAAAGCCCATCGCAGCATCAGTCTCAATGCTCATTACGTGGTCTTGTTTAAAAACCCTACAGATAAATTGCAAGTGCATATCTTAGCCTAACAGTTAGGAACGCCTTGGCTGACTCATGCGTACGAATCACTCAAACCCCACGCGCCTATTTACTAGTAGATTTAAAACTATCAGCCCCAATTATTTGCTATTTCGTACCCATTTGTTTTACCACTGGTGCCAAGACAGAGGGCCTTCCGTGTCACGTCCCCTTCGGAGGGCCTGTCGTGAAACGTCCCCATCGACATAACAAACAAAATCTATAAAAACCACGGACACTTTGGGTCTGTCTCATACAGCGTCAACATATGACGTCCCTTCGGTCTTATCTTCCCGTCAAATTGATTCGTGCCTTGTACTGCATCAGTCGCGAAAAAGATCCACAAGTACGTGCTCTTGTTTTAGAAGCCAGTCTCAAAGACATCTTACGATGGCTTACGGTGACAGCACGTCAATTACTGCATGGCATCATTCACATTCCACATCAAACCAAACGCCTTTTTTAGAGAAACAAAGTAGCCTTGACACAACTAGCCGATCCATCTCATCGACACTCAAACCAAAAAGCAAATCATTTTGAAACCTTGAGGTAGCAGTTATCCAGGAGGTGTCATCATTTTCTACCTCATAAACTCTGATCCCAATGCCCCCAAAGTCCTCCCCAAGAAAAAAGCCACTTCCTGACCCAAACGTACCCTGAGGAAAAAGATCAGTGGTTTCAAGACCAGGTCACAACCCATAAAAAAGAAATGTCCCCAGAAAAGGAAAAGCTCCCAGAAAAGACCCAATAAAACAGCTTCTTCCCGCCTGAGAGGCACTTCGGGAGGATGCAACTTTACAACTCCAAGCCACGACCTGCAACGACGGTGCCTGCGTCTCCAGTAGCCTCGGATTCTTCCACTTCCCCGTTGCTAGTGATGCAAGCCAAACCCAATTTGACACCCGTTCTTTCTAATTTGATGAAAATATGGAAACATTTGTCTCCAGGAACTTCTCCAGCGGTGACACCCTCCTTTAGCCTCAGTGGCAGCTGCTACCTGAACCCAAAATCAAAGTCCAAAAGAGATCGCGTATGTTACAGAGTTTACTGACTTTATCCAATCAAGAACTGTCCCGATTTAGTCAGTTGCGAAGCCTTCCACGATGCGTGATGCCTGTCATCAAGCTGATACGATGTAAAGACAGTGGCGACGCATTCCACTATAAAAGACTTGGGAAAAACGTTAGGTAACAGTGTTTTTGTGCTCCTTAACACCAAAAGATGTCATCTGCAGGAGGTACACACCACCACCACCATCGTAGTTCTGCTGTCCAAAAACGAAAAAAATCCCCATAAAAGACAGTCTTGTCGTTGGACCACGCATCCGAAAAACGTTTAGCCAAGCATCGATGTCTACCCCAGAAAAGACCCCATCTTCCAAAGATAAAGAGAAGCAACTAAAAAAGGAGAGAATTGTTTGGTGATATTGTCAAAGAGATCGTAAAAATGAATGGTTACAAACCATTCGACCTACTCCAAAAATAAGCCCCCCCCGCCCCCCCCCCCAAAAAAAAAACGAAAAACACAAATAAATAACAAAAAACAAAACAAACAAAATAAAAGGACTTGTACCAAGTCATTGACGTAAGTGCGTTTTTTGTGTGCTCCGGAACTAACAAAGATGACACCCCCCCAGGAGCCATCCTTCTTCTACCCCCAAAGGAAAGAGAAGGAAAAGACTTCTCCCCATTTAGCAAAACATTGGGACGTGATATCCGTACTGTCCAAAGCCCCTTCACCCATGCGAAAACAAAATCATTCAAACAGTCTCCAAAGATGTCGTCGATACCGTGTGCGAATGTTGTCTTAATGTCTTGAAAGGCACGATACATTTGTCTCCCCATCAAAAAGAATGATTAGGCAAGCATCGACACGATCTTCGCCAGATGGTCCAAAAGAAAGTACTCATCAATAAAAAGAAAAAGATTTTAATACAACTTGTCGTTAGCCCCCATACTCAAAGTCCCATAGGCATCCTGATTACAGGACTTGTTGAAGCTGCTAATTCACTAGGGATGAATCAAAGATTAAAACGCTCAAGAAGATAATAGGAGGTCTTAGGGGTCAAAAGATCTCAGCTTTAACCTTTAGAATCTGATTCAAGGGCGTGACCTGAATTTAGTGCCTTACATATGAAGGATGGAATTCCATCGTTGGCAAGAAGAATACCCCTCACTTACCTCGAAATCCTCATTTGACCGTGATCTCCCAGTTACAACATGAACTGCAATCGTTGATGGATCAAAGCAATTTGTCAGAAACGGAAAAATCGCAACGATACGGTCAAGTGTTGCAACGACTGCAACTCTTTCACCAGAAAGCTGTAGACGAAACATCTCAGCCGACTCTGAAAGATTTTAAGACCCTGATGAAAAGTCAATCACCACTACCCCCAGTGACCCCGACAGAAACATGAGAAGAAGAGTTTCAAACTCCACCAAAAAAGTACGCAAGTTAACTACACCACCAGAGAACGTACGTATATTAACAACACCACCTACATCCAGAATTCGATGGATTAAAAAGATGATGGCCACCCCTTCTTCCACAGAAGAGAAAAGGAAGGTAAAGACATAAGTGAAACAAGAACCAATTACCCCTGTTCAGACATCCTCCTATCCGATACCTATTGCTCACCGGACACGCAAAGCATTACAATCCAAGAAAATACCACACGAAAAAAGAGTAGCATCAGTGAAGTGTGGATGACTTATTAACAAAAACCGGAGAAGGTGTTAACCAACATTTATTACGAACCATCCCATCCTGCAGGTTACGGAAGAGTTCAGAAATTGTATCAGGCTGTCAAAACTCGACTTAAAAGTCTCCAGGGAACAAGAACAAACCACGGACACCATACACAAGCCCATTTGACGAACATTTCTCAGAAGTCGCACCCGAGTGGAGGGCATCGATCATCAATGGCAAGCCGATTTAGCCGATGTCTCTCATTTGGCCACTTACAATCGTGGTTACAAATATTTGTTTTGTGTCATCGACGTCTTTTCTAAATTTGCTTTGGTCGTGCCATTGACTTCCAAATCGAGCAGTGAGCTAGTGCGAGCCCTCCAACTGGTGTTTAACAAAGTGGTCGTCACCCTCTTTGATATCAACCGACAAAGGCACCGAATTTCTGAACCAAGCTTTCCAAAAAGAATTAACGAAACGTGACATTCATTTTTTCACCACCGGGAATCCCGAAACCAAAGCCAGCATCTTGGAACGTTTTCAACGCACCTTGAAAGAACGCATGTAGAAATATTTTACGCATCAACACACTCTCTAAATAAATCGACGTCTTACCTCATCTGATCCAAGCGTACAACCAATCTTATCATTGGAACATCGGATCTGCGCCCCAAGAAGTGAATACCGACAACAAAGTGACTGTTTTTGAGCGCCTGTTTTGGTACGTCCCCGATGATGGAAGTCCCCAAGAAAGGTGGAGTATTAGCAACAGGAGATTGGGTGCGCAGTGGCAAAACTAAACGCACTTTCGACAAAGGTTACTTTCCCAACTGGACCACTAAATTGTTTCGCGTCACTGGACGAGTGTGTGACCATCATCCTGACGTCTATAAATTGGAAGACATCAAGAACGGGGGAGTGTTAAAAGTAACGTTTTACTTGCCCGAGTTACAAGGTGTAACCGAAAAAGAAAACGAAGCGTACGACATCGAAAACATTCTCGAACGAAGAACCCGTAAAGTTGGAAAACGACGTGTCAAAGAAGTCAAAGTACGTTGGAAATTATATCCTCCCAGTTTTGATTCTTCGATCGACGCTTCGCAAGTCATTGACTATAAAAAGAAGTGACCATCAAGCCCTTCAACACAGCCTCAGCTGCCACTACAACCGTGACCTCTCCTTCACCCAGTTCTTCTCTGCAAGATCTACAAAAGCAACCCTTTTGTGAGTGTGGTGTAGAAAACTTGTGCCTAAAACGCAAATCGTCTTTTTTGCCGAATCTTTGTGGTGTATTGTGTCTTCTGTGCTGACATTGCCAATTTGAGTTTGGAGCAATTGTGAACCATTTTACTTAGCAGTTTCATCGGTTACCTTCTTCCCAATCCTTCCCTGAAATACTCGTCTAACGGGAACAATGGGAGCCTTGCGTCCATTGTCAGTCACCCTTCCAACAGTCGCCACTCCAACAATAACAATCCTCTTTAAGACACTCCTCTGACTTCGTGTGAACCCTCGGACAGCAGAACTCTGGAATTATGAACAACAACCAATTTTACTTGACGCTATCCCGTGACAGTTCCATGGAGGTGTTTCTCCGCATTACCTTGTGCTGTTTCACGGCCAAATTACCTCAGGCTATCCAATTAGATCACGAAGCCCATTGGGAAGTGATTCACCCTACACAAATCAAAAACATCACTGAAAAGCAAAACACTTTTGAGGTTGAAGTTCTAGATGCCCATTTGCAAGAGTACTTGGATAAAAATCCAACTGTAGATGACTCTAAGAAACTACAAGTAGCCCCCACTACTCCACGGTACATCCATACTGTGAAAATTTCGGCAGTCCATTATTTTAGCGGTAAAAATTTGGTGGACACGATTGCTGACAGATTAATGCAGTGTCACCCTGGAGTGCCATAGAGTAGCTCGTCGCCTACTTATGAAATTTCCAGATAAAAAAACGTTGGCCATTCAATTTTGTCCCGAATTGTTTGACATTTTTGGTAGGAATGTCAAAATGATTAAGCTAGGTGAGTCTGTACCATTCATCGCCAACAACTTAGATTTCGCGAAGTATTTTCGATTCCCTGTAGAACTGAATAAAGTTCTCAATTTGATTTGTGTGTACTTTGATGTGGTGGAGTACAAAATGGTGGGTCACACCTCCGTACCGTTACTGCGTGTCATTCCTTTCAAAGTTGATTCTGGCACGACCACTGACGAGGAAGGTGGAAACACCTATCACGTTCACCTCGAAGGTGTACATCTTAAGTATTTACCCGTCAGGAAGTCGGATTTTTACACTGTCAACATTGCTATAAAAGGAGATCTGGAATAAAGTATTACTTTCACCAAAGGGAAAGTCACAGTGATACTCCATTTTCGAAAACGGTTCTCTAACGACTCGTAAGTCATGTATCCTGTGTACCAAGTAGTCGTTCGACAGCGAGGACATGGTTTGGGAGATATGTTGAAATCGGCGTTTCGTTCTGTGGCCCCCGTTTTGAAACCGATGGTGACACGAACATTGCATGCCTTGAAAGATGTCGCGCTGACGCACCGCAAAGAATTTCTTCGACAAACAAAACCCCAAAGAAACTTTCATGAGAGCAGGCAAAAATGTTTTGCTTCAAACGGGTAAGGACATTTTAGGCCGACGAGAAACTCCGATAAATGCCCTGGACGCTGCTGAGTCAGGCATTCCTAGCTTCCCTGACGTCACAGCAAAGACGAGGCAGAAAGAGACGACGAATACACCCCTCAAGAGCACTTCATACCATCAGAGCTAGAAAGACCAAGAAAAGAAGAACCCACCGAGACTTACACGTTTTTGATTATTAAAAACCACAGACAGAAAAATGATGCACAGAGAGTCTTGTGCTTCTTCCAAGTCGGAAAATCATCTGTTCCAAGGACAGTTACCCAAACGTTTAATCGTGGGCATCGTTAGCAATGCAGCACTCAACGGAGCCCACGATCAAAAGCCTTTCCAATTTAAGCACTACAGAGTGTCCTAAATCGAAGTCAGTCGCGATGGCAAGACTTTGTGTACCAGACCCTTCGAGCCTAACTTTGCCCAGAAAAATTACCTGAGGTCGTACTTGTCCATGTACGAAGCCATGGGACAGTTAGGGACCAACAGCAATCACAGCATTTCGTGCGACGATTATGCAGGAGTTACACATAGTGGGCATTTGATTTCACTCCAGACCAAGGCAGTGACGAGGGACATTTCCACCCTATAAAATCCGGTCAGATACGTGTGGAACATCAGTCTGCAGAAGGTCTACCCCACACGGAGAACGTCGTCTTGTATGCCGAATTTGACAATACGATAGAAATCAACAGTTTAGAGAAGTCATTCTAGACTATTAGAAGCTATGGAAGACACGTATCCATCTTTGAATGATCGAGACTCTTTGTAAAGGGAATGGAAGGATATCGTGAAAGTCGTGGACGACAAAAGACCCGTGGAGGACAAAGTGATGAGGTCCAGATGGCCAGAACAAAACCATTTAGTCTCCTGTTTTGCTAAACACGTGGTAGAACAAATTACGCAGTTGATCAAGAAAGATTTCTATGGATGTCAAAACGATCGGGATAGTCAACTTCAACACGACAAATGTATGATGATGAGTCAAAACGAAACATTGGACGAGTATCTGGAGGACTCTTGTGGTCTTATCTCGGCAGTGTTGCATCACCTGCATGATCATTCCTCTCCTCCATTGATGGCTCTAGAGATCCATCACATAGAAGCTCTCTTTCCTCAGAGTGGGGAGACAAGGAAAAGGAAAGGTTACTTGTCAGAGATTTTCAAGCAAAAAGTCAGGATTGAATTGGTGACTTATCATTATCTATCAAAAAAAAAACAAGAAAACAAAAAATGGATACCTGGGAACTTTATTACCTTTTGAAGCATAGTTGGTACACTGCGTCTTGGAATTATATCGTGTTTGCTAAAGATGAAATCGCAAACCTCAAGACCATCAAGTTCATGCCTCAATACGGACGACAGTCATCTCCCAGGAACCCATTGCGTAGCCGTCTACTTCCATGAAGAGGGTTGTATGGAGTATTTTGATTCGTATGCATTGCCACCTTTGGAAGACGACATCATCGACTTTGTGAGAAGAAATGTCCAGACGACACGATTCAATAATGCGAAATTACAAGGCACAGATTCCATGGTATGTGGACAATATTGTTTGTATTTTCTTTATCAACGCAGTCTTGGATATCCCTTTGAAAATTTAGTGACTTATTTTGATCATAACTCTTCTAGAAACGATGACAAAGTAGATCGATGGTTTTGGACCATTATGGCTATATTTTGTCTTTAGCTAGGAAACGTAGCGTACATCAATGGTCCAATGACTTCCATCAATAGAAATCTAACTTCACTTCACAACCTTGTCAACCTTGTCAACAATATTTTGTTTGTTTTATTGTTGATTGTTGGTTGTTAGTTATTTGAATAAAAATGTTGTTTTGAAAAAATGTGTCTGTCGTTTGTTTTCAATTTTTATCATTATACATGATCTTTGACTTCTAATCTATCCCTCACCCTAAGATAAACTCTATAGTGTTCCTACCCAACAAAAATCTTAGCGATGTTTTCTGTCGCGTCCGCGCTTGAACAATACAAAACGAAACAGTCTGCAGTCTGACCATCCACTGTTGACTCGTCAACCTATGAAGATGCCTTCTAATTTAGCTAAACTAAATGAAGCCTACTTGCATTTGCATCGTCACAGGCAAAGCCTGATACCCAAGTCTGAAGAGATAGAGAGAATGTCAGGATGCTGAAAGTGGCCAAAGACCTGATAGAAGAGGTCTTCAGAGAGGAAATCAAGAAGGAGAAAAAAGAATTGACCGAGAAGTAAAGACTTCAGAAGCAAAGCGAGCAGAGAGAGCAGCAGCAACAACAGCAGGAACCAGACAGTTGTTTTAGTCGACTGCCGTGTAGACACGAAAGAGTTCTCCTGCTCTTTCCGAAGAATCAGACCTTATCCTGTGGGAAAACCTGCCACCAGACGGGGACGCAATCTTAGACGATAAAAGATTGCTATAACTTCCCGTCCACAAAACATCCCTTTTCAGAGCTATCCCAATACTCTAGAAAAGAGATACTAGTCCAATTGGCAAAATTTGTGCATTTGTGTTTGTCTGTACGTTAAAAAAATATAGTGTGTATATAAGCACTTTGTTTCTTTGTTTTATGTAATAAAAAATAGAAGTGGAAGTGTGTCTATCAACACTTCGTTTCCTTAACTTGTCAAACAGTCTGTGTGCTTTTATTTGTAGCTAGTGATTGTAGGTAAAAAGTGATTGCGTGTTTATTTTAGGTCCGCGCGTTCCATTTGATGGATAGTAATGTGGGTCTTGTACGTTTTGGTGACAGTGGATGTTTTTCTTCACGTCCCCGCTTCACAAATATAAAGCGAAAGCGAAAGCGATCGTCAGTCTGGCTAGCAATCGTTGATCCGTCAACTGCAACAACATGAGCAGACTCACCAAGCTTAAGGAACTCCAGATGCACCTGGAATATGCCAGGCGTCTTTAAGATGAGCTGGCTATGGAGGCCACAGCCGAAGAAGCTAGAGTTGAGGAAGAGGAGGAGGACAGGATAAAGAAAGAATAAGAGGAAAAGAAGATAGGGATCCTTCCTTACCTCATGCTGAAACCTTTGTGTGAGGTCAAGCCTGATGTGAGGACGTCTCCACAACCATTAGCAGCACCACCACAGTAACATCAACCGCAGCCACAGCCACAACAACCAGGACAGCGTCCACAGGAGACAAGGATTCCAGTTTATCCCCGAGTTTGGCACAGAAGACAGAGGGAACAACAACAACAAAATGTTCACTATCCCTCAAACGAAGGAGTGGGGTAGTGGAACCAATCAACCTCCCTCTGCGCTCCCAACCACACGCATCAGTTGAAAGCAGGGCTGGAGCCGGCGACGTGTCTGTGGCGCCAGACCAGGGAGTTGCCACCATTAAGAGAGGTTCATTTCGAGTTCGACAAAAAACCAGTCCTTCTCAGGGCTACCCAGATCTCTAGAAAAAGAAACTATTCAAGTTGCCAGTTAGTGTGAATGTGGAGCAGTGTGATTATAAACACAGACTCCTTTCCTGACATGTGTATGTCTGTGTTTGTGTGTTTGTGTGCGTGCGTGTACGTTTGTGTGTATGTGTGTTTTTATGCGTGTGCGTACTTTGTGTGGATAGTATATTTTGGGTTTGTTTTTTCTCCTTCCCCTGTGTGGATAGTATATTTGAGGTTTTTTTTTCCTCTTCCCATGTGTGGATAGTAGACTGTGTGTTTGTATGCGTTCGCTTACGTTTGTGTGGATGGTAGGTATTGTGGTTTTGTTCTCTTTCCGTGTGTGGATAGTAGATTTGGGGTTTGTTTTTTTGCTCCTTCCCGTGTGTGGATAGTAGATAGTGGTTTTTTTCTCCTCTTCCCGTGTGTGGATATTAGATAATGGGTTTCATTTTTGCTCCTTCATGTGTGTTGATAGTTTATTTGGTTTGTTGTTTTTTTTTCTCCTTCCCTTGTGTGGATAGCATATTTGGCGTTTGCTCTTTCTCCTTCCCGTGTGTGTGGATATTAGAGTGTGTTTGTATGCGTTCGCGTACATTTGTGTGGATTGTAGATGTTGTGGTTTTTTCCCCTTCCCTTATGTGTGAATAGTAGGTAATATGTGAAGTGAGTGTAAGGGATGTTTTCCTTTACGTCATCATTCGCGCCATTCTACACGGAATAAAACGAAGATGGCCATCAACATGGAGAAGATGATGAAATTGGAGGAGGTACTAGATACGCTTGGGATGTTGGAGGAAATGATGGTGAAGGATTATTATGGGTTCTATAGCGTACATCGTGTGAAGATGGAGTTAAATAATTTCAAGAAAGGCAAAGATATAGTAAAGGAGCTGATTAAAAAGGAAAAGGAGGAAAAGGAAGATATAGAGGAGAAAGAACATGTGAGAGTATGGAATGCTAAGATTGAAAAAGAAGAGGAAAATGAAAAAAGAAAAATGAAGAGATAGTGGAAAAGGAAGAAGAGGAGGAGGAGGATAAAATAGTAGAAGAAAAAGAAGAATGTGATAGGGAAGATAAGGTGCTGTTGCAAATCAAAAGACAAGGAAGAAATTAGAAGAAAAAGTAACCCAAAGGTTCTTTTCAGGGCCACTACATTGCCTCGCAAAAATTTGCTCTCTTGCCTAAAAATTTGTTACGTCCTTATGTATATGTCTATGTCTATCCAGTTCTATGTCAGTCCTGCCAAGCGTTCTAGTTTTTTTCCCGCTGTTTGGTCCGATTAAGGTCATCCCCTTGTTACTAGTGGCCAGTACCATGACGTCAATTCTAATTGTCGCTAAACAGACCCATACCCTTGTCGCTGTACTGGCCCAGTATTTTTTGTCGCTCTATAGGCCCACCCATGTTAAATTTACCCATGTTAAATTCCCCTTGTCGCCAGGGTACACCCCCACCCCCCATTTTAACACAGAAATCCAATTGTCGCTATAGTGCCCCACTACACTACTTTTGGGGTTATGTTCTGGAAACAAATGTGTGGCAAGATCAGACTTATGTTCCTGAATAAAAAAGTTTAAAGACTGAGAGAAAGATATAGAGATACCTTTATCATATTGCATCACATACGAGAAGAGTATAGAGGCAAAACTAACTCAAACGGGTTTGGTTAGCTCAAGAAAGAAAAACCTTTATTAACAGACATTTAGACTGAAATAGTACCTGCTATATATCTTAATATGTTTCATACCACTGCATACAAACAGCAATGCCTAACACTGTTATAGGATTCTACGACAGGCTACACTTAGCTTTGCAATATTTATATTTGGTGCAATGGTAGCTAAATCTGTAGGGCAAAGTTCTTTGAAAATAACTTGTCAAAAGTGATTCTAAAATATATACACAAAAAAGAATCGAAACGAATTTTCAGGAATTCAAAATAAGTCCATTTATTCCTTCAACTGCTGAGTTTTAAACTATCACTAACATTCTGCAGCGATAACAAGATAGTCAAATTAGCTGTTGTGGTTGACATATTGAATGTTGGGGTGGCACTGTTTTCATTTAGGATCGACAAAGTATCATTATCATTAAATATTTTGGTTCCTTTGGGTGGGGTAGAGATAACAATATTTTGGTGGCTTTATTGCAAGTCAGTTTGCATAAGTTAATTTAGGTGAAGTAGCAATAACAAATAATTTCAAGACGGTTACTTAGACATCAGCCGGTAGCCATTTTTATGTAGAACCAACCAGTGCTCTGGTGGTAATCGTTGATGAATATGATTTTCTGTTGAGATGGAGAAGCGATAAGATTCTCAAGATGGCTATTATGGCAGCCATATTGGACATCAGATTGGTACAAAGATCAGAAGGACGCCGTAAAACGTTTTTTTCAGTGAATACCCAATATTGATATGAGCATCATTTCGGGATGAGTAGCAATAACACTCTTTTCAAGAAATTGGATGTCTTGAGCGGCACCATATTAATTTAGAACCAACTAGATCATGGGATAATTGTGTATATGATATTTCGTGTCAATCCTAAAAGTGGTGAAGTCTTAGCAGGGATAAATGTTGGTGCAAAATAATTGCGAGAAGACCATTCCATAAACTCTTTTGGTCAGTAGAGCTAAACGATCAGCTAATTTTCCCTTCATGGCATTAATAATTTATACTCTACACATTGGTAGTGTATGGATAACCTCTAACTAAAGATATCCTGGTTTCTAAAATATTTCCTTTTTTCTTCCCCTGTTCTCAAATAGAGCATACTTTTTCCGTGTACTCTGTGATATATTATCCATGTCAATGGTGGCATTGTCCATAAACTTGTATTTGAGCAGCTTCGTATTCCAGACCTAAAAGTAAAGAAATGAACTATTGTACAATAAATTAATACTGGTATTGATTGAGTCCACTCTTATAAAACTGTATAGTGGTCAATATTTGCAGTGCCACAATCGTCTGCTTCTGATCCTGTCATATTCGTAGTGTTTCGGTTTTAAGGTACTGTACACCAGCCACTATTATATCAGTTTATAACTTTCAGCAATGTTTTGCAGACATTTCGCTTTGCAGATAACTATGCAGATAACTGTTTACAAATTTAGCAGAACTAAATTACCTGCAAAATAACCCTCTTTCCATTAATGTCGTTATAGGGTCTTTATGAAAAGTCGCATCAGATCAGATTTTCGCTTCAATAAACTATATATATATATATATATATATATATATATATATATATATATATATATATATATATATATATATATATATATATATATATATATATATATTTTGTTATACGTGAATGTTTTTAATAACAAGGCTCATTTAGCCAATGACAAATATGTCTAACAGGAGTCACCAAAACACTCTGCATCCCTGGTAGCTGCCACTAAGATTTAAACACTCGTCTTCTGTGTAGGCAGTCAGTCACACTTCACCACTTGACTAAAGGATATGGACCAGTCAGACTGGCTAAGAATGTGGCCTCATATAGTTTAAGAGCTACATAATTATGCGTAATTTGTATTGAATCGTTTGTCTGAGCGTATTCTACATTTCTAACCAGACAGAACAATTGTATTTGCCAGAAGAATTTTCATTTATTTGTGATTGTTACCGGTCGGCCGTTCTTGTAACGGGCTTGTTTGGAAACATTGATGATTAAAATAATGTCCGTCCCATTGGCATATAGAGTGGAAGGGGATGCGGGTATAAAATCATGCCTGTCATAAAAAAGAGAGTATAATGAATTATAAATTTTACATACCTTAGAGCAAGTTCTATACAACGTAATTTCAGTTTAATCCAAGATACATATTAATACTGAAGCATGAACTATAACTTTCGTACCATTCTGTTCACAATCATTGTATAATGGTGCATTATCCATTATAGCCAGCTGCAGTTCAGTAACTATTCATTCTCATGGCGCATGCTTGATGGATCAAATCTTTTCCTAAACTTTAATTCCAATCATGATTCTCTTCTAGCAGTTTTGTCATTTGGAACGTCCAATCACTCTCTCCAGGAATCAAAATGTCTTGTTTTCTTTTGCTTTAGGAACTCATAAAATGTCTTGTTCCTGAGAGTCTGGGAACTCATTTTAACACTTCTTCAATAGACAAAACGGCCCAGGAATTGTTTTAAACTTTGTGTTGTTTGCCTTTAACTTAAGGGGAAAACAGTAATAAACTGATATAAATTAGCGAGTCAAAATCCTTTAAGGGAGAATAGATTCCTTCGCCTGATTGCATGTCCATTTCTTTAAATGAACAAACGTTGTCTGACAATATTTGATTACCATATATCAGACTCTTCATATGCCTATGCTTGTAAAGCAATGCCTCTTTTAATGATTTTCACAGAAAAGTAACAAAGCTCTCTGATTTTGTAAAGGCATGGAAATGTGGGTTAAAATCTAACTGAGTTTAGAAGAAGAAAAAAAAACTTAAGAAATAAGAAACTGGTTCACTTAATTCACTTCATTAGTATTGTATATGCTAAAATGTAATCTAAAAACTCTAACCACTGCTTTTATATTGCCCTTGATATGTTGTTCATCGAGTTTATTGCCTACAATTATAGAAGGTAGATGGCGATTGGACAGAATATTTCTTGGATACTGGACCTTTTGCTAGTACTGCCTACATACCTCATATGTGCATTAACTTTAATGTATAGAGACTGTTACTGGTTAACTGTTTCTTACTTACGTTTTAAATATTCAAAGACCTCAAGATAAGATCATCACTTTTATGTTAGTGGGTGATCCTTTTAAAAGTAATGTCATTTATTACAACTAGAGAATCTTACAACACTATTCATTTTAAGTTAATTTTTTTAAGGTTTTTATATCAATATAGGACGTCACTAGCCTTCTATTATCCTCTATTATCCTTAAAGTCATATGTGTCTTGGGGATTTTTGTTGGTGGTAAAAAAAAGGTTCGAAATCGACATTTTCCTCAATAGTTATGTATATGAGCTAAATGGTTGGACCAAATGCAACAATCTGTTTCCAAACTAATGACTTAAAAATGCTACGCTTGGTTGGGGAATACTATCTTTTTCAATAATCTAAGAGTGAAAAGATGCCAAATCACATTCCTGTTTGAAACGAAAATGGTATTTCAGTTGTACGTCGTGTGCTAAGACGTTTTCTTAGTCTGTTAAACTACTGGGACACCCACGTAATTAGGAATTACTGTCTGAAATGGTTATCATTTTGAGCTGGAATCCATGGAAAAGTTTCATACAATCTAGTAATTAATTTCACAGTCTGGAATTTTTATAATTTTGGATACGATTTCTTACTGCAGTCACCATACTGGACTATGCTCAAATCGAAGGTTTGTACAATTTATTTCCAAACTGGTATTATGGTTTCTGTTACGATATATTCTATGATATTCATAAACGGACATTGTCAGGTGTTCTGTTAAAATATAATATGAGATGTTCATGAACTGATGTTTTAGGTGTTCCTTGCAACATAACATACAATGTTCATGAACTGATGTTGTAGGTGTTCCTTACAACATAACATACAATGTTCATGAACTGATATTGTTCGTGTTCTGCATCGACAAAATATACATCAAATGACATCGTTACAAGCAGAAACCATTGTACCACCCTACCCTGAAGCGGTAGTATTGTAGTTGCGCGTTATTGTGTGTAGTTGCTGGCTTGCCATAGTAACAATTTTGATACACTCGTGTTGGCTCGAATGTGCCGGTATCATAGCAATATTTATAAGCTCGCACAGAGTCCATTTCTGCAAAAACCTATCACGTCCCTCGTGCAAACCGGGTGTTCAGTTATATGTGTGTTTGGAAAAAGTTTGTTCAAAAGCATAACAATTAAATATTAACCGATATAATAAAATTCTATATGATAAACGTTGAAAATTCTGAGAGAAAATATCCCCCCCCCCCCACAAAAACAAAAAAATCAACAAAAAAAATCAAACCCCTAATGATAGAAATACTAAAAGAAGTATCTGGTTAGTTACGTGAACAAAAATGATTTGATATAAACGATCGTTCTCAAAAATGTATTTATGAACTTTTACGGTGCTGAATGGTGTTCCTTGTGGAATCAGAGATCGGATGATAAAACATGTTCACGAAACCGACGATTATGTCGATGATTATGACGACAGAAAAATAATGGATATCGGTGCTATAAATAAAAAGCAGCTGTTAAAAGGTAGCCACGTACCCAATAATATCTACAACGTTAAAGACTAGCTATGACCATTGAGAGTCTCTTGCTATTGATCTCTGTACTGTGCTAAACCAATCAGAAGAAAACTACATTAGTTAGGCACTTGTTGAATGGCACAAACCTCCTTGTGCATTTTTAAATCTCAAAGAGGGGATAGCATTTGTTAAATTGAGGTGTTCGCGACTATAGTCAGACTTAATACCGCTAACATAAAAATAAAACTATATTACCAAAAGTGAGCGAGCCAATCGATACCATATAGTTCTGTATATGTTGGAAAATGGAGTGAGGATATATTACGTGGTCGTAAGCTAGCGCGGTTAACTTTATATACGACTTCTTTTATATATGTATTGGTGGTCCCTGGTTTAATTGTCTAGAGAGCTTCGCTACAATGTTTATCCAGATATTTCATATACGAATCACAGTGGCGGTGAAAATGTCTTTACGGTCGAGTTCAGGATGGAACACAATAAGAAAGTCAAACTGACGTTACGACCATCAACGTTAATTACCTACCTGTCAACACATACCCTTTGAGAGGTATGCAGAGATCTCTCTGGGCCTTCTAAATTGTCGTTTGGCACCCTAGCAGTTCAAGAGAATTTCAGTCAACACCGCTGTAGTTAACACTGAACACACGTCTGTTGACCATAATAAAATATATACAACAGCTTTGAACAGCAGTGAGTCTATTTTCAAAGAAATAATGTTTTCAGGAAACCCTGATCAAGACTGTTTCCTTTTGCGTGAAAATATCGAAGTGATTAATTTTAAGTCATTTTAAAGATTAGTAAAACATAAAACATGAACGTGTTCAGTATCGATTTGATTCATGTAAGCAAAGATTTGCAAATCAATGGTTATAAACTTTACGCACAACTGAACGTTAATGACGT
This sequence comes from Sinohyriopsis cumingii, assembly GCA_028554795.2. NCBI lineage: Eukaryota > Metazoa > Mollusca > Bivalvia > Unionida > Unionidae > Sinohyriopsis > Sinohyriopsis cumingii. Next base: position 15,738,274 of record CM068828.1, on the reverse strand, counting down.
GAGTGAAAGTTAGATAAAATTCAACTTCGACGTGACGACGGTTGTTACACCTTGCTGTCTAAATATAGATTCATCAAAGAACTGCGGAAATACATAATCGAATGCAGCTTGAACGTGAGAGCGTTGCAGCTACTAGTACTCGTGGTCGAACTTGTTATCGCAACACTGTCACGCAAGTACGAAGAGCCGAATAACAAACGACAACGACCCTAGCAGTTGAGAAAATTCGTCGAGACGTAATTGTTCCATACTACACTCGATATGAAACGCGACCATGAAAAACGCGCTAGTGCTTATCTGGCCAAAATCTTCTTTCATCGACCTCAAAAGCGGATGTGACGGCGATGACGACGACGAAAATAATGTGTACCTGATTTGCACACTTGCGCATATTCTAAAGATTATAGGTTTATTTGTTGGTACTGTTTTTCGATGAGGCGTCGCTTACTTCGGTGATCGTGATGACGTATCAGTTACTTTGATATGGTTCTTGATTGAGCTAAAGTTGTCGATCTCGGTGAAATTGACACTTAATTTATCCGCGGTAATGTCCATTTCGCCAAGCTCATATGAATCAAAGATTTTGCTCATTGACAGACTATTCTCGGTCGCGGTCGTGTTTTTTTTTTTTGTTTTTTTTTTAGCATGCGTATATGAAATCGCTTCGACAATATCTTACCGGCTGCCCTAACAACAACAATCCCGACACGGGTATCAGCAACCGTTAACGTCTCGGATCGCCGACAAAATCCATGGGGTCTTCTCTGATCAGCTACATTAACCAGGTGAAACACCGAGGCGCTGAGGGTTGTAAATAGTCATAAATCAAAACGTATTTCCTTTCCTTAAACAAGATATGTTGTAGCAGAATTATTGCGAGTGTTAATCCTTCCAAAATCGACTCCCCCTACATTGCTGGGCAAAATAGTAACAAGTACATGTACTGGTGGTTGAGTGTGGCACACTTGGTTTTCAGTTCATTGGTATCTTTCCGCATCGCTTCGGTCCTTGGCGTCAGTTTTGTGAACTCCACGCAAGCACCGAAATGACTCGGTCTTCCGAGTAGACAATCGGTCAGTAATCGCGCCCATGTCGTAGCGTGACACATCAACGTCTATGCCGGATAACTTTGCAGCAACATTGATTTTCTCTCCCTATTGCGTATCCATAGAAATCGACGGGCATGTTTTATTGATCAATGATGCAGTTAACTTTATAATCTCGACAAGATATATTCGTGCAGGACCTTCACAAGGTTGTTTAACCAGGTCCACTGGCACGCGATCATGTCGCGCTGACCGATGTTTTTTTTTTACCAGGATAGGGGTGGACCAGTGCGTGTTTGTGTCAGAAACTCCGAGTACCACAGTCGAGTGCTAGCAAGCCGGAAACTATTAGCCCGCGAACATAAATTCACGCGGTGGTGCTAGCCCGTATGAATAATAAACGACAGCGTATACCACCCAATATGTGCCTTTGACACTTTTAAGGACACGTCCGTGCGCTCAAGCTGATTTTGGACAGGGTGACACTCACGTTCGTGTATGCCATGTTTGTTATAAATCACCTGCGTCTTTGTTTGATCGCGGCGACGGGACACTAGTGATTGGCCCGCTAGTGGGTCCAGTTACATGTTTTCCACGGACTCGTCAACTAAATGCATTCGTCACCCACCCCCTGGAGGAGTTATGTTCGGTCTGACAAGATCAGGGCGAGACATCTTTACATGATAACACCTGCGGTCAATGCACCCAGGCTGACTCGGAAATGCATATCCACGACTGATTTTATAAATAAATATATATGCTCGAGAGAAAAGTAATAAATGGGATACAGTGTCGAGAAATCTTTCTGAGATATCTGGAGTCCTATGTCGACGTTCTGATCGCTCTTCATGAACGGCAACAGACTGTGTCAGAACTTCAGATGATTATTAATGACCTCTAGGTCTTAGTGATACTTCAGACATGACAATGTAGTCAAACTTGATCGTCTGACAATTCAGCAGTCGTGTGTCTTGAAACGCTACTCATACACTGGTGGTGCTGTAATCCTATGCTTGGCACTGATTTGACTCGTTAGCAGACCCGCCGCCGTGCTCTGCATTATGTTGGTCGCCAGAGTGAGCCACGACAACGTAGTTTGAACCTCCGACTATATGAACGACTGTAATTGTTGAGCGATATGTCACCGTTGGCATTCTCAGCGACATCTTAGCCATCTTAACCTGCCCGTGCAACGTACACGCTGCGGTCGTGACTCCATTTTCACCTTCAGCGTACAAAATTGCTTAGTCGTCATTGCGCGTACTGTCAGCACAACTACATGCTAAGCACCAAAAGAAATTTTCTTACACTCCTGCAGAAACCTAAGATATGCGAAAGGGGAAGCACGCATGACAAATCATCTTCGGGGTTAGTTTGTGATCCGCGTGTTGCAAATCCAGATTATACTCGCGTTGGTGTCGATGATCAGCGGGCCTGGTCGATGATGCGCATTGACTCTCACGATTGTATGGACGGTTACTAGCGTTATCGGTGGTATCGATGGCGAGCATCATAGTTGTCGGGCCAATAGTTGAGTCTGACGTGCGCGCGATCGTGCCATTCTATTTTTATTACCACAAGCCCGTTCACACAACGACTTTAATATATCTGGTGAAGACCGATCCGATAAAGCTTACGTGGGGCAGCGAGATTTATCGTGGCATATCCGTTCGGGGTCGACTGTGTGTACGCGAAGAAGTTTCTGAATCGATTGTGATCCATATCGCTGCAATAGCGTGTTGTATGGATGTTTCTTAACCTTTGCGCGTCGGTCCCGTTGAACAGCATCAACACGTTATCGTTGCAGCGAATCCCTTTTGGGATCTGCATGTATCGCTACGTAACATAAATGACGTCTGTGTTTATGTGACGTCTGCGTGACAATGTTCGTGCGTTTTTTTTTTCTGATCGTCCAGCATGACATCGTCGTACATGACAAGGTTGTTTACATCCCCATCGATATCGTAGATGGCGAACGCGGCATGCAACCATGCATATACAAGTATGCGCTGACCATCGTCGATATATCGAGCAGTTACAAAGAAGCTGAGCCGCTGACAACAAAAACGGCCGCCGAGGTAGTAGACTCATTCAAGAAAATTTACTCACAAGGATCCCTAACATGGCCACGGATTCTGCAGGTTGATCTGGGCCGAGAATCTTTCGGACCAGTATACGCGTTGACGGAACGCAGCAGACTAAAGATTTTCAGCTGGTATGTCAGCATTCAACGCCATCAAGCGATCGTTGAACAATTTAATCCTTCACTCGAAGAACAATTATTTGGACTTCAATGCGCGAGTGAAATGCTAATGCAACACAAGAGTGCAAAATGTCGTTAGACTTCTTCGTGTCGTTGGACAATCAAGTTTGGCGAGTGATCTTGTTGAAACCCACGGAGGGAATCCAAAAACATTAGTAACACCTGTACGGGGGGGTGGTCGGGCGCTTGATAAGTCTACATCAATATATAATGGCGCGCCCTGACGTCGTCGTCATGAGATATTTGTGTGCTCCTGGAGAACTAGAAGATAGAATAAGGAAAATTACCGATCTCGTTTGCAGTTAGACCACGCAACGTATTTCATACGTGACCCGTCGCACCAACGCACCGGCGATATGTTATCTAGTAATGAGACCCCACTGTAGTTTTGTCCGTGAGAAATTATAGATGATACCCGGGCACACGCAATTACTACCAGCGTGGGTATTAACACGGGCTGATTAGCCAATGAAGCAGCGCCTCGACCACGATTTAACTCAATGCACGTGAGAACGATGTTGTCGCATTGATGACCTAGATGACTGTCAATGCGATCCACGTTGAACTACCTAGAATCATCAGCAAAAACAATCTCATAACATTTCGTTGTTACACTTGCTGAAATGATTGTTTTCTTTGCGTTCCAGCTCAAGAATGGAATCGAAGGTGTGGTCCAATCCGTGTCGGTGACGTTCTTGGTCGATTCGCCAGTGCGCATAACTGTTCTCCCTAGTATAGTTGTGTTGGGGACCAGCATCGAACTGCTCGAAGAGAACACAGTAAGGCTGAGCGGATTTAGCTTTCCACCAGCATCACTATTCGAAAGCATATTTATGAGGCTGCTAAGATGAATGTTACATAGTCCATGCAGCAAAATCAGCCTACTTCAGTAGTAAGATCACTGAAAGCTCCAGCTGCAAAGAGCTTCTCGAGATGGCGAACAAGCTAATGTCAAAAAATCAAAATCCATAGAACCATTTTTAAATGCGTTAAAGGTTGCCGTGCATATTCTATATTACAACTGTTTGGTGACAATGAGTCAATTTAAATTGTTGTCAAACTTATCTCTAATGGCTTGATTTTGTCACATAAGAAATTTGCAAAAAGGTCAGGAAGGTCGACCGGAAAGATGGTGTTTGGAAGTGGGGTACATTTATTTTTTTACATTAGCTTGATGCCTTAGTTATTTTCAATTATTTGGAATACTGTCCTTCTTTGACATTGAACAAGACTGAAATGAAATCAGACAAGGTAGAGAAGGAAATTGGGCAATAATAACAGCCATAGAATTACATATTAATTAAAATCAGTTATGCTCTCCCGAAAATACATTTTATTAGAGCAGTACATTAGCTGCAATTATTGTATTGCTGACTTTACTTGACCTGTTGGGGGCTGATAGCCGCAAAAAAAAGCTGTGTGATTGAACTTGCTATTTGCTGCCAGTAGGGTGCTATATTGCAGACTGTAGAGGGCATGATAACATCTTGTGATGATACAATTGGGTCTAAGGTATACGTGTCTTTGCTGAGTTACAACACTGAATGCAATCAGAACGAAGAGAAGGCATAATGAGACCTCTAAAGCTGGCTTCTTGTCATCCTCCAGAGATGACAGGTTTAGAAAGGAATAATTTGCAGCAATAACCCGAACCTGACAGAGACTGCTATATTGGGATTAATCATTCTCGAGGTGGCGCATGTCGCGCTGTCACGGGTACTTTCAACTATTAATTTACTAATGTGATTTATCCAAATAGAAATGTGAGGCCCTGAGTAGGAAAAGTAATTTATATTGATCAACCCAAAAATAGATGTAACTTAGACCCGGGATTTCAACTGCATCAAGGGCTACAAAAGGTAACTGATTCTTGGTCAGAAACCTGTTTGACATAGAAGATAATCTAAATATTTGTTACTACTAAATTGTAAAAAGTTCTTTTTGACTGATAGGGCGTGAATTTCACCCTTTTTCTTGCAGATGATATGAAAGGAAGGATCACTGTCCTATGGGTAAGGTTCTTGCAGGAAGCTTCATTCAAGGCTTTACAAGTTGATTTAGATAAAAACAAAGAAGACATAAAATTTCCACACAGTCATTAAAATGTTATAAACTGATCTCTGAAGCCAGAGGCAAACCTATTAAAACCTGATCTTGGTATATAGATCATTTGATAGGAACCAGATGTAAAGGTGGATAATACACAGATTCTTCTTTGCAGAGAATCTATGCTTTAACAGTTGATCCCTACTCAGAATTAGCTCCCTGGGAATGGGGGTCGTCTATTAGGATAAGCACAATATAAAAGTCCCGAATATGTGAATAACATGACTGATTATTCTGAAAGTGAGGGTCCAGGGTAGTGACATACAGTTGGTCCCACTTCAGAATGGTATCCCGTCGTTAGCGCGCAGGTCAAAAGCGCGCCGACAAAAGCGGGTACAGACAAAAGCGCCCAAGGCATAAATTGTAAACGTTATTATGTCAAATAAATAAGCAAATATTGGCTTGTGCCCACTGCGATCACCTTAATTCGCCCTTTACAATCACGTTTACAGCATCTCCACGATATGTACTGCCGTCGGCATTTACTCGGTCTTTTCTATATCGATATCCATCAGTTATGATATGCTCTTTCTCATTCAGTCTTTTCCATGGTTAGATATGATTTTTAAATTTTTTACAACATGAATCTGTTATTTACAGTTTTCTAGGCTTATACTGCATAAATACGCACCTTGATGTCTATTCACTGGAAATAGTGATTCAAACTATTACTTTATTTCATTCGAAATGAGACATTTATAAATTCAAACTATTAGTTTATTTCATTCGAAATGAGAGATTTATCAATCAAAGTTACAATGAGTTTACAGGCTTATAGTTTAGGCTTATAGTTTATGCTGAGCGCTTTTGACGGCGCGCATTTGACGGGTATATTTCGCTGCGCGCTTTTGTCGGAGTGCATTTGTCGGCGCGCTTTTGATCTGTGCGCTTACGACGGGGTGCCAAGATACGATTTACAGCATTGATTCCATAGCATGCCTGTCTCTATACATAAAAGATTTTAACAAATTACGAATTAGTTATGTCTTTCATACATTGAACGTAATAATTATGCTCTATCTGATGCCCATTTAGAAAGGCCGCCTTTATCTTACTTTCTCCATTATGAAAAACAAGCCGAGTCGAACATCGATATTGTCTCATAACATTAAGATTGTTTTTTAACAAAAGAATGTATCATCAGTTTAATATGCACCTATATTATCTTACATCTGAAATTGAAAGCTAATCCATACGTTCCTTAATAAAGGCTTGAAGTTAACTTGACACAAAACGTCAAAATGTACCGAGAATTGCCATATATACTAACGGAGCCAAGTCACCGAGATTGGATGGGGAACTTAGCTATGAAATACCATTATTTAAATTCCAATTATCGCTACGAAGATGTACCGACTACTCCTAAAATGATGTTAAAAAGGGAATATGTGCCACTTAATAAAATTAAAGCAACAAGAACTTTTGAAACTCCCATGTCATGTACGTGGACCATAATATCGGAAATAAACGTAAACTTCGTTTATTTGAAAAGGGAAGCCACAGTTAACCTGCATACATATTTAAACACTTTATCTCTCAATACAACAAAACGTAACCCACATTAGTGTGAGTAGTAACTGATGTTCATGACCGATATGTCTTCCGTTTTTCTCTAGTTGATAAGTTTACTCTTTCAAGGGAAAGCTCACAAATTCTCGCTTCATTTGAAAGACGCAAGGCAGCCATAAGCACAATGTGAAAGTCCTTTATGAACATATATGGAAACAAATAAGTGACCATTATACAAAATCCGGTGAGAAACTGTCAAATACGGCACAACAATATATATGATTGATAACAAATATGCCGAAAGACACTGTAAATAATGGAACATGTCAAAACCACACGAAAACAAGAAAAGAAGGATGATATTTTGGATATAAAGGAAATAACTAAGGCATCAAACTGGGATCATGTTGCTGCTGTTGTAAGGCATCCAATTGCTAACTGAAAGAAAGAAAATTTACCTTGGACTGGACACTAGAACCAGGATTACTGATACGCAAATTGTATTGTTGGTAAATTCAGATGTTGCAACAGAAGCATGACATGTGTTAAAGCAATCTAGAAAATACTCTAAAACTGGATAATAATATACTGTTGTTAGTGAAGGTAGGACGTACTCATTGTTTACTTGCACTTATTTAGATCGGAAATGTTTTTAAAACAGTTATTTCAAACATTTCAATCTTTGTTCGTATCATTATATCTAAATATGGTCGATTATGAACAGGACAAAAAGTTTGAAAATAGAACCAGACCAAGGTATTAAATAGAATAATGGTGTTAATATTATAATTATGAATAAATAGCATCAGAGACTAATGTTTAAGGCTTAGAGTTTGCTTTTCTTCCTCACACATGTGTGCACTTGTGTTTGTTATAAAATCACATATATTTATATTAAAATCCCAGAAGAACCATCTGTGTATGTTTATTTTCATGTAAACTTTGTTTCAAGTCAGTAATTACCCAAACGTTACTTTAGGCAACTTATATAACCTATGTTCTCACTAATCCGATTTAAATCATGCCCAAAAATTGTGCTGATGCAGTCCACCTTTGTGAAACTGATGTTTATTAATCATGTAACGTCCTCTGGAACACACTGGACATAAAATGACATGGTTGCGACTTCACTTTAAGTAACGAAAACGATAAAATTTAAATCAAGTTTAGTAATCACAATAACAGTCTTGTGAAACCAAATTATAAAGTTAATGAAATGTATGAAGACCTTCGGAAATCGTTTGAAATATACGACCTGGTGTAAGGTATCTAACCAGGCTTCCCTTGTCTAAACGCAATGTTATCTCAATAATTGCGTGTAAATTTGAAGATCTTTTAAATGTTAATTCAGCTATTATTTTCTAGACAATTAGAGACATGATACTTTTCTCACACCCTTCTCTTCATTGTCCCTTACCACGGAATATATATATATATATATATATATATATATATATATATATATATATATATATATATATATATATATATATATATACTAATAAACATTTACTGAATAACAGCGTCCACTCACTATTACGCCTAATCGCAAGATTACTAATATCCCCTGAGCATTGACTCATGTTAGCACTCCTGGGCATGACTCCTTATCTGGGAAAAAAGTTTCAAATCCCTGATTTTTTTCTCTAGTTCACGTCTGTTCATGTCTTTGTTGGCTATCGCCACAGTAACTACAGGTAATGAAAACTATGATGGAAGTCGAAATCCATTTATAAGCAACATATTTGTTAATAATAAATATTCAGGGCTTTTAGTAGTCTCCCACGTTTGCAATGAAAAGTCACGGATGGCTGCTGGTTTAATATACTTTCAAGGTTGAATTAAAGAGAAAAGAGATTAAATTACTGCGGTCAAAAGCTTTGCCGGAATACATTTTATTCATGAATTATTAGTTTAAATGATAAGAACTAATTATGATAAATGCAAGTAGATAAAGCAGGAACACTTAAGTTAAATGATGCAAGGTGAAAACAGAAAATTCCATTCTTAAGTTCTTTCAGATATTCAGAGATGTAACTGTTTTAATTGGTGTCTTGTACACAATGTCCTCTGCCCTTGGGAACCTAAGCAAAACAATAAATTCAGACGAACCTATATGTACCTTGTTGGTTATATTGCCATACAAAAATGTAGATGCCTTCTGCTTACATTCTTCTCTGTCCTGTGCTTCTAGACCCTCGTCGTTGGCTATAGTAATCTGTGTTGCAGCTACTTCATTCCTGCTGAAGATTTGAGCACAGCAATTTCCTGGCTGGGGCTCATCATAAACTAGCTCACTGACAAATGATGACATGGAAATTATTATATCCACGCCTAATTTACGTCTATTATAACTTTCTACTCCTGTGACATAAGTTTGAATTTTAGAAAAGAAGCAACCCTGCTATATTGTTATTTTTGCATCATAATCCAATCAGTCATTAACCCAATTTTATGGCCGATCCGTTTAATTAAAGTTGCAGATAAAAATGCTTGCTATTTGATTGCTGGTTTATCAACATATGCATTTGAAACATGCTTTAGCATGTTTTAATTAAAATTTGAGTCATGACCCAATATCAAAGCAAACTAAACAATGTGGCTTATTTTACCTAATGTCTACATTTATGTTATGCTTAATCAGCTTATACACTTTACAAACCTGTGTTTATAATACCATCTGCACATATTTTGACACACAATCGTATCTGGTATTCTGTTTCCTCTGACATTATCTGAATGATTTGTTACACGTTTCCCTTGCTAATAGACAATTAATACTAACTCAAGAGTTTCTCCATTTACATGTATATTTTACTGTGTAGATGAATATAAATATTGTCTGCTTATGTAAATCAGAAAAATTAATAATCTTGGTTCAGAAACATTTCGACGTCAATAAAAATTTGTATTGTGATATCATCACTGAATTTTAAAAAGTAGGTAAGAAACTAATTTTGTTGTTTATAACGATCATCTAAGTTGACCAAAGCAATGACATGTAACTTGTAGAATATTTACGAATATAGAACTCTATACACAGTAATTATGGGTAATGTATTCTTTATGTTGCAGTATTAATATTATTGTGGCAATGCTGTTTTGATTATATTCTTACATAATTTACCTCAATTTTAATTTCTGTAAAAGTGGTTTCATTTATACCGTTTTCTTATATTTGCTTCTACTATCTACTCTGTTAAACAATAATAGAAACATCTCCATAAAATGTATTTCAGATAGATCATATTGCCGAGTAAACATCTTTAACAAAACTGCATGACAACAAAATCCAAAGATTTCATAGAAAGCTATATAACATTGGACAACGAGCATAATGATTAGACTTTACAATCATGCAGCACAAAGTTTTCTTAACAAAGCAAGTGTTAATGTTTAAGTCAATACAACTGAATTAATATTACTACCTATACAATCTACTATAAACCAAATTCAATATCAATTAATTAATATTAATATAATATTTACGTCCAGAAATAATTTATGTACATGAATACATTATTTTGACATGATCTTAAAAACAGTATTGCAATAATGTTAATCAAACCAAAATGGTTTATTGATTTCTTACATTACAGACATTGAGTAGTGTGAGTATAGGCGATTAAGATTGTTTAAATCTGGAGGTGCTAAGTTTTCTATGCCACATGATTTTCTTATTTTTCCCCAATCGTCATCAGCGAATGTATGCACTATGTGACAACAGAGATATAATTATAACGATAGCATGAAGTATTTTACGCGGTAAGACCGGCAAGGGTACTATGTAGCTCTTAATTATTTTGGGGGGAAAACATTTTCTACATCATCTGATCATGTGAACGATTTTCTCAACACAAACTCAGTCTGGCCTATGTTATTGATTGTTGCAATTATTTTCAAATTAAACAATTACCTTGGGATACATAAATGACGAAAAATTCATAGATGTATGTGTATGGTATTTTGAAAGAATTTATGAGTATATATCATACTCAGAGTAAAGTACCAGAGCAGTGGAGTGTGTGTAATGTTACAGAAAAGATTCAATGCATTATGCAGATTTGTCAAAGAGGCCCAAAAGATGTTGTATTATTTTTCAAGCACATAGGCAGAAACTATTTATAAATGAATTTCCTTTGGTATTATTTTGGAACTGCAACGATATTGACTTGGCCAATATTATCAGGACAAACCCTTGAAGAGACATTTTATGATATTGTACAAGAAAAATTATGTCGCTGACGTCGACTTAATCACGTGATACAGATAACAAGTGAAGGAATACAGCAATTATGATAATGATTATGTTGAAACAACATGGTAATATACTAGTCGAAGTAGCGAAGATCGCAGAGGTAAAATCAATCAGAAACCTGCTTTTAGTGTATACAGATTTTTGGAAAAGTGTCAAAATAAAGATTAATTTTCTTTAACTATGTAAGAAGCAAAACGGTGAAATATGTGAAGAGTATTTTTAAAATATCTTATCTTGGTAAGAGATGATTATAATAAATTTTCCGAACATAGATGGGATCTAAATAAAATGTTTTACTCACTAGAGCGATAAAAACCAGCATTTTTAGCAGCATTAAGAAAAATTAAGATATCAAAGCAATTAAAGACTACGCTTTACATATATATATATATATATATATATATATATATATATATATATATATATATATATATATATATATATATATATATATATATATATATATATCGACATTCTTCAGTCTCCGAATACAACAGAGTTGCGATTTGGCAAACATGTATTTGGACTTGACGTGTCACCGATTACTTGACGGATGAGTTTCGTAATATGTTTTGCTTAGTTCACTTACGACCCGTACAGCCTTCTGTTGATTTGACAAGAACTTCCCGTCGAGTGGAAAAATATCGGTAGAGTCTGGACACAATCGTTTCTCACTCATATTCGTCTCACACGAACGTTTCTCATTCATGCGTCTGATTCAATAATTTAACAATCAAAACAATCATTAAAAAATAACAAAACCTGCCAGTGATGTAAAGCTGCGTGCGATCAAATGTGACTTATACTCGAATTCAAGCAAAGGTGTCAAAGATGTGTTCCAGTCTCGACAATGCACTTCGGAAGACATCAAAATGAGCTTTGAACAAGCACGTGCATGACTGATAAAATCAGCAAAAGAAACTGCATTGAAGACCGCAGAATTTTCGGAATGTGTTGAGGATAATAAGGCCATAAGACTAACCATGGAACAAGAGGCTTCGCTAACGTAAAGATAACAAGAACCAGACCCTTTTGTAACGTAGCCAAACGCACCAAAGAAAGCCGCGTTATCGGCAGCTGAGAGAACTGGATTGTTGCCGGGGCAGATAGAGAAAGTACAAGAAGAATTAAATAAAACCAAAAAGGACATATGAATCATTGGAGAGAGCGTTGGTATAACTGTAAAATGTATCAAGTTATTAAAGGACATTAGAACATTACCTGTGAATATTCCAAAGAGACCACCACTCGAGCACAACTCATTGAAGAATCACCCCAGCAATTATCAAAGAAATTCGTCACCGGGGTTTTGAAGATCCTATAAACGTCATTTATTATAGATCAGTCAGCTCGGACGAGATCGTGCTGAAAATACCAAGCGCAAATAGCAATCTGAGCAAAGTATGGTGTAAGTGGATATTTGAGGAGATTATTGTTGAGAAACAATCATGCGTCCAGATGACGATGAACCGGTTTATCTCCAATATTTATAGCACAAGCAGAGGGAAATGTGGCACTGGTTCATACAAATATAAACATTAAAGTATCCGTAAGTAGGAGCTATATGTAAAAGGTAGTCCTAGTGGACCATTGCGAACCAACCAGAGAACAATGAACTTGTGGATAGGTTGGAAATAACAGAGTGGTCATTTTGCGCGGGCAACAATGCACAGAAGCCATCAACTCGGCCGCATCGATTTGTCAGCGGTTGTTCACCAATGATATCATGGACTTGGAGACATTTCGCTTGTTGATTAACAAACTCACTGAAGACATCAGTGATGGACAAGACACCGATGATGAGTTCTGAAGTAATTTCCGTTGAAACACTTCGTGTTGTACACGAATTATTTTTCCGATGAAACGTGTCTTTGTATATCAGCTGGGATTGTCAACTCAGTGATTACAATCTCATTAATAAAACCACAATTTCTCGTGGCTTTCTTTATACTAATTGTCGCAGGTGTATTACAGTTGGATTAATATTCGATCACGACCGTTTAGTGGTCTTAGTGTAAATAACTCATTTGCGTTTAACTTCTCGCTGGCGCCAATGACAAAACTGATCAATTAATAGATCCGACGGAGAATCACATTGGTGACAGGCAATGACTTTAAACTTTGTATGCGTGATCATGGGTCAATATTCAGCTATATCATTTAATAGAAAATGCGCCTTCGCGGTTGACATCACACTGTCGTAAACAACAACAATTTTAGGTTGGCCTAAAGATAGTCCAGTGGACAACTGATTTTCGCTCATGGTATACCATATCACGCCTGACCTTTTCAGGATTACCTTAACGATTCAAATTAATATATCCTTTGACGCCATCAGTGTAGTTATGAAAGTGAACCTTTGCAAACGTTACGTAACAGGAATATATATTGTCTGGGGTTTCCGAAACTGCTGTAGCGGGTGATTTGATATGAAATATTACCGCGGTACCTGTGTATATTCTTCGGACCTGTGATATTAGCGCGTGTTGTTCACGCGGGACAACTAGTTTACGCGGTATAATACGGTTTTGGTGATGACGTCCAGGGATTGTTAAAAGGTGCACCAAAAGGCAATCGCAACCATGTCTTCGTTGATAGCATCAAAATAAGTTGTAACTGAACGGTTGAAAAATCTGGGATCGTTACCAATTCAGTAGATTGGAGATCGACCACGACAATTAGTGACTCTTGTACAATCAAACGTTGTTGAACCTCAAACAGTTGCGATTCCAGTCGACAGCAATAATGCTAGCAGTGGCCAATGAAGCTGCTCAACAAGGTCTAACGATTCAGTCCTTGCAATTGTGGTAATGAGAAATTAATTAAAATGATGGAATAGACCGGGACGAGGACGTGATAGGCAAAGACTGTACTGCAAAAACGTCTTATAAAATTGTATTAGATGAAACCGTTAACGTGTAAACAATGTATAAATTTAAATAGTATCTAATACCGCGTTTGATATGGAAGTGCCTTTGAATGAAAATCGAAGCGAAAATAATTTTCTATATTATTCGTACCCGTCTGTGATCCCTGATCAAAACGACCGAACAGAATTACAAGTGCATGATAGGTTTCGGTATTTTCTCCCGTATGAGGCCTTCGTAGAAATTGCTGGATAAAGTTTGCAAAATGTTGTCGCCGATAGCGGATAAAATTGGACTTAAGACTGGATTTGCTAACAATATCAGGATGTCGTTCAGCAGTGCACGTTATTACATTGATGGAAAGAAAATTGAAGAATGTTTTAGCAATGTTGATATTGCCCAACGATTCTTGGACTCGCTAGATACCAAGATGGTAATGCAAGGTCTGCTGCTCTGTCAGTGATGTTTCACAAGGACGCAACTGCAAATGCTACTCATGTCGAGTATTGACGATATCATGTTACGCATGCTTCATTTTTGAACCCTCAACCCTCTGGTTTTGATGATAGGCCTGGTGCCAACAATGCCACTGCGCCAAGTAAAAATCTAAATTACGACATTGGATTCGCGAGGCGTGAAGGGTAACTTCCAAAAAAATGTTTAACCATTTTTGTTTGCAATTCCTCTCAGTCGTATTTTGAGGTTTGTACAGATGTTTGTAAGGTTATTTGTTGTTGTTGCCAAACACACATAACATTATACCGAAAGGTTAAAAGCAATGATGCCGTTTGGAGTGCTGATTGTGTCGAAGATGGCAAATGTGTAGTCGAAATTAACATTAGAGATGCCGGTGTTAATCTCTTCAATAGTTTCAGAAATACGTTTGTTGCAGTTTATTAGTACTGGTGGTACATCATTGCTGTCATTTCAATCGTTCACTATAGACTCGATAGAAGCCAGCATTCAGCATTTTGCATGGCAAGTAACTAATCAACAAAGGTTCTGGGTACAAAGACACTTGTTTGTGGCATTTCATACTACGCCTTGTGTAAATGGTTGTCCACAGTTTAGGAGTGACTGAAGTTTCTCTGCAGTTGAATGGCCATCAGGAAGAAACGGAAATAAACTGTGCATGACGGAGATGACAGTTATGTTACAGTGCGTATCACAAACTCTTACCGTTTATCGACTGGGTTCAAAACGTTGATAAAGACATGCAGACTTCACTGAATTATATCCGATTTATTTATGTTAGATTTAGTTTTATCAAAAGAAAGTTTATCACCACTGGTGATAAAAGCCAATTAGCATTGCTAATATAGCAGTATTTGAAACAAGTGGTGACCAGGTGATGATTAATGACCAGACACTACCTAGGGTAAACCACATTTGTAAGTTTGATGAACCAGTGGATGAAGTAAGGCAACAATCACTTTATTGTTTTAATACGTTATGGGTTATATTAATAGCTCGAGAAAAACTTTACTAGTTTTCCATCATTGGAACACCACATCCTCCAACAAAAGCAGTTTATAAGATTTATAACTTTTCGTTGAACCTGGTTAAACAGTTGTCATGAACTTTCATGCACTTGCTACTTTTCCACATGTTGCCACGATCCACTAAGTTACAGATATATTGCAACTATTACAAGAACACCTATCGGAATTGTTGTCGGGGCTATATCGATAGTGTCTGGTGGTGTTGGCGGTACTGGTAAAACAATTTAGTTACAGCTACATTCGCTAATATGTGTTTATACAGAACTTCATATGGCAGCACAAAGCAGTCTCGGTACGAATAATGATAATAAACTCTACTCGTAAGCTATTAAGGGTAAAATAATTAGCATGGCCGTGTTTGAAATTGTTCTGTTGGAAATGGACAACCACCGGAGACTCTGCGCACTTATACGGAATCGATGAGTTAGCGACAAAAGACAAGTAATTGATTTACAGACTGATTTTGGTTTGCGAAAAGAGTCTAGTAATTGTATTTCCCAAAAGCTAATAATTGTGTTTCCCAAAACTTATTCAACTACTACATAGTTTTACGCTAGCCGATTTTACTATGCAAATTCTTTCAGGTAAGCATTATAATTATATTAATATTGTTCCATAGCGCATACATTTACGTGGGACGATCGGGCAAAAAAACATTAAGATCATGGGTTATAGAAAGCTTAGTACACCAAAATCTACAAAACAATCTAAAAGGCCTATTCTCACACAATTATGTTGCAGACACGTATTTCCCTCATTATCTCATCGTTATATTTTAACTGTTTGATTTTATTATTGCTGGACAATAATAAACCTTTTATTGGCTTTATATAATCTTACATATGACCTCTTCTATGGCGCGAAATAGCCTTACATTGCGGGTGCTCCGTAAGACTACAATAAATCAATCAAGCAGAAACAACGTATTCATCTGTTTATAGATATAAACATGCAAATCAATTTTCTTTTGTCTACTGCAGATAAAGAGACGCGATGGCTCAGTGGTTTGCGTGCTGGACACACGGCCGAAAGGATGCGGGTTCGAATTCTACCATCGGACCAGTCTGTGTGTTTGGGTATGGCACTTTACTGCACTAAATAGCATACTTGTATTGCTGCATCATAAAGCACCAAACCAAAAACCTCATGAGTTTTATTAACTGTACTAGCAAAGATTGTTTTCAGGAATGTGTTGTAAATAAATATACAAATTTATGGAATGGCGTGAAAATCTAATCGTGTTTTCGTAAAACCAATTTCATTGATCGCTAGTAGTCATTGCTTTATTGTCCATCGAAGGTGTTTGTCAAAGAACATTTCAAAACAGTATAAATTGCCTAAATAATTTGAAACATTGCTGCTTGATACAATGACCCGAAAATCAAACCAAGTCATATATACTTGAATGAAGCAAATGAAAGTGACAACATACGACTTAAAAAAAACTTTAGTATCAGTTGGTGATGCTGAACTAGAAAAATTACAAATGTCTCATCATGATCATGCAAGTGAGACACAAAAGACCTTTACAATCACATTCTAAATGTTCGAAATCGCCATGTTTAGGAGCAATGAACCTGTTTAAAGAACTCATTTGTCCTAACAAAAACTTGAATGAAACATAGAATGTCATCCTTTCCATTTGTTTTTGTTTTTTTTTTCACCTTACTTATATCATGAGTTTAGTCAAATGCATACTAAATGTCATGCTTGAGTAACATGAATGACCAAAGTTTAATATGCCATTTTTCTGGTGCTCTGTGACTGTTGACCACACTTCTGCACCCTTGTGTATGTTTTGCTGGGCACAAAACACATCTAAAGAAAGTAGGTTTAAGTGACTTACACTTAAGTTGAAATAAAAGAACGTCAGAGCAAATATCATTTGCCACAGTCTGTGATCTGAGAACAAAATGTTTCCCATAGGCGCTGACTATATTTGGTAGAGATTTGGCCTTATTTGGTTAAATTTTAAAGGCTTTCATCCTTTGAAACTTACTGCCAATTGTTTTTTCAATTACGATAATCATTTCAAAGAATAATATTTTTGTTTCAAAAACAGTTTGCAAAAATAGCCAATATTAAAGTTAGATTGACATCATTTTCAAATTTAAAAAGCCTTCATGCCAGGATGTTGTCTGACAAACTGGTCATTTTATAAGAAGAAAACATCAAAACGTTAACATTTTATGATAATGGTGGCCATATCTGATGGTGGATGAAGTAGCATTTGTAAAACCGCTGACAGCATGCTTCTGTTAAACCTGGAGAAAATCTGCTGAGTGTCTTCTAAGAAGAAGTTGCTTAAAGATTTACCTTCTTTCAAAGAATGGTGGTATTGGTAGTTAGTAATCAGATTTGAAAGATTTTCATGAGAAATCATGGCTTTGTATACTAAAATCTAAACATGCAACATTATGGCGTGTCAGTTAGTAATATCAATAAACATATGAAATGTTTTAAATTAATGCACATTACGTCTAATGAAATAATTTACAAATATTTTAGGTATTTTATTAAGGCAATACATACAATTGTCTACTTTTGTTTTTAAAAAAATCAAACCAATTATTCAAGAATTGAGAACATGGTAAAGTTTTTACAAACAACTCTCTGCAGACATATATAAGCTTGGACATGGTTTTTACAAGAAATATGTTTTTATTAATGCAAGATCGTCATCTTACACATAGATATGTCAAGAAATTTTCATATTTGGATATCATATTCGGTGTACATCTGAGGCGCAATTAATTTGTTAGCACTGCGGCTAGACTTCCATCCCTGACGAAAATTCTCCTTTATTTATGAGCCATGTGATGACTGATGAGACATGAAGACCAGCATGTGTGATTTTGTTCATGGATATTTTTGTTCTATGTTCTCCTTGTGATACTCCTCATCAAATGCCTTTGAAAAGTCTAAGATTAAAACGTCAGTGGCTAATCCAAATTCGTTGTAACTAGAAATGTCGTTTACAGTGGTGCGGAGTTGTGTTTCACATGATTCAGCAGGCTAACTACCTGTTGTTTTTTTCTTCTAAGTAATTGCGTTTGTGTTTACAAAAGAGATTTTCTATTTTTGGCAGGTAATATCTGTCAGAAACAATATTATGTCGTTTTCAAACAAAGGAGCATCACCTTGTTTCTAAATCTCGGAGTAAAATTAGTATTCAGCTAGTCTGTGAAGAGTTATCCAGAATCCATTGATTTTGTTAAATATTATACAAACGGCACTTAATTATTGAGAGCACTTTTTACACGTTAAATTTTACATTTTGTCTGGTCCAATTTTCAAGAAGATGTTTAATTTAAAAAGTAGTGTTTTAGCTCCAAACTCAGTGATAACCAGAGAAGAAAATGTTTTTTGGTTTTTTTTAAATTGTCGTTCATCGGTGGCATGGAGGTGGTTTCGTTAAAACTTATTTAAATTGTTAAGTTCAAATGTTCAGGACGTCCGTGCTCTCATTAACCAATCATTTTCGTCAACGTTGGAATTTTAATGGTATCATTATGGGAGGTCGGATTTAACATAACTTTAAAAATGATAAAGTCTAGTTTCTCCTGAATAACATTGTTGCCGTAATCTATCTCTTTCCTTTTAAACTGAAACTTGCAATTCTCTGGGTGAAGTCTATAATCATTCCACTAAGGAGATGTCAATGTGTAACTAAATAATTTTTTTTTGTCTCCTCATTACCGTTGTCTTGAAATTGACTCATAAAACAGAGTTCTTAGTATTAAAATGGTAGAAGGAATCTTTTAGCCATGGTCTTTAGGGCTGACGTTTTAAATATGTTTCAGAGAGAATCCCCTGCTTCAAACTTGTTATGAAATTTTAAAATATGTATGGGTAGGTTATCTGCTTCTGTATAGATCTGGTCATGGAGGTTACTGTATAAGTAGTATAAAAATAGGGGTTCTGGATCACTTGTATCACTTATTAAGCTCTCAGTGTCTACAGTGGAACATGATTTATGCAGATCCATGACATTGTATTACAGAACCACTTTTTTGAAAAATGTCCCATGGACCCCTTTATCAGGAAACGGGGGTTCTGGACCACTTTTATCACAGCATGATAAAAAAGTGGTCAGGAGAAAGCTCCCATGGCTACTGCGTATCACCGTGGTGATGGATGGGGTTTCTGGAACACTTTTGATAAAAGTGTCCCAAGGATCTGTGTTGTGGACCTGATAAAAGTATCTACTGTGCATTAAATGTGTGTTATCCCTGGAGTGTCCATTGACTGGGTTCAAATGATGAGGTTAGTAGTCCTGTAATGATATTAAGTGAGGACGAGTCAAAAGAGTGGCCTAAGCTTGCAAAGGAGTTTATAGCGTATGCAAATAAGGATTTGAGTTACGTGCCTGAGATGAATTACTGTGACGAGAGTGAAGAAAAGTACGAGAATTAGGAGTGGGTGAGGTGAAGTTATAGCCATCAGCGTCTGGAGCAGCGGTACAAACAGCTTAATTATATACTATATTAAAAAAAAGAAGCTGAATTCTTTTCATCTGTCGGAGTCGCAGCGAAATTAGTTTTATTATTGGCTGAATAGGGTGACCCGAGTTCAGTTGGTGGGTTGCGCGAAATTGATAAAATCTGAGTATTATTCAAGCGCATATTTGAGAAGATGGGTCTTTACAAGCATGCCTTAAAACATAAGTCGGTCTCTGAAAAGAGCATAGGTGAGGCGTATGATAAGATTATTTCGGATGCATTGTCTTCTACGCTGGAATCAACGAGTTGAATCGCTCAGGATAGCCACACCATTTAACGAGCGACTTTTTATGTTGGGATTTGAAGACTTTTTCGACTCTGAAGACGTCCTGGCTGGTCTTGTGTAATTCCTGTTCTTAAAAAGAACCTGGGTTCTCCCGATGAATCGCTGAGTGTGTAGGTGACTGGGATAGTTTACTTAACGGTGTCGACGACGAAAACGTCTTCGGTCCGGTTGGGTGTGTATCCTTTTTCGGAAGTGATTTTTTTTTGTCTACTAATTCTGCCGTGGTCATTGCTTTGAATTTAGATCTAAACAATAAGGTATCTGTGACCTGTTGCTTTTGGTTTTTTGAAACCACTTGTGATTGTATTGGTCAACGAAGTCTGATAATAAAATCTAAGTATCGGTTGATGTCATTGCTGGTGAATCTGTCCCACATGCGATTTTTGAGAGTTCTGTTAAACCACTCGACGACAGCCTCTTTGATGAGGCTTTGTGTGTTGTGCAAGACAATATTATTTTTTGAAGCCACTCTGACACGGTTTTGTTATAAAATTCACTAACATGATCTGCCCGTAATTTATTGGGCTTTCGTGCCCCTACAATGCTATCAACGCTTCAACGATAGAACCTTTTTACTTTTGAGAGGAACTACCCATGCATATTTGCTGAACACATCGATGACCGTCATTAGATAGTGGAAATGATGTTGCACACGCTGTAATCTCTCATGTCGACAAGATGGATGAAGGTCTTTTTGCGCGTGGCTCCACAGCAATACTTTTCTTTTGCTGTTGCGACAGCATGACATCGACTGGAATGTACGACGACATGATGTTATCTGAAATTCTATTACTTTTTGTTGCTTTTGTTTCTTTTGAAACCCCGGCTGACATAACCAACGGAAGATGTCATGATGGCGCGTTTCTGACGAATTTCGCTGCACATTACTGCCTTTTGTGTAGCTCCGGTAATGGCTTCTGTCGCTGCGACAAGACCTAACGGTGAAAGAACTGACGTGAACAGCTTGGGAAACATGGTTTTGACGAACGAAACGATCGCATTGGCAATGGATCCTCTCTCACGTGCCCTGCACTTAGGTGACTTTTTTGGGGCATTGTCTATACGAGGATATTTATTTTTCCATTGAGCACGTCCAATATCATGAATCTAGCTGATGTCACAAGCGCATGACAGAAGTAATCTGCACCTGGTTCACCAGAAGTAGATCGGATTTTGATGTCGGCAGGGGAATCTTTGAAACGTTAGGAATGTTTGGAGACATAGAAGTGGAAGATGGGATACTAGTTAGCGACATCGACCAGCGAGATCTGCGTGCCTGTGTTCATGTACTGCTGCGTGGCTTCCAACAACATCAATATCATGTACGCACGAGAATAATTTTGTGTGCATACAGCGAAGCTGCATTCGAGCTCTCGTTCTGGATATTTCCTAGAGTTGATACGGACGTGAATGCGAGACAGACTGAGATGGTCAAACATGTGTTTGCTTCCAGTTTGCTTTTCTCGTCGTACAGCCTGCTGAGACAAAACGAAGACGTGTCGTGGAAGTTCGCTTCAAGGATTGGTGGCGACTCACCACGATGTGGTCTGCTGAGCTCGTGTAAATTGTTGCATGTAAATGCGGCGTTGTTCGAAGTACAGTTTCTTGGTGAATCTGGCCAGCGTCGATTCCAGTTCAAGCATTGTCTTGCTGAGCTGTGCATGTATGAGCTGGAGAATCTCCTTCCAGCACCAACGTGTGTTTGACTCCCCTGAACACCGTTCTGATATCTCGACACACACGGAAGATACTGGTGAGAGGAAGCAGCATGCATATCTCGTGACTGGTATCGGTGAGAGCGCGTCTGTCAGTGAATCCGACGTTTTAGGTAACGGTACGTGCAAAGGCGAAAATGGCTCTGAAATTGTCCCCAGTCGCATTAGCAGCATCCCCCACGCCTGCTACATGAAGCAGATCCTCGTTGGTGGGGAACTCGTTACTCCCCGCTGCTCCAGTCTCTGTGTCACTAACCACCACATGTTGGTGGCACACAATCGCATGTAGTCATCGCTGAACATGACCAATTCAGTATCGTGCTAGCTCAGGATAAGTAGCCATTGATTTTTTTCCACGGCTGAGTTTCCTGTGCAGCTATCTGTATGGCTGACATAGGAGTTGCAGGAAACGGAGGTGGCATGATTTTGCTACGCTGTTGTAGCAACAGAGGCTGCTTTGGTGACTCCCGCTTCGGCGAAGATCAACGCGATCTCGTACGACGATGATGGCCTAATTCCAACAGGGGATCATACCACACAGTGGAAGTGATCGATAGTGAATCGAGCAGAAACGTGATATCATCTAGAGCCATGTCTATGTAACTGGTTGCTGTTAAATCATGTTCTCGTACAGAATTTTATATTGATGTGGCGTCACCAGACCATTATGCAGGAGTTGATTCGTTATAGATTTCCACTCCAACATTCCCCGCTTGTTTGGACGCGATCAGCTGCTTTAACAGCGAG
The DNA here is from genome assembly GCA_028554795.2 of Sinohyriopsis cumingii. Taxonomy (NCBI): domain Eukaryota; kingdom Metazoa; phylum Mollusca; class Bivalvia; order Unionida; family Unionidae; genus Sinohyriopsis; species Sinohyriopsis cumingii. Next base: position 15,715,473 of record CM068828.1, on the reverse strand, counting down.
ACGATCTCGGCTGGATTGTGAAAGTTGCGAATACTTCCACCGCGAATGCCTTGTCCAGTTGTTGTCTTTTCCTCCTCTCCTTGTTTTTTTTTTTTTTTTCATCAGCTCTTGACGACGTTCTCCTGCCAGCACATAAGGACTGTTGATTCTCTCAGCTTCTTCGGCAAATTTCCTCTTTATAGTTTCTCCCGTTTTTCTAAGTGAGGATTGAAAAATCTCTGAAGCAGTTGCTTTTTTATCCGCCTCTGGATCCGTCGGCTATTTCAACCGAGCAGTCTCTAACCCTGCTGATGTTTCTGTAAAAGCTGGATCCGCCATAGGAAACATGGGTTAAGCCCCGGAGTGGTAGACTTGTTCTCTGACTTTGATCTAATTTCCCAGAAACATGTCAAACACCTTTGACCCCATTAGCAGCCTTTCCAGTTGATTTTTGTCGGTCTCGTCCTGGCGTTTTTGAATCAATGGTCCATACAGTTGGTTGACTTTGCTGACCAGGTTATGTGCAGCGAGCTCCTCAAAGTAATTATTCTCGGCGGACGATCCTATAACCGCATAGTTATTGATTTCTGGAATCGTATCTCTTGCAAAGCTCTCCAGTCCTTTTTTGCTGAGTGGTGTACGATTTTGATAACTGATCTCAATCTTTAAATTATTTTAATCACTAGAAAACTTAGCAGTCTCACGTTTTTTTGTCTATTTTCCCTTCCGAAAACTCCCTCTAAAACTTTTCTTTTTCCAGCTGACTGAATCATTTCGCGAATAAGTGAGTTGTCATTTGTTGACCTAAAATATTTACATGAAGTCAGTATGTGGTTTTACGTGTGTGTGAGCGTGTGTGCATGTGACGAGAGCGGTGCAGGCAGACATAAAAAGAAGATTATATGAATGTGAGCCTTTTCATCTTGTGCATGCCATCCATGTGTGTGTGAAGAGTGAAAGAGGCAGATAGAGCACCATCATTAGTTTTAAAATAACGTTAAAAGCATGTGCATATCTTCGCAATCAAGTGTGTGTGTGTGTGTGTGTGTGTGTGGAGGGAGAGAATTACAAAAAGGCAATATATCACTTCATATGTCTCTTCACGCTCTTGCTCCTAAAAATGGGACTAGCAAATATGCCGAAATAAATTATCACTAAAATTTCAAAACGAATTTGAATTGACAGAAAATATTTGTCTTAAATATGCCTCACTGAACTGCGAGTTTTGAAATTTTCATGAGCATGGCAGTAAATGTTTCAATACAAGGGAAGGAAATTTCCCTACATTGTACTTAATTTTAGCCTAAATCTTGTCTATGCTTAATCTAACACGTGCAAGAAGCTTTAGTTTAGATTTCTATCAATACTGCACTAAAATTTCATATGCGGTTTTAATATTGGACAAAAACGCACTTGTACCGTGGAAGAAGAATACACAGGAAGTGGTCAAACACATGTTACTTGCTACTTCATGTGTTTAGTATCAGAACACAAATGGATATGTAACTGTTGGCTTGAGTCAAAGGATAACACACTCTTCCTTGTGCAGTTTTATTTGTAATGAGAGATGATAAATAAGATAAAAGATCATTGAGGAATTATGTGTATCGAGACAAAAGATTCGGCTCCGCACGTAAGATATACTTGACTTTAATATTGTTCGTATCCGAATACCTGAAGATATGGAACTTTTATAGCTGAATCAAAACAATCGATTTCTTGTCTGGGATTACCTAATGGCATTGGACTATTTGATTCAGTAAGCAACACGTATACACACCGATGCATATATTCAGAATAAATGGTTCAATTCCGCGCTTCCGTCTAGCATTCATTCTTCTTCGTCTTCTTATTAATATCATTATTAGTATTCTTTGAATTTAGTAACACGTTGCCATGGATTTGATCAAGTCAGTAGTACTTATAGCGCTATGTTTATGTAGACCATCATTGTCAGGAAGCTGTCCGCTTTACGGAAGCAATCTTCAGCTGTAGACGCATCCGAGCCTTTAAAACTTTATTCATTTTCGCAATCTTTCTATATATTGAAATCATTGTATATACCGAATATTTAGGAATTTACTCAAACGTTTGAAAAAGTCAGGCCTGTGTAACATAATACCACGCTAGATCATTCGTGTTTTCTAGCTGAGCTTTTCCGCCAGATGTACCCTCACCTGGCTTCATTCCGTTGCATAAAACAAAAGTATGACCATTGCATAAGTTTTCCAGGTCCAGAAAGATCACAAGAAATTCTCAGACTCAGCTCCAACATTTTAAATGTGATTAGTAGTGATTTAAAATTTATCAAACTGACTGTACAAAGTTTGAGTCAATTCTGATTTCAGATGAGAGAATCTGTTTAACTTTTGGAGCTTTGTCTTACACCATTTAAGCTCCAATACATAATTATTCAAACAACTTACCTCACTTTGAAAATATTTTCATAAAATGCATCTTATTAACCCAGATTTCTTGGTCATGTACTATTTCATATGCTGTTATGCAGATGTCATATGAGAAAGTTCTAGATCACTTGGGACTTGTTTTACAGAAGGATGAAGACAAATTGGAATGATTGTAAGAAAGCATATAGGAAAGTTCAATTAAGCTGACTGATTAATATGAATGGTATCCTGGCAGGATACAATTTAATGTCAATTTATGACACTGCTCCACATTTACCTAATTTGGTCCAGATTAAATATAGTATGCACCTGATACAAGTGTATTGTACAGTACGTACATAAATTTTGCAGTGATCACATAAATCACATGCTTGGGCTACTGAGAACTATTTGAATGAATTTGAAATACTTTTCACGACACATCTGCAGTCCTTTCCTTGTTTGTGGTGTAAGAAGACCACAATGTATACATAGGGAGTATACAATTTAATAAAAATTTAGATCAACCTAGATCAGGTGCAACATGCACCCGCGCTTCTGACCAAATAATCGCTATTGCTGGTAAAACTGACATATAATCAAAGGAAATCTCTGTTTGAGAAATATTTGAGTCTCTGTCGATTGTGCGTTCTTTAACCACATAGATTATTCCATTGAATAGTGTCTGAAAACTATCGTTCTCGTCTTTGCCCAATAACTGTAACACAGACAAGTGCGTCTAAGTTGAATAACAGTCGAGATCTACTCTTCACGGTTGAGTTAATTTTAGTGTGACATAATCAACGGTGAATGAAATCGGGGTCAATTCAGCGCTGAATTGAACTTCACCGTTGTAGAAACATACCCTGAGTATTTAAATGTCTGGTGGTTGAGAGTTTTCACGTGCTAATGCAATGATTCCAAGATCTCTTCGAGTTGGTAATTGTACACCAGGTTAGTCCCAACGCTTTAATTCTATTTTACCACAATTTAATTTGAGTGTATATGAGGGTCTGTTAACGCAATTCTGAAATAGATATTTATAGATAAGTGGAACAAAATTTATATCAATGCTACCGTCACTGGTCAGACGGTCCAACACCACCGCAGCAAATTCCGCAACCTCATCATCGCGGTCAGAATCCATTACTTTTAGATGATGATAAATCTAATTTTAAAAACAAACATCAAAGGTTGTTATGAACGCGTCATGATAAATGTCGAATCCTTCGAATTGAGTTTTATCTCCCATAACCATGTTGTTGACAGTATATATGCGTAAAATTTGCAAGTGTCCTTTTTCTTAATTCGTGAAAAAAGATTAAAATATGAAGAAGATCCTTATCATTTATGAACGTTTAAATTTGACCACACATACCCTTCCTTCTGGTTATGGTAATTAAATATGATCCGGATCCGAGCACCTTCAAATTGTAACGTTCAGGTCTATCAAAACCACTTTCAAGAGGACTGAAACCAAGTCGAACATTTTTTAAGATCGCCTCGGCAATTCTGCCTTTACTCCTTTGATTAATGTTCGTTGAATATGGTTCCATGAAATTTCTTCGCGTGGTGGTGGAGGCACATTTGTGATATGTTTATCCGCTTATTGTTTCATCCCGTAATTGGCAGTTTCGAGTAGTAGTTGATGAACGTCAGCGACACGCCGGCGTGTTTGACAGCCCCCTTTTCAGTGATTTCAGCCAGATTCTTTGATACTGTGTCTCACAGCTTTGTAATAATAACTTAAATGCCCGCATTAGACGTTTCAAGATTTCCAGCTTGAGCACAAAAAAATCACAAGCTCGACCGAGTTAACGTCAGCAATAACCCAGCTGGTAAACTCACACAAAATCCGCTTTGGTGCCAAACCTGCTCAAATCCACATCAGCGCCGCATCTAGTTGAGCAGAGTCATAAATGTTAAGCGTTCTTTAATTAAATATATACAAGCGCTTGTGTTGTTGTGCTTCCAACATGTACACGTATCGCTTCAATTATACGATGAATGTATGTTGGCCACTCTAATCGGATTTGTAACTGCAGACTTGAATATAACAGTGTTAGACAACTTTTTCCTCCAAGGTTTAATAACCAACAACTTTAAGTGGCGGTGCCAGCACGTACCAGACAAAATACATGAAATGTTGAGAAGTTCTCATGTATGTAACCCAATGCGTTCCACGTCCTGTTGTCAAATCCAGGTTAATGATGCCGGTTTCCAATGGCATTGATTCAAATTCACCCCGCATATAGTCACTTCGGAAATGTTTGTCTGACTTTACCATAGCAAGTAAATCAAACCTGGTAAGTAGAGAGGCCTCCTGAACGTTGTACCGGATAGTCTACCATCTCTGTCCGAATAACTGTAATGTCATCGAGGTGGTTTTTCTTAGTTTGGCCGCATTACGCTGATTAGCTTGTGTTTTGGTCAACCATACTGGGACAATTCCAGTTATCTTGGTAGAAGAAAGTCTCGAGCTGGTTTTCTCAAGTCCTAAGCTGGTTTTCTCAAAGGCCAACCATAACATCGTGATAGAACAATATTATCTGAAAACACAACTGGTCGAATTGCTCAATCAATGTTCCACAAGCACCGAAACAAGAGGATCAGAACATACCATATGCAACGGCCGGCTGGAGCCGCACCTACACTTGCATGAAAAAGCACATGTCAACCAAGGACTGTCTGAAAAACCCTAGGTATTAGAATTAAAAGTAATAAATCGGGTACAAAAGTCGTGCTGGGAAATTTTCAAACAGTTTCAATTGTGATATGTTATATGCACGTGTGATTTGATTGCATGTGAAGTTATGCAAACATTCTTCAGAAGATTCCCGATAACCGTTTAAACGCAGAGAAACTGCAGTCACTTGTGAGTGGTTAAATATAATCTTGCTACAGGTTTGGTCATAATCTCGAATTACATTTTGAAATGCTATGAACACGTGTTCTCATGCAGTAAGCTCATGTTTCAGTACTTTTGCCATGTAAACTCTCCCACGATATCACTTTAGGGTTCGAGTCTATGGCATGCATGTGAAACGACAAAGTTGACGCGGTTCCAGACCGCATTAACAACAAACGCTCTTCCGTGGTTAGCGAACGGGTCAGCGCAGGAATCCACACAAAGTCAATGTTGACAACTCAACTTTGCCTGCAGCGGAACCTCCATCATTCCAAGCTGCATCCTTGGCATTTTTCTCGCGGAATAATCTGACTGCATGTTTGATTCCAAATATAACCTAGCAAACATCACTGCAAAACCCAAACAGAGGAATCGCACATGAAAACTTCAATGAGTCAATATTTTCAAGTCCACGCTGTAGACATGCAATGTTAAAACTGTTGTTAACACTAATTTAAGCGGGCGTTTCAGCATTTCCTGTCGAGCTGTTGAAGTTTCCAGTAGTATATATTCTATAATCTGCATTATCGGATGTATCTTTGTGTAATGTATATTTATTTTAATTGTATGCTTAAGCTTTCTACGTAATTGATGGTATGAGTTTGGACCTATCTGATTAATGTAATTTTTTTAAAATATATTTGGATTTCAATTCAGGGCCATGGTTTTTCCCTGGGAAATTCTATTGTCTAGCTATTTTTTTTTTACATATTTATATAAATAAGTCGTTTACTGATATTTGAGTTCAATGTCTATTGCTTTAGCATGTTCTGGAAACGAACTTTTAACCCGAAGCCATGTCATTTTTTTGTTTATATAAGGGTTCTGATAAATATTATTTCATTCCAAGTTTAAGTTCAGTCTCTGTATTTATATACTGTTGTGTTCCGATATGTCTTGAGAGGAATCATTTATTTAAAAATTATTCTTGGAATTACAAAGTGCTTTGATATTTTTGTCTCAATCACTATTTTGGGATCATTGTGAATTAATTCGAAGACATTTTCACAAATATATAGTGATTGTTAAATAGTTTAATATAATCCTGCCGATACTTGCATTGTCTAACAGTCTGGTCAATTGTGAGAAAACTATACAGCTTCTTAGCGTCGTCAACAAACATATTCCGAAACTCATCCCAGGAAATGTCTGCGCCACACCATGTCCAATGACGTTTGCGAGACCATGTGCATCAATACCATGAAATAGCATTGAAAAATGTTGCATTTACTTTAAGCACGTGTGCCTATCTGGTCAAACAGACCACATCCTTTTTGTGTCGATCTCGTGAAAATACCGCAATCTGCTTTTTTATTATCCTTCAAGAGCGATCGCAGGATCTTCGTCATAACACGCTTGATTGTCTGCTGACGGCGCAATCAAGTACACCAGATGCCACGTTTAACCATCTCTCAATCGTATGCAGCAACTGTTGAGTTGTTCCTTATCCAACCTGACCAATAATTGACGCACAAACTGAATTTGGAAACATGTCACCCTGCTTGAGTGGTATGGATTTAACCTGGACGGAAAGGTCAATGGCATCAATTACAAAGTCAATCATCTCCGGATCATTTCCTTTTTCGTGTTGCCATTTTAAACAGCAACATAATTGTTGCATCATGCGATGCTGCATGAAAACCAGTACCACAAATCCATCCTGAGTTCAAACACACAACTTTTATCGATGTGCAGCTAAAAATTTCACGTTTTCCAGAATAAAAAGTCATCAGCGATGTATTACCGAGTTAGTAAAGCCACAAGAGCACCATGGAGGCACATCTTAGGATGCAATTGCTGTAGGCTGGATAAACGGCTTTTATATACGAATTGATTCTAACAACCAACTCATTTATTCCTACACTAGGAGAATGAATCAATTGATAGATAAACAACGGAGAAATGAAGTCCAAGATTGTTTTATGAGACGGAAAAGGTGCATTCACTGGATGTAAAATATGTTGATATTATCGTTTCTGAGCAGACTTTATACAAAATAAGTACAATCCTCGTTGTTATTGTAAAGGTGAAGCTGCTCTTGAAAACCTAGCAAGCGGGTCAAAGGTCACCCATAGGTTGCTCGAGCATGGTTGGCCAAACAAAAGCGCTGTGGCAAATTTACATACCTGTACCGAGAAAGATTTCCAATGGTTGGTTTGAGGACCAAACACCTAACGAGGTTCACCAAGCTGATCTTTCATTTCTTGCAAATATTTGTGTGCAAGCACGCACATACAAGTATGAGTTTACCATTGCAAATGTTGCCAGTAAATAAAAGGATGTTGAGTCGAAGTCAAAAGATTCCGCAAATGTAGCAAATGTAGTTAAACATATTTATGCATGCTAAACGTTACCACAGCCACGATTATTACAAGTCAATTCAGGTCAAGATTTTCTCAGATCTGTTACTGCGCTGTTAACAAAACAATGTATACGGGTTCGTGTTGGACATAATGATATATACATCGCGACAAAGCTACTGTGAAACGATTTAACCGTACACTTGCAGAATGATTATTCAGATGTCAATATGAGCAAGAATTATAGATGAGGTCTCGGACCCAGAGTGCTCGAATGAATAGGTAGCACGACTTCCATAAGTCATGCAAGCACTAAATAATGAAATCATACATGACTGGATCGGGGCCTCGAGTGGCCGACTGGTCTAAAGCGCTCTCCGTTATGGATCACTGCCATCTCACCTCTGTCTGCGTGGGTTCTAGTCTCGGATTCAGCCAAAGTGGGTATGTGAGAAGGCTTGCCAGTAGCTTCTCGTGGGTCGGTGGTTCTTTCCGGGGGGTTTTGCCAGGTTCTTCCTCCACCATTAATACTGGCCGCCATGCATAGCCTATCATGTGCTGAAATATGGCGTTAAACCTTACAACAACAACAGCAACAACATGATTGGATCAAGACACGGACACCCAAATCCACTCAGCTTCATCCAAATCCACTCAAATCGACAATACATTGATTAGAATGGTTTTCTCTAGTTCAGCATTAATAAAATTTCATGATCTGCATTAAAATAGTTTCTGAGTAAGGTGTCCTTGTTATTAGCACATTCTTCAACTTTGCAACGTTGCGTGTATAAACATTGAAAGTTTGCGTGCTCATGTATAACATTCTTGAAATTAAACGTAATATTAAATGTTATGATACAATTATGAATTATGAAGACTGATCCATATTAAATATGACAAAACTAATATTCATAACCAAGCGTCCATTTTGGATAAGAAAGTCAATATAGAAAACTTAAATATCTTTAATGACAAATATAAAATTAAAGATACAATAATATGACGTTTCCTTTGACCTGGCTTTTATCCAAAATTTTCAATAGCCTTTGGCACTGATAAATGTGGATTTTGTTATTGGTGGTGGTTTTACCAGCATAATTTTGCGTATATGTCTGTCTTCGTCCATTTGTGGCATCCATGCCATACTAATTGTGGAATGGCGAGCTGCTCTCCATTATGAATCAATCTAAGGGTATATCCGAAGTTCCAGGTAGGAATCCACATTAGGTACAATACAGTTTGCTCTATGTTGCAATTAGAACCAATATTTAAGGGTCATTTCGGGTTGAGCGACATTTTTTTCTCAGCTAACATTAACTATATATACACACCTCCGACAACTCTTAAAAAATCTCTTTTCTGGCATTAAATTAATTATTTCAGTTGTAACTTATATGAACAAAGTAAAGTGTGGTTATGGCAAATCATAAACAAGGTGATCCAAACGACATTTTGCTCCAGTTACTTTCCATATTTTCCAAAGGCTTCTATTAAATGTTCATTCTTTAATATGGATGTACTATCATCTGCATATTGGAGTAGATTATGTTCTTCTTGTAAATTGTGTATTTTAATTCCCATACTTTTTTCATTTTGTTTTGTTGATAAGTACAGAGTTTTGATTGCTATTACATAGAATAGCATAGACAACGGCCACCTTGTCTAACAGATCGTTCCACGTTGATTCTTTTGTTTTGTTTGCCATTAATTATTAATATTGAATAAATATTTTTAAATAGAACTCTTATCCAATTTAAAAAATTCAAAACAATTTTTTTAGACTGATAGAATAAAATTATGATCTATTGTAACAAAAGCTTGTTCTCGGTCCAAAGGCTGCTTGAAATGTTGGAAAAAAGCCGAGCCATCGGAAACGGCCAGCAGCAGACAGAACTAAAAGTATTATAATGACAAATTGTAGAAAGTAACATACTTGCATATTTGTACTTTTAGCCATTATACTAATTTATATACTAGCATCTCTTTTATAACTTGTTACTTTATAATTGACATGTGTTACTCGTTAAACACGTTTGATTTGATTCGGCAGACGAATAAAAACATAGGCATTTAATCGAACATGAATATGTATTTTAAAAGATTAAATCAAAATCTTTACAAACGAAATTTGGAATTCTCAAAGGTAGGCCCGTAGATCGTTGATATATTGTGCATGTACGTTATGATTCTCATTCAAGTCTTATTTTATGCACTATATCTTCTAGTCCGATAAATCACCCCCACCCCCCATGTTGATACTGATAAACGATATGTCGGACTAATGTCACCTGTTTATTAAAATGTGCAATTTTGCTGCATGCATATCTTTCCGGAACGCACAATTTCGTTTGGTATTTATATCCAAAGGGGGATCTTGAAGGTAGGCAACATCGCGCTACCGATCCCAATGGTATATTAATGTATTCAGGCTGAATTAATTTTCACAGATTGCTAACGCTATCATTTGGCGCATGTAGATAACAATCATGAGACCGCTATGAGGCCCAACCACAAACCAGGGTATTTGTGCAAGAAGAATTGCAAGTCGTTCCTGGAAATACAGAACTAATACCAAGATCTATCTTAATGCGCTAGTGCACCAAGGGTGTTACTAAACACCCAAATCCACTAAAATCCACCCAAATCCACTAAAATCCACCCAAATCCAGGCAAATCCACCGAAATCCACACCAAATCGCATTGTGTCTACGGTCTCACCTATAAATGACAACGCTCTCCCCTCCCCCGATTTTTTTTTTTTTTTAAACTTCGCGTTCTTGTGTCGGGTTGATCAATAATAAATACAAATGCAATTTACTAGTATTATATCTTTCGACTTATAAATGACAAATCGCTCCATCGCATCACTTCATCGCTCGGCCAAATACTACACGATGGAGAGATGGAACAATTGGCCCTAACAGGATTCTACATAAATGACCTATAAAATATATAAATGACCAAAAACAAATGTTGCAAATATTTTGTTGTCATACACAAGGGTTTCTCTCTCTCTCTCTCTCTCACACACACACAGACACACACACACACATACACACAAAGTTTTCGAAATTTTTATATCCAATGTTTTTTCACCAGATTACTCTACCTATAGCCGTTGAAGATACATAGATTATATCAATCAGTGTTGTTAAACGGTCGAGCGTGACCTTAATCCGAATACAATTATGTAACAGTTTGAATGTGATGACAACTGATTTAATTAATTGCTGCTACAAATCTTGTTTAGTTATCAAAGGAATCTACTATTCTGTTCATTATATCACATTAGGGTTTTATTGGTTTCTGATTAGTACAATGTCGGAACTGATACTCATCACGTAAAATTTAATTTGGCTGAATAGAGATTTTGTTAAACATCTGGCTCTGAGTTTGTATAGAAATATAACAGTGAAGAATTAAAGCATAGAATTAAAACTATACACCGGTATATAATATATGTATGTATCTTATTAAGTACGTCTTCATTTGTGTCAGTCCGTGCGCCTAATGCCTGCCTTTATGAATGTTTTCCATATAAGCAAATAAGTCATAACAATCTTACACAACAAATCTGATATCAATTTATAGGTTTCTCATCAGTCTAAATCGATCTAACCCAATACAACTGTGGATAAACGCGAACTAAAAGAGTTGTTAGTTTTTGCTCATTATCGCTTGCGACTTGACCAATCTTCACATCCTTGCTATGTGCTTCTACCCTTGCCTTTTTTGCGATGGTGCCACATATTTCGAAGCTAAAATTATACATTTGAAGTATAAAATTAAAAATATACAAATCGGGGGAGGGGAGGGGAGCATTGCAATTTAGAGATGAGATGGCAGACACAATGCGATTTGGTATGGATTTGAGTGGATTTGGGTGTTTCGTAACACCGGTGCACCAATGTCAATTGCGTGGTGCCCGTACGCATCAGTGGTAATTACATCAGGAATTATCTATCATTTGGCAACAAGTGGTGACAAATTTATCTCCGTGCTTTGTCATAACCCAGGTGGTCTTTTGTTCGACCAAATCATATTTGATGTGTGTCACGTAGTTCGCGAACACATACATCTCCCGATTGCATGCTCCACAAACAAATGTTAATCAATATCGGCAAGTAATTCTGTCTCCACTTTGGTTTTTAACAGCAGCGCATTTCATGCCATTTACAGTGACCTAAAATAGTGCGCGGAGTCCTACATGTTCATATGCACAGTTGTGTCATGGAACCATCACTGAGCAAAAGCAAATCTTTTCTTAAATACAAATCGTGATAGTCACCCATGTTTTTACAACAGAATGCGGACCATACATTTTTCGCATGTTTATAATCTTTCTCTGAAATAAGCTCAGTCATGAGTAAAAGGCGCTTATGGATGGTAAATGAGTTTCGGAACATTGTTCCCAGTCGCTCATATACTGATAGGGATACACTCTTTTGCAGTGAGTAAACCAAATATTTCATCATCAGCGGTACAACAACATCGACTAATGATTCTTAAACGATCACTGCCATCTGCTGCAAGGTTACTGATTAGTTAGTTCATCCAGGCTGGAATTGAGAAACTGCAGCAAGTCAATAAATTGCAGTAGTCCCAGCCTACATATCACTTTTTTTTCATGTTGTTTGAAATGATGCGTATTAGTCTCTTTGATGCTGTGGCTACTGTTTGCATTATTAATTGCTATCATACCCACATCAGCTGTACAGAACTGCAAGAATTTTTATTTTATTTTATTTTATTTGAAGCCGCAAATTACATGCGTTGTGAGCAGCTTCTCTATACGCGCCAGAGATGTGACAGTGATCGTGATGTCTGAAATCAGTGGAGCTAAAGTCGCCATCGTATATCCAGCAATAAGTGGCCTCAGAAAACTTGTTAATATCATCACTGATCATGGCCATGTCTGCAGTCGAAAAGCCCTGTTGTCATATATATTTCACTATAGCCTGGAGCGATTTAAGAAACACTCCAAATGAGTACTTGCTATGATATAACATTGATGGCTCAGGTTGCTCATCAGCCTGGTGTCAGGATAATGTGACTGGGTGGGACATGATGCTACATGTCTGCGGCATGATGCCCCAGTGCAATACATCACTATAAACTGCTACACTGCAGACATCGTAGTGGTATGACTGAAATTTTGTTAAAGCTACATTAAAAATACAAATCACACACACACACACACACACACACACACACACATCGCATCTGAGAACAGTGTAATAAAATCTGCATGGGACATTGTCATGTTGTGGGGAAAGTTTGCTGATGCTTCATGTATACACATATTTTCCTATCGTTAATTCGTTGCTAAGAACACCTGGATAAGGTCAATACGTATTATGCAAGATTTCGACTGTAGACTCGACTCTGGACAAATAAACTGCCTATCTGTTCTGTAACCATTACACATGGACCCGTTCGCGGTTAAATTCAAAGGGAATTCTACGTCCTTTGTTTCGTTTTGTCATTGATGTCACGATCGGAAATCCGAGAGCAACAGGTGAGTGATACATTACCTCATGGCAGTTTTCAAAGAGACCGGGCCATAACCAATCTGAACTGATAGATTCAAATCTAGAGCGGAGTCTCAATAAGTAATTTGTTCGGACTAAGTCCATTTTTTCCAATTAGTAATTGTCTGAACGTCGGTAGAGATAGAATGTGAGAAGTCGAAGGCATTAGACGGTATACCGAGTTTGCGCTCGTTAAACGGTGCGAAGGACTTTATGGGGAATTCCAAGTTTGGATTGTGAACTAAGGCTTCTTGAGGAAGCTTTCCGGGTGTGAGTGAGAAAAGACACCCAGGATCGGAGAGAAGGGAGACACGTTGTGAACACTTGGGAGGTCTATTATGACGGAAGCAGTTTGAGTGGAGGCCTAGTGCCGGAAAGAAGCGTGGAAGAGAGCTCCGGAAGTGCAAGGAGTCGAGGGTACCTGAAGTACCATAGGAGCGGCACGAGAGACAGACAGATGAGTAACAGAATCAACACCGAAGGGACCCACTCTCTCTTAAGACTGTAATTTCATATGAGGATTAGTAATTGGCAGTTGTGAATAGGTCAAGTTTGTATTTGTCGAAAAAATTGTCGACGAGAAATTGTCGATGAAATAGTTGAATGCGTTATTTTATTCATTTTTATACCTTATACCTCGAGTCTTTTATACACTTAGACCGTCGGTCTTGCTGGCTGGGGCTCGGAACTATTTAACATTTAATTGTCAACCTTTTACAGTGTAAGAAATACAGTGACATATTCTGCAAAATGGACGATACAAGTTGCTGAAATCTTCCACTGAAACCTTTAAGCATTAAAAGCCCGCAAAGATGACATACCGTACTTTCTTTTTACGTTGCACTGCGGTAAACTGTCGAATGCTATTACCAGATTCTGGCATAATCGTACGCAGTGGCTTTTCACCTAATTGCACCACTGTAAAGGTCATCAAGCAACTACTGTTTGTTAAATATACGCACGCTACGTATGTATGGAAATTTTTCACTGGTGTGCTTGCTGTATCAGTAAGCAACCAGGTAAAATTCTTTATCCATCCATAATTAGATAGGAACTCAGAACCATTCATATCACTCAGCAACATCATATCAGTCTTTGTCTAACATGTTAATCTTTCATTGTACATGTGGGGAAAGTTCAACCTGATAAAAGCTTTCTTGGTTCCAAGCGAACACATTAACCTTACCTGGGTTAAGTGTTACAAAATGTTTGAGTGTGGCCTTAGTAACCTGCATCTGAAAGTCTATACCACTAAAAGCAGAGTTCAGCCAAGTATAACGAGTATCTCTGCCGCTGGTCTGCGTTGTCACTGAATGTAGAGCACATTAGATTGCTCACTCACAACATTGATTGTCATTGTTTTCAACATTTATCACTTACCACAGCGGAACATAATCTGCTGTTGGTATAAAATAATCAGTGAAAACCTTGTTCATCTGGAAATATGCACTTCATATTGCATACATCATTTATAAGTCCATCCCAATCCTGTATTGGTGTAATTTTCCAATGGGTTAACAATTTGTTCAGTATCTTTATTGATTTTATATTGATAGCCTTGGTGTCTTTGTGGTCTAAAATTGTAAACGGACCCCCATGAAACCAAAGTGTTGTCATCTTAAGCCCATAATTGTCTGATGACTTACGATTAATTGGCATAGTCAAATGCACATTGAGAACAATATTTGCTTTGATTCCCGAGGTACTAGAGCATTGTAACACAGATATAATTCCAGGAGTCATCTTTGATTGAATTTGTCGAGCATCTCTCCCTGGAATGTGATCACTACCATGTAATTTTATAAATCAGTCTCTTGTAAGTTGGCGAATTTAGATATTTAATTGTGCTGCAGCTTCAAAAAGCTGTCTCAATCAGACAATGGTTCATCTATAATACCCAATAATGCGAGTAAGTCAGCTTTTCTTCCATACGTATATTATACACATGCTTTAAATGTTTCAGTTGTTTTACTGTTGTCGTTGCATTTACAACTGGCTGTAGTTGGTCTGGGACAACCAGTTGTGGTCCTAATAATGCAAGTATGTCAACTTTTCCCATATGGTTTAGCATTCGTATCCCAAGCTCATATGCTAGTTGCCTTAGTTGAACCACAGTCAGCATACTAATATATAATGGAAAATCTTTCTCCAATTGTAAATTCCGACAATATATTTTTGATAGCTTTTAAAACCCCTATCAGGATTAGAAACTGCAATAATTTCAATCCTGGTTATTATTTCAACAACTTTAATATCTTTTCCAACAATGTTGTCAAGTGTTTTTTCAGTGCTGTCGGGTATTTATAGAAAAGTTGCATTGGCAAATCATTGCTGGCACACACACACGCTAGTCACAAACAGATCCACATGGTCATCAAAGCCGATTACATGATTTGACTACAATGCTGCACTTAAGACAGACATCGTATACCAACACTTAACAATAGTAAATGTGATTTTAAATATTCATAATGATATTCACTGTTGTATAGTTCATGCTTACAAAGGCACACACCATTGCACTGTGTCCCAACGCCAATGAACCTTTTATATAAGAATTACATGCTTTAAAAGGAAATACTGTTTATTATCCTCTAAATTTGTGTCTAACTGATACCAAATTTCTTTCACATTAGTCTTTATTGGATGGTAGTTGTTATATGTCATTAATTATGAATGTTTCTATACCATAAATGGTAATCTTATAAGGCAATTTAGTGTCTCTCAAGATATTTTACCATTTAAAGTGAGGAATAATTTCTATACATTGGTATCTGGTGAAATCACGTGCACTCACTTCCACGAATTTCAAATGTATTATTGTCCTGGTTTTAAACTTTTAACCCACTATGTTTCTTGTGTTATCATCAAGTACTGACTCTGGATTCTGTATCTTCACATCCAAATAACCATACACAAAAATGCTGCCATTTCCCAACATTCATTATCATCATAAATAAATCCATTTTTTGGCATATGTTGTGTTTTTATATACAGTGTATTAATACTATATCAAATTAATATATCCATGGTGATCATCAATACTTAAGCCACAATATTTGATGTTTCGATGTCATCATCATAATCAATTTAGTATTCATTCATTTGATTATCTGTACAAAGTTGTCAAGTCAATGTCAGTGGCTTTATTTTTTCCAGCACAATATCAAATAATGGCTTTTCTGTTCCAAGATTATTCCACTGCATAGAGATTTAATATTTAATGTAAGATTATGCACACTCCACTGATCTGGTAGATTAATCTCAGAATTGGATATATCCACATATTCTTTCAAAATACAATAAGCACCAATCTACTAATTTTGTACCATTTTTATATACCATGGTAATTGTTTAATATAAAAATATTCTCATCTGTAGTTATATGAAATGTTCTCTGCCAGAATAAAATATCCTCAAACAGTTTAAACTAATTGCAGACTATCTCTGCCACAGACAATACACACAGTGTACTGTTGATCGATAATACAAGCCTAACTGAAAACTTTGGTTGTGTGTAATACAATAGTGGTCAGTTTGTTCACCATTCAAGCACTGATACAGATCATAGCCATAATAAACAATCATGTATATGAGTAGTGCTATACTGTAGGTTACTGAACTAGGTCAGTTTTTATCTCTACATTACTACCCTCTTACAATGGCGCCTGTTAGTAACTTTCATGGATCACAATCCACATATCTGCATGCATATATGTTTCATTTAGTGAGACTGACAACAAAGTCATGGGGCACAGAAGGTATTAATCAATACTGAAACTCTAAAACATAAATTATCACTCTACTAGCCTTCTCTATGTTAAAAGGCATAAACTCTCTATTGTGCACCAGAAAAAAATTATGTACTTTTCATCCATGTCCACAAGTCTTCTCTAGGAGAACAAAGCATACACTCTCTTGTGTGCCTTCAGACAAAAGGTTGCAATTTTTAACCATGTACTCATGTCTTCTCTGGGTGAAAAAAGCATACACTTTCTTGTGTGCCTTCAGACAAAAACATAAATGGATCTGCCTGCTCTTTAGCTTAGAAATTGTTATAACTGGCAAAAACTTAAATGTTCAGTATACATTGAAAATTGCTTAACAACTGGATGAACAATTTCACCAGAGCCCACAAATATCAGTACATAGCAAGTACATAACATTGGATGAAAAATTTCAAAAGTTATCATTATTTGAATTTGTGTATGTATAGTGACAATTAAAACTGTGCAGTCCACTGCAATTATCCTTAAGCCAGGATGTATATTACCACACATTCACATCTAACCAATAATAGCATTGATCTGTGAGCCACTGTTAGTAGCAATTTGTTGGTTGCATTCTATCAACATCTGACTGACTTTTGGGCAGATTCGGCAATCCATCAATTTCAATGACTATGTAATAAACTTTATATTCTATCAGTATATAAATGTAAGAATATTCTGAAGCTATGAATGCCCATAATTATTTTTATTTATCAAAAGAGATGAATGAGAAAACTAATATGGAATATATAACTTTAACAGAAAATAAATACAATTGAAGATTTTAGCTAAATCTCCATGGCACCACATCACAATAGGATGCACAATGTAACAAGCATGTAATCCAGAGTCATATCCCTTGTCTGAAATATGACAAAACCATAGAACATTCAAATAAAATAAAAAACGGGAGCATGACTTAGAAAAGTTCTTTTCCAATTGGTCAAGAATACATCAGAATAGTTTTGGTATGCAATGCCCCTTAATCCAAACATACATTTACCATCAAAGTTAAATAAGATAATTAGTCATATAAATTCCCAGGGGCAGTGCAATTTTCACAGGGTGGGCGCTGAATACCGTACATCACTGTTTTGCTGAAAACATTTATAAATGAAGTTGTTTTCAATTTCATAACTGTTGTTGGAATATTCATGTACTGTTTTAATTATTCGGAAATAACATACTGGATATATACAGATCTATAAGCCTTAATAAGGTAGGAATTTCTAATTCTTGTGTGGAAAAAAGGGAGGGGTCCATTTATTAGAAGATGGACTTCTATTAGAATAACAACAGTAAATGTTCTGATATAAAAGTCACAGTCCATAACAATGAAACTTTTTAGAAATATTAAATTGATCCTGGAAAGTACATCAAAACATCCCAGTTTTGACAAGCAAGATATTCTCATCCCAACCTGCAACCTGAGTGCAAGTCTGGAAGAAACGGGTAATAAAGAATTGCAACCTGAGTCAATGTGTGACAAAGTGGCTGAAAAGTAAGTCCAAACAACAGACTTGTGTCCAAAACAAATTCATCCCAAATGAAGCCACACTGCAAGTTTCATCAATGGAAAATTAATCCACATGGAAGGATGGACAGACAAAACAAAGCGATTCCTATATACTACTTGCTTCTTTAATAGAACAGTGTAATTAGACAGCAAAAGTGAATACTTGTTTGGTAGAACCTATTAACAGTATCCAAGGCACTATTTACATGCATAATACTTATTTACCATATATGTTGGGAAATGATAAAGAATTTTTTTCATGTCCCAGAACTTATGGTGAAACATTTTTTCACTTTGGTCCCAAGACTTAAGAAACGAAATAAATTTGTATTGCATTTGTGCTCGTCCCCCACCCCACTGCATGTTGCAATAAAATAAATAAAATGCTTACTTGATAATAAAAAGAAAGAAACTAACCATGTGTTGTTATCATTTATTCCTTTCTTCAACATCAGCATTAAAGAAAATATGTCCACGAAATCTGTATAAGTAGCGTAGGCTTCCATACTGTGGCATGTATCAATTACGTCTGATAACATATGCCACATTGTTCATTGATGTCAACATTGAGAAATAAATTATGTGTGTTTGTGCTGAAAGGTCTGAACATGTTATCCGACTGAAACCTGATCCAACAAAATCGCAAATGAAGGAAATAATCAACCGATATCTTGAAGACGCCATTCAGGCATGACACAGTGTTAGGTGCAAAATAATCAAGACTGAATTATATCCAGGTCTACTGCATGACAGTATCTCACAAATAAAAATCATCATTTGAAAACACATTCACTTGAGTGTAAGTGACAATCTTTTCACCAGCTCGGGTTACAAAAGTATTCTTATTATTTACCTGCAGACATCAATGCTTCTTTGTATTAATTGTAACTACAGATGCCAAGCACAAAGAGGCCCTGGTGATGAATAAACATGACTGGCAGCGAGCAGTTAACTCCTTCTTTGAACCTACCGACAGGACATCAAAGACAAAGTTATTTTTATTACAAAGCAAGCCGATCTCAGAAGCCGACTTTGGTTACTTCTTTGTTTGTAAAGGATATCAATACAAAGGCTATTTTATGCAAAGCAAGCCAACATCAGAAGCCAACTATGGATTCTTTGAAGTGAGCAAATTGTTTTTTTTAATATACAAAGACGACTGAGATATGGAAGCAAACTTTGGTTCCTTTTCACTGGTATTCATGGGAATTTTGAAAATAAATTGAAACAGTGGAACAAATTTTAAAGTGACACAATATAGTGATTCATGCATGGATGTCAATGACCCAGCACTGACCAGAATATTTGGAGAAATAAAATTGTGATGAATTCGTGAAGGCCAGAAGAGAAACAAATGATTTCACAAATGAGAGGGAAATAATCAACCTATATAATGAAGACAACTGCCATTCATGCACAACACAGTGTTAAGTACAAAATAACCAAGATTGAATTATATCCAGGTATACTGTATGACAATATCTTACAAATAAAAATCATTATTTGAAAACAATTCACTTGAGTGCAAGTAACAATCTTTTGCCAGCATGGGTTACAAAAGTATCATTACCATTTTCCCACAAACATCAATGCTTCTTTGTATTAAGTATAACTACAGATGCCAGGCATACAGAAACCCAGGTGGTGAATAAACACAACTGGCAGCCAGCAGTAAACTTCTTTGAACTTACCAACAGGACATCAAAGACAAAGGTTATTTTTATTACAAAGCAAGCTGACCTTGGAACCTACTTTGGACTCTGAAGCTGGTATTTTTTTTTAAAGGATATCAATACAAAGGTTATTTTATTGCAAAACAAGCTGACCTTGGAAGCCGACTATAGATTCTTTTAAGTGTGCTGATTTTTTATTCTTTATTTTTGAATATACAAAGACAGCCGAGATATGGGAACTAACTTTGGTTCCTTTTCACCGGAATTAACAGAAATTTTGAAAATAAATTGAAACAATGGAACAGTTTTTAAAATTACACAATATAGTGCTTCATGTCTGAACATCGATGACCCAGTGTTGCCCAGAAGATCTGGAGAAAATAAAATCATGTGATGAATTCGTGAAGGCCAGAAGAGAAACAGATCATTTCATCGACAATATAATCATTAACATGGATGAAACTCTAGTGTACTTTGTTCGCATTCTTGGATGGACTGACAATAAGATGGGTCAAAATTGTGAGAATTAGCAAGACTAGTGCAGATTTGAAAAATAATCTGACTTTTGTCCTTGCAGTTTCCGCTTCAGGTGCTGTGTTGCCTCTAACAATTTTTCACAGTCTGAGAAAGCTAAAAAAAATAATCATGTACCGAAAGAATGGATCGTACGTGTGCAGGAGAAGGGTTGTGTTGATGAGGTGCTTCTGCAGTAGATTAAAGATTATCTCAAGTACACAGTTTTATTTTTTTTAAAAATAAAATTTCAGTTTGAGTGCATTTTCCAACATGTAATTTTCGAATGATTTAAAAGGTGTCCCACAACTTACAACTCTAAAAACATGATGTGTCCCAGAAAATAGAGTGCACACAAAAATTACTTTTAAAATTAATGTATGGTGTCCCAACAAAGATGGTGTCCCAACATATATGGTAAATACAGTAGATTATATCAACATTATCTAAGGCACTATTTATACGTATGATATCATAATGAAATTCTTATTTCTTTCCCTCATAGAGTTTCAATTTACAAACACAGAGTTTAAAGCACTGAACAAATGACTACAAGGCATTTACATCTTATTTAGAAATGATGATAAAAACATCTGAATGTCTTAAAAGATTTTAAAAAAACAAATTTATGTAAAAAATGATCACAGTTACAGTCAGATTAGTGTAAAATTACAATGAAATAAGCATCCTAGAAACAAGCATTCCAGTTACAGTTAAAGTGAAATCACATTGAAATAAGCATCCTATAAACAAGCATTCCAGTTACAGTTAAAGTGAAATCACATTGAAATAAGCATCCTATAAACAAGCATTCCAGATACAGTTAGATTAAAGAAACATTACAATAAGCATCCTAGAAACAAGCATTCCAGTTAGTTAGATTAAAGTGAAATTAAAATAGCATTGTCATTCTAGAAACAAATGTCATGACAATTATGTTTATATGCTGCATGTACCAAAGAATTTGTACCATATAATTATTACATATGTTTTGAGGTCATACGAAGAACTGGCCAACCATGGCACAAGTTATGTTGCAACCAACAAGGAAAATATGACATATGCCATGGGTTGACAGTTCACTTAACAACAAAACAATGGTAGTAATTTTTTATAAATATACTATAGAAATCTGAAATTCACTGATTAAATAAAAAAGTGTGATTTTATATTTCTGAGTGGTGAAACATCTTTTAGAATTATTTAAAGCAGAACTATAACTTTTTGAGAAAAAAGGTACACGAAGTTCAAATACTTGGAAATGCTGGGTAATATGGCATGATCTTGAAGGTCATATATTGTATAAAGATATCTGGGTAATATGACATGATCTTGAAGGTCATACATTGTATAAAGATATCTGGGTAATATGGCATGATCTTGAAGGTCATACATTGTATAAAGACATCTGGGTAATATGACATGATCTTGAAGGTCATACATTGTATAATGGCATGATCTTGAAGGTCATACATTGTAGAAAGATATCTGGGTAATATGGCATGATCTTAAAGGTCATACTTTGTATAAAGATATCTGGGTAATATGACATGATCTTGAAGGTCATACATTGTATAAAGATATCTGGGTAATATGACATGATCTTGAAGGTCATACATTGTATAAAGATATCTGGGTAACATGGCATGATCTTGTAGGTCATACATTGTATAAAGATATCTGGGTAAAATGACATGTTCATGAGGGTATACAGTGTATAAGGACATCTTAGGAGACACATTTTTTCCAGAATATACATGTCATGTGTTGCAATTTCAATATGTGATTAACTGAATTGTAAAACAACTCATACATGGGCATGCATTAATATAACACTTATATCAGCATCTAAAGTAAGAAAAAGCTAACCCTGCATATAATCATTCTCACAGTTTAATAGAAGTATAAGTGGTTCCTTTCATGACAAATATAATATCAACACTCTGAACAGGTCCCAATTACATGTAAAAAATCATCAGGGGAAACAAAGAAACACATGTACTTATTTTTATCACACTTGCATTTTTATATGTAGGGAAAACATATACAATTATGGAATACTTTTATATAATCCAAGAACAAGAAGTGGAAAGATTCACTAATAGTAAAAAAATTAGCAACGAAAACTTCTGCAAATACTCCAATGCTAAAGAACCACAACAAATTATTTCACCTTCAAAACAGTAAAATAGGTCTATGCTATCCTGTGTGTCAAGGAATAACATTTACATAAAGAAGAAAATTTCTGGATGTGAAACTATGTTGACTTTATTTTGAAAAACCCAAATCCATGTATTTGAAAACAAAATCCAATATACCAAGAGAAGATACTGATCACAATATCTGCAGATCAACAAGTTAACATTATAAAAATGATGTTAAATCTGGATAATAATTATATACAGATATGTAATTAATAATTGATAGTTTAATCTATGTCATCTTTTAATTTTTTTTGTAGTCAATCCAAAAAAATCCCCATGTTTGCACAACGTATTTTTTCTGTACAGATAAGTTTGTTTTATTACTGAAAAATTCTAAAGTTTCATGCAAATGAAGTCTAAAATCAAAAGACTGACATGTTTACGAACTAAAACATATATGTGACTATTGTAAATTAAAAAAAGAAAAACAGAAGATAATTTTACTAAAAATATTTTATACCTACTTTTAGAACAATATTTTCGTGCTTATTTATTGAGAATTTCTCATGAAGACAAGTAACTTTTTTTCAAAAAATGTACATTTCACTGAAATTACTACAAGACACTGACCTTATTTATGTTCATCCAAACCATCACTTGTCAGTCTTTCCAATCATGTGAAATGACACACAACAGTAACCTTCACTGAGAATTAAATTTGGATTCAGAGTGTACAAATGTTTAAAGCAAAGTATAGATTCCATTCAGCAACTAAATTATAATGAAATAGTCCCCATCATCATAAGTAGGTCCATATCATTTTTATACAAAATGATAGTAACTGTAAATATGAAATTATAAGTGATGATTCTGTACAAATGAGCTGCGTTCAACAAATCAAACCCACTGTACCTGAAAACTTTCTAGACATAATTAAGTAACCTGATATTTCTTCGTAATGTTCTGTTTGGTGCTTTTTATGTATAAATACATAATACTTGCATGCATTTATTTTGAAATCATGTTACATCTGCAACCTCATGCTTCTCACTTTTAATTAATGTTAAGTGTCCTAAAATTAAATAGTCTGTCCACAGAGTGCCCCCATTCTATCCTGTTCTTTTTCTATGGCCAACCATTCAAGTAACAAACACTGTTTACCTATCAAAGGATTTTCAATAAGTATTCTAGACACGTGGTATCAGGTATATTTGAGATCTATATAGGTTTTGTTAAAATAATGTATATATATATATATATATATATATATATATATATATATATATATATATATATATATATATATATATATATTGCCAGGTGCTACTTTTGTAAGTTTCTGAATAGCTGAATAAGACGCTTTAGTGCTTGCTGACATTAGTGCTACATCCTTGAATGCCAACCATCATTTGCTTATAATATAACAACTCTATAACATCTGGATTAACTGCATATACATATACTTGTAAAATAACCATTCTGTAACATCTGGACAATTGAATATACTTATTTTTGCAATGAGTCAAAGTTGTTTCTATTTATTTTTTATATTCGCTTATTTACAGTGGTATGCTTTAAGTATTTGTGAAGTCTTGATTTTTAAATTAATGAGCAATATTTAAAGGCATATTAAGCAACGTTGGTAAAGACAAAAATGAAAGATTAAACAATGGAATATTCAAATTTAAAGCATGAAAGATCAGATAAAAAAATTAATAATTATTTAATTAGGAATGCAACAATCATTTCGTGATCAAAATATATCATGGCTTATGTTCATTTTTTTTCCAAGAATTCTGTTTTCAACATGTGCAATTTAAGCATTCTTTCTTTATTTAATGGGTTGAACAATTACTCAGGGGTACCAGACAGATTGTAATAGGATAACAATTACTCTGGGCTAATGAACAGTGTATTGGGTATAGCAATTACTCTGGGCTAATGGACAGATTGTAATGGGTAAACCAACTACTCAAGGCTACTGGACAAATTTTATTGGGTAAACCAATTACTCAGGGCTACTGGACTGACTGTATGAAATGTTTACAATGACATGCATTTATCACAGACATTAACAAATCCATGAAGTCAAAAATGAGACAGCACAGTAATTTTCAGTAGTTAATTGAAAAGTAAAATTTAAAAAACTAGAAATTTCTGATACAGATGAGAGTCAAAAGACTCCAAAACGTACCATTTTAAGTGCTTTATGATGATAGCTACTTATATCACAACTTTC
The DNA here is from genome assembly GCA_028554795.2 of Sinohyriopsis cumingii. Classification (NCBI taxonomy): domain Eukaryota; kingdom Metazoa; phylum Mollusca; class Bivalvia; order Unionida; family Unionidae; genus Sinohyriopsis; species Sinohyriopsis cumingii. The sequence goes on along the minus strand of CM068828.1, from coordinate 15,690,510 downwards.
CAATGAAATTCTGTATTTAAAAGTACATGTAGACTAGTTCAATGAATATGTTTCTTCAAACACAAAGGTTACCGATAACTGCATTAATGCAAAAATAAATAAAATGAATTAAGTTATCCACTCAAAAGATGAACTCCTACTATTTACTTGCACAGTTCAAAATTAAAGTAACATGTATAAATCTTGAACAACATTCTACTTAAATATGACAAATACTACATACAATATACACATAAAATGAAAACATCATTTCATATACAGTATGATAACTCAAAAAGACTATCTGTGTATAACTAATAAATGTAAATTTTCCTTGACTGTAAAGACATCATAAATTACAAATTTCACAAACAGCGACATCAAGAATTATAAATTGTAAAAACAGCAACATCAGGAATTAGAAATTACAAATTTCAAAATGTAATTTGATATTTATTTCTAAATGAAAAAAAATCAATTTGCACTAATCATTTAAATTGGAGAGAATGTAAAGGATACATGTTTAAAACACCAAACTCTTATTCTTTAACATGTATGCATTACGCACAGTTAAAATTACAAAATCTAAACCCATAAAAGCATATGCCAATCTATGATACAATGTTCTTATCAAACCACATCAGAATCGACTGAATGTTTCTTGAGCTGTGCCAGTTATAAGCAAGATCCCACGTGAAGTTATTATTAAGTTAATTAACAAAGGCTATAACTCCATCCAAAATGAAGTTAACAAAACCCATTCAACCTTACCCTGGCATATTGTTCATACAAGACTTCAACTTAGCTGACAATGACAAATGTTTAAATGAAACTTGCTAATATTGTCTTTACAACCTGTCATTTCTATCATACTATGATGCAGCCACGTGAATCATGATATTGTCATGTACTTATAAGTGTTGATATTGTCATGTACTTATAAGTGTTGATACTGTCATATACTTGTAAGTGTTGATATTGTCATGTACTTATAAGTGTTGACATTGTCATGTACTTATAAGTGTTGACACTGTCATGTACTTATAAGTGTTGATATTGACATGTACTTATAAGTGTTGAGATTGTCATATACTTATAAGTGTTGATACTGTCATATACTTATAAGTGTTGATATTGTCATGTACTTATAAGTGTTGATATTGTCATGTACTTATATGTGTTGATATTGTCATATACTTATAAGTGTTGATATTGTCATGTACTTATATGTGTTGATATTGTCATGTACTTATAAGTGTTGATATTGTCATGTACTTATATGTGTTGATATTGTCATGTACTTATAAGCGAAAAAAGAAGTTAGTTATCTACTTTGTCTGACCCACTAATATGACAAGAATGTATACAAATGACCAAGAGCAAAAGGTATATCTAGATTACTAGTGATATATATATATATGTGTGTGTATATATATATATATATATATATATATATATATATATATATATATATATATATATATATATATATATATATATTTATAGATACATACACACACACAAAGTGATAAAGGGATATACTGACTGCTTTTAAAGTATTGATCAATGAACAAAAAGTGTAAACAACAGAGAGATGGATGGAGTTTCTGCTGGACAATAACAAAAACTATTCAACCTGAAGAATTCCCAGTAGCTCATGGCATATATTGACCACTAGCCTGTATAAAGCTTAAGTGAGATATCCTGAATGAGTCTGGGTATTTTTACATTACAATGAAAGCATTACTTATGGATGGAAAATAGGCAAAAGCATACAAAATATTTAAACAGAAGGATTGTGAATAGTACAAAGCATATTCACACCACCAGTCTAATAAATGCACCAAAGTTCCACAGCATTAGTGTAATAAAGAAACGAAGTTTCATAGATATTTTATTTGTAGCTAGTTTGGTAGTTTTGCCAAACAAATGATCGTGAAGATGATGGACAGAAACAGAAGTGGACAATATCATAACAAATAATAAAACTGAAAGTGTGAATAGCAAATGGTCACAAATCCAATACATGTACCAGGGTTCAGAGAGATGTTTTTAACAGTTTGGGAGTTCTGATTTGGAAGTGAAAGTATGGCAACTGAATGGCTCAAAGAATGAACCAAAGAATTACAAATACTACACATGAAGAATTATGAACAGCAAAAGACATATCAACACCACTGCTATAATACATGTACAAAATATCAAAGACACATCTTCAAAGGTTTTGAAGTTTTGCCCCATAAATATAAGGCATACATCCTCCACTAGCCTAATTTATAAACCATGTATTATCTTGAACAGTTTCCAGGTTACACTCCTGAACAAGAATATTTGCACTGAAAAAATTCATGGATATGTTTCCCGTATATACCTGTTCAGTATGGGGGGTTGGCTTATACACGAATGGGCTTATACGCGAGTATATACAGTAGTCCATTTGTATTACATATTAGCTAGATACCAGGTAAATTATACCTCAGATGGTTTCAGTTATGCTCCAGAAACAAAAATGTTTAGGGAAAGACATACAGACTGAAACAGGAACTGCTATGTATCCTTATGTGTTACATATCATGGCATAAAAAGCAAATATAACAACTATATAGGTTTCCAGTGTTTCCCTTTACTCTCATTTGTGCATCAGAGACCCCAAACTGTTTTATCTGACCCCAGTTCTGAACACCAATGTATGTTTGTTCACTCAATCTGACCCCCAGTTCTGACACCAAGGGAACATTTACTATCAATCTTATAACCCTAAGAGAAATACTGCTGCAGCATCTACAAAATGTCACGTCTAACTTGGGCATATTTAGATTTGGAGTTGCAGTAGTTCAGCTGGTAGAGCATCAGACTCTTAGTTCAGGGTCCTGGGTTCAATACCCAGCATGGAATGGCTACGTAAATGTACCCTTGACAAAGGCACTTAACTCCCATTTCTCTGGCATGATAGCCAATATCAGGTTAAAAGTGCCTTCAAAATCCACATACATAACAAAAATCATTAAGTGGAAAGATGCTCAAATGGCTAAAAAAAATTTCAGCAATTCATTATGAGACATTTATTCCTTTCTAATGGCTGAGTGTTGAAACCATCTCTGATATGCTTCTGTGATAACAAGATTTTCAAATAAATTGCTGTGGTGGATATGTCAGATATCTGATTGGTACCACTTTTATTCAGGACCAACTAGGTCTCATGAGAAGACTTTTGGTGAAAACCCCGTGTTGACATATCCATCCTTCTGGAAGGAGTAAAGATAACAACCTTTTCAAGATGGTCACTGTCGTAGCCATAATGAGGGTCAGTGTGTATCATTTTCATTTAGGACCAACCAGACATCATAACAATTATTCTGGTGAAAACCCCATGTCAATATGACTGTCTATTATAGAGTAGCGATAACAAGATTTTTAATATGGCTGCTGTGATGGCTATATTGAACTTCAGATCAGTGCCATTTTTGTTTTGAACCATCATGACATTATAAGACATCTTTTAGTGAAAAGCCAATACTGATATGACCATGTATTCTGGAGGAGTGGTGATAACAAGATTTTTCAAGATGGCCACTGAGGTGGCCAAATGAGACATTAGATCGGCACCATTTTCATTTAGGATCAACTTCCATGTCATTATGACCATCCGTTGAGCAGGAAAAGCTGGCCTCTATGGCAGCCATATTTGACGTTAAACCAATTCCATTTTTATTCAGGACCAATTAGACATCATAAGAAGTTTTCTGGTGATAACCCCATATCAAAATGTCTTTACAATCAGGAGGAGTAGTGACAAGATTTCATTATGTCTGTCATAATGGCAATAATGGATGTCCAATTGACATCGTTTTCATATAGGACCAACTAGACCATGAAATAAATATGTGTTTAAAGTCTTATGTCAATCTTACAAGTAGTTTAAGTGGAGCAGTGATAAAAAACTTGTGCTAATGGATGGAGAATGGACAACAGATCATCCAATAATTTCTTCTGATCACTGGAGCTAAAAGGTCATTTTTCTTCCCTTCATTTTCTCCTATCATATTTATACGCTAGACATGTCATCTGTATGGATAACCTTTAACCAGAGTCCTCCTGGTTTCTGTACAACTCCCTCCTTTTTACCCCTGTTTTCAAACAGGTTGTACTTTCTCAGCGTGATCCGTGATGTATATTCTTGTTTCCTTTCCATGGGAATGGTGGCAAAACCCATAAATTGGTCCTTGATGATATTCTGGTTCCACACCTAAACAGAGAAAAAATAAACTAAAATACAAAAATGAAAAACATGTTAGTCCTGATTCAGTCCTCTAATAGTGTGGCATTTTTGCAATGTTTTATATCTGAGGTACTGTCCATTGGACACTAATTTATTACTTTTAAGACTTTTAGCACATCTTTGCTGATGTTGTACTTTTGCAAGTGACTAACTGATTGCCAATTTAGTAAAATTAAATTACAAGCAAAATAACTCTTTACATTACAAATGTTTATGGGTCTTTACAAAAAACTGGATTTAGTAAGCTTTTTGCTTCAATACACTAAATGTGCGGTATGGACATATTTTTTTGATTCATAATGAGGTTTGCTATGCATGAATGTTAGTAGTAACAGGGTTCTAATGAGATCAGATTCGTTTCAAATCTTATATTTTACTCTCTTCCTCCAGAATGAATAAAGCTTTGTTCAATTCAAAAGTCTACTCAATGAAAGAGTCACAATTTCCTGTTTTTGGCATTTTAGTATAGAATGCAACTCCTTTATGAATTCCAGTCATGACTGATGCATTATCAGCTGAAAATCCCATAGAGTTCTGCCAACTTATGTTCATTCAAAGCATTATCAAGCAGATCAAAATTGTTTTCTTCAGTGGAATCTACTGTTAATTCTAGTAATGAAAGAAGAGCACTCTGACTTTGCCCTTTTTGTTGTCAAAGTCTCTTACACAGACTGGGTACAACTTTTTGTCATCATAATCACTGCTCCTGTCTGTTGCAATACTAAACAGTCCAATTTTCATGGCTTCTGCAATTTTAAGCGAATTATCTTCAGCTAAACAACTAACAATATAAGATGATTCTGTTCTTGCACATGTATATTTTCTGCAATTTTGGAATCAGGAAATATTTGTTTGAACAAAGGACCAACATAGTCTTCTACTGCTAGGGGTAGTCCGTGTTCTATTAAGAACTCGGTAAATAATACCTCTGCATTTATAAAATTTGTGTCCACATTTAGTTCTGCTGTAAAAAAGAAGTCATCTTAGTATTGGAGTTAGTAAAATGAGCTAATTCAACGTTTCCTTGTTTTACCACCATGACAAATATTAAAATCCTTTCCACACAGCCTGCAATGGGCGTGAAGCTGCCCTAGAATGGAATGCTGTATTGTGTAATTCATGTATTCATCTTTGCATCAGTTTTTCAGCTTTTTCTAATCCATCTGTGAAATTATCTGAAAAACATTTTTTCTCTAACACACGCATTGACTAGAATAAATTTGACGAATTTTAATGCCAAATACCTACAGACTGGATCTTCACCAGAGATAAATTAGAACAAAGAATCTGAAAGTGAAGATTAAAAATTAGAAAACCAGTCTGTTCTCTCCTAACTAAGCCATACAGCTGCTATAAATAGAAACCGAGATCAAAAGTTTGAAAGTAGAAACCAGTATGTTTCTTGGAAATAGGGCAGCTGCTATAAATTTAACATAATACTGTACAGTTAGGAAAGTACATGCAAGTCTACGGACAAGCGTACTGTTACGTCGTTGTTACATAGAAACTGTCTTTTCTAAACTACGGTCTGAAAGATTATTGGGATGTTAATAATAATGAGAAAACAAATTATTAATTTTTCTGCGAGGGGTATATACTGAAAACGCATAATCTAAATACATTTACGCATAAGGCATAATTTAGTGAATAAAAGCGTAATGATTATGCCAAAAGCATAATGATTATGCCAAAAGCGTAATGTCTGGCATGTATGCTTATTATATTTCAGTTTATTTATGTTATAGCTTTGAACATCAATATCTAAATCAATAAGGCCAAGGTAAGTGTGTAAAATTTCCACCTTCCTGCTGGTTTGATACCACTAATGTCATTGTGGACTTGGGCAAAATAGGTGTATCCAGTTCATCTGACCACTTGGATTTTTAGGAATATCAAGCAAATTTAACCTACAAATTGGATATTTCACGATATTAAAAGAAATAATACATTTGAACAATAAACAATGAATTGCTTCTTATGATCACTAAGTCTTGCAAATCTGAATGCAACAAAAAGATAAATAACTCGGGTGTAGTCTACATTCACATGATGCTTATAATACCGGTTAAAAACTTTGGCTGCACAGCTTGTTACAGTCCCAATTTCAAGAAGAGGAAATATTCTGGTGCCTCAGAGACACCAGAGGCTAAAAACCCAGAAAGCCAAAGAAAAAAGTACTTTTCAAATGGAATATGACACTATGGAACAAAAACAATGTTTTAAAAATATTTGGCTATGGAATTCACCTGCAATTTAAAAAGAGTCTTTTAAAAATATTTGGGTTATGGAATTCACTTGGAATATAAAAACAGTGTTTTAAAAATATTTGGTTATGGAATTCACTTGCAATATAAAAACAGTGTTCTAAAAATATTTGGTTATGGAATTCACTTGCAATACAGAAACAGTGTTTTAAAAATATTTGGTTATGGAATTCACTTGCAATATAAAAACAGTGTTTTAAAAATATTTGGTTATTGAATTCAGTTGCAATACAAAAACAGGAATGCATGCTAAGACCATGACAATGTTGTTAATTGTCCATCTGCATTGTGCTGAAGTGGATGCATTTTATCCAGTTCTAGAAATTGACCGTTGGAACAGATCTTTATGCAAACCAAGCTAATTTTCATGGGCAGCTGTACCAAAGTCTCATCTTTTTGTTGTAATTTATCACAAATCAATGGATGAAAATCCTGATTATTCTGTGACCATGATTCAGACTGGTCATCAATGGCAGTAACAGATTTGGATGCCTGGCTTCTAGATGACCTGGATCAGGTGGACAGTAATCATCATTGTCCTGCACAGTGAGCAGTGGACAGTAGTCAGCATTGTCCTTCACAGTAAGCAATGACTGCATTAGGACAGTAATCATCATTGCCCTGCACAGTAAGCAGTGGACAGTAATCATCATTGACCTCCACAGTAAGCTGTGGACAGTAGTCATCACTGTCCTTCACAGTAAGCAGTGTCTGCATTAAGACAGTAACCAGCATTGCCCTTCACAGTAAGCAGAGGACAGCAATCATCGTTGTCCTTCACAGTAAGCAGTGAACAGTAGTCATTTTCCTTCACAGTAAGCAGTGGACAGTAGTCATTATTGTCCTTCACAGTAAGCAGTGGACAGTAATCAGCATTGCCCTTCACAGTAAACAGTGGATAGTAATCATCATTGTCCTTCACATTAAGCAGTGTACAGTAGTCATCACTGTCCTTCACAGTAACCAGTGGACAGTAGTCATCATTGTCCTTCACAGTAAGCAGTGGACAGTAATCAGCATTGCCCTTCACAGTAAGCAGTGGATAGTAATCATCACTGTCCTTCACATTAAGCAGTGGACAGTAGTTATCATTGTCCTTCACAGTAAGCAGTGGACAGTAGTCATCATTGTCCTCCACAGTAAGTAATGTCTGCATTATGCTGAATTTAATCAAATTTAATAATCTGACATAAAATATAAAAATATTATTATGTGTACTTCTTTATATTTGCAGGTTTCATTATAAGGGCGGATATTAATGTCTATCTGCATTTACAAGTGAGTCGGTAACTACGTTTTGTCTTCTTGCCTAATGAAATGTGGGACCAGTTGGTTGTGGTCAGGACCAGTAGTGTAATCAGTTCAAACTGGTCCTGTGGAATTGCATGAGTTTTGGGCAAGTGTCACACAATGGCCTGGACCTGCATGTCAAATCCTTGAGGCCTTCTACAATAGGGTAAAAATTTCTACTGCACACATACAAATCTGCATATACCAGAACTCAAAATCTAAGCCATGACCACTAACATTATCACACCATCCAAACCTTGTATTTGTGATGTCATACAGTGTGAAAGCTATCACACCATCCGAACCTCATATTTATGATGTCATACAGTGTGAAAGCTATCACACCATCCAAACCTCGTATTTGTGATATCATACAGTGTGAAAGCTATCACACCATCCGAACCTCATATTTGTGATGTCATACAGTGTGAAAGCTATCACACCATCCAAACCTCACATTTGTGATGTCATTCAGCGTGAAAGCTATCACACCATCCAAACCTTGTATTTGTGATGTCATTCAGTGTGAAACTATCACACCATCCAAACCTTGTATTTGTGATGTCATACAGTGTGAAAGCTATCACACCATCCAAACCATTCAGCGTGAAAGCTATCACATCATCCAAACCTCGTATTTGTGATGTCATACAGTGTGAAAGCTATCACACCATCCAAACCTCATATTTGTGATGTCATACAGTGTGAAAGCTATCACACCATCCAAACCTCGTATTTGTGATGTCATACAGTGTGAAAGCTATCACACCATCCGAACCTTGTATTTGTGATGTCATACAGTGTGAAAGCTATCACACCATCCAAGCCTCATATTTGTGATGTCATACAGTGTGAAAGCTATCACACCATCCAAACCTCGTATTTGTGATGTCATACAGTGTGAAAGCTATCACACCATCCGAACCTTGTATTTGTGATGTCATACAGTGTGAAAGCTATCACACCATCCAAACCTCATATTTGTGATGTCATACAGTGTGAAAGCTATCACACCATCCAAACCTTGTATTTGTGATGTCATTCAGCGTGAAACTATCACACCATCCAAACCTTCTATTTGTGATGTCTATTAATGACCATTGAGGGAGGAATTGGTTGTGTGGTAAGATGATGTAATGCCACATGATAAGGCTTAGTCAGTGGCCAACACTTGGATAGGGGTGTTGTACATGTACCTTAAAATTGAGAAGCAGACAGGGAATTATGCAAGAGACTGTTATTAACCTCTTACTTGCTGTCTTCATGGGGTTTGTTGGAGGGGGGGGCATGAGCAGAGCTATTCCTATTGGTTGGCATTGGCAGCAGAATTCAAAGAGCCAGCCAAATTAAATAATCTTACGTAACATAGCATGATCATATAGAGTACCATGTGATCAGTCAATTCTCTGATTTTTCAAATGTACATGTGACAATGAATGTAGAGTTTCACTTCTCTGGCTTTTCAAAGGTACAGAAAATGGATTTTGAGTCTCCACATCAAACTTTTTTTATGGATCTGTGCTGGCCCACCACCACCCCAGTCACCACCCATTAATGACTACATCGTAGGTTGTGCCCTTATGTTGTTCATGTGCATGGGGCTACCATGGGATAGGATATTTTTTCACCCAATCAGATACTCATAAGCTATACTAATAACGTAAAGGTCATGCCCGTTAAATACACTTCTTTTACAGTTTTAAATAGGAACAATATAAGAATATTTTCTTCATGCTGGGATCAGCCTAGCTCTATTCTACAAATCTGGGATCAACCCAGAATACATTTGCATGCTGGGATCAGCCTAGCACATAGTCTACTTAAGTTAGGATCAGCCCAGAATACACTTGAATGCTGAGATAAGCCTAGCACAGATTTTACTTGAGCTGGAATCAGTCTAGTACAGTCCACAGAAGCTGGAATCAGCCCAGATTACACTTTAATGCTGGGATCAGCCTAGCACCAATTATCCTTGAGCTGGGATTGGCCTGTAATACACAGTAATGCTGGGATCAGCCTAGCATAGATTTACTTGAAGATGGGATCAGCCCTGAATATACTCAAATGCTGGGATCAGCCTAGCACCAATTCTATTTGAACTGGCATTAGCCCTCAGCCCAGAATACACTGTAATGCTGGGATCAGCCTAGCACCTATTTGGAATCAGTCTTTTACATTGAGCTCGGATCAGCCTAGCACCAATTCTATTTGAGCTGGTATCAGCCCTCAGCCCAGAATACACTGTAATGCTGGGATCAGCCTAGCACTGATTGGGAATCAGTCTTTTATATTCTGTCAGCCACACTTTTCCCCAATCGCATACTAATAAGCTATACTTATAACGAAATGGTCATGACCATTAAATACATTACTTTCACAGTTTTAAATAGGAAAAATATAAGAATATTTTCTTCATGCTGGGATCAGCCTAGCTCTATCCCACGAATCTGGGATCAACCCAGAATACACTCTTATGCGGGGATCAGCCTAGCATAGATTTAGTTAAGATGGGATCAGCCTAGAATACATTAGCATGCTGGGATCAGCCTAGCACATAATCTACTTATGCTAGGATCAACCCAGAGTACCTTGTAATGCTGGGATCAGCCTAGCACTGATTGGAAATCAGTCTTTTACATTGAGCTGGGATCAGCCTAACACCAATTGTACTTGAGCTGGATCAGCCCAGAATACACTGTAATGCTGGGATCACCCTAGCACTGATTGGGAATCAGTCTTTCACATTCAGATTCTAGCCCATGAGTAACCCCAACAGAGAGAGCCAAATATTTTTAAAATAATGAAATTAGGTATTGATGTTATTTTATTTATGAATCTGATGTTGTAGAATATTGGTAATAATGAATAGTGGCACGTTTGAGAGATATTAGGGAGAGAGTGAGTGAGAGAGACAAATGCATATACTCATGTATCCTATATTTCTTACAATGCATGTATTAAATCATTTCTTGTAAAATTCAGTATTGTTTTGTTGTGCATAAACCTCATATTTGTGATGCCATACAGCGGGAAAGCTATCACACCATCCAAACCTCATATTTATGATGTCATACAGTGTGAAAGCTATCACACCATCCGAACCTCATATTTATGATGTCATACAGTGTGAAAGCTATCACACCATCCAAACCTCATATTTGTGATGTCATACAGTGTGAAAGCTATCACACCATCCAAACTTCATATTTGTGATGTCATACAGTGTGAAAGCTATCACACCATCCAAACCTCATATTTATGATGTCATACAGTGTGAAAGCTATCACACCATCCAAACCTCATATTTATGATGTCATACAGTGTGAAAGCTATCACACCATGCAAACCTCATATTTGTGATGTCATACAGTGTGAAAGCTATCACACCGTCCAAACTTCATATTTGTGATGTCATACAGTGTGAAAGCTATCACACCATCCAAACCTCATATTTGTGATGTCATACAGTGTGAAAGCTATCACACCATCAAAACCTCATATTTGTGATGCCATACAGTGTGAAAGCTATCACACCATCCAAACCTCATATTTGTGATGTCATACAGTGTGAAAGCTATCACACCATCCAAACCTCATATTTATGATGTCATACAGTGTGAAAGCTATCACACCATCCAAACCTCATATTTATGATGTCATACAGTGTGAAAGATATCACACCATCCAAACATCATATTTATGATGTCATACAGTGTGACAGCCATAATCACTCAGCCTGCATCATTGCATCCCTGTATATTGATTTTAATTACTGACTGGATGTAGATTCTTACCTCTATTATAATGTCTGTGTTGGGACTGGATCGGTAAAGTGTGACCCTCTCATTCCAGTCAGGATTTAGAGTGTTTACTTTGTGTGGTGTCCTCAGAGTCTTACCCTCCCACTTGATTACACAGTAGGGGTCAGCAGCTGAATTACACAAATTGATAACTTGTAAACTACACACTCTTAAATTTTGTATGACCTTACCTGAGAACTATATGGTGATAAATTTGGTAATCAAAGGTAAAAATGTACAAGAAATTTACATAAACTTGTACAGGTTTTTTCAAAAACGTATGAATTTGTTTAGTGATCTGTGAATATTGATTGATTTTTGCTCACAGACATGGTTCTGCCATAAACTCTAACATCTGATCAATTAATTACCATACATACTCATTTATAAGTATAGCCCCACTGCAAAATGAACAGAGACCTGCCATTGTTATATGTGCTGTTAGATATGGGTCTATTCAGTTTGTAAGGATTAATTAGTAGAACAAAGAAAGTAGACCCTAATCTACTGGCACATTATGTGATAGCAGATAAGAGTCTATCTTGTTTGGAACTGCATGTAAGCAAGTACATATGGTAGTTGGAATTGACATGTAAATGTAAGTATAGCCCCACTGCAAAATGAACAGAGACCTACCATTGTTATATGTGCTGTTAGATATGGGTCTATTCAGTTTGTAAGGAGTAATTAGTAGAACAAAGAAAGTACACCCTAATCTACTGGCACATTATGTGATGGCAGATAAGAGTATGTTTTTTGGAATTGACATGTAAGCAAGTAAATATGGTAGATTTGTTACCATACTTTATTCCTAAGATCTTTCTAGGATTTTAATCAAACAAGGTACACCCTGATTTGCTGCACATTATGTGCCATTAGAGGGAAATTATGATTTTCTTTCTGATTGATAATGCACCATTATTTGAAATATTTCATGAATTGCACAAGAAATTTAGACCAGTCTACACAATTTGAGTGATTTTTTATTGTCTGTACCCTAGCAATATAAACACATTAATTTTCATTTGTTCAATACTCCAACACTTCACAAGAGATCATGCTTAAAAGGAATTATGGGTAATATATGTATGACTATAACATTTGCTGAATAACACTCAGTGTTGTACATTATGTGGAGGATTGTAAATATCCCCTGTACTTTCCTATGCATGCCCTCCTGTCTGGCAAATATCAAGAAATTCACTATTTTTCTTTAGTACAGACCCATCCATGTCTATGTTGGCTGCACCCACAGTCAAAGTTGCAACAGGCAATAAAACTTTATGATGGCAGTGAAAAACCAGTTTTTATGATAGAAGTTGATATTAACACTTATAAATGTCCAAGTTTAATGTTCAGATGTTATATTAAAATTATTGTTTAGTGATATACTTTGAAATATTAGTGATATACTTTGAAACATTGGCTAACTTTTCATTAAATTCATATAGGTTAATTTCAAACAGAGCCTCGTGAAATCACTCAATGGCTGTAACAATAATAACAGCATATGTACAAAGCCTTGAGAAACAATCAACAGCTTTACAATATAACAAATGACTATTGGAAAGAGCTTTGAGAAACACTCATTTGCTCTATATTCAAACCTGCACTTATTATTGTTATTATTATTATTATTCCTCCTATTTCTATTGAATTGTAACAAACATTATTATTTGAACAAAGTCTGCAAAAAACACTGGATATAACCTCACAGGATCATGAAAATACTGCCTGAATACTATTTAACTGATCAAGCAGATATTTAAGCTGAAGTTGCTGATTTAAAACATGGCAATGAATGAATAAATAATAAGAAAGGTTTTAGTACACAGATGTATATTTGAAAACTTAGTTTTAGACCTGTCCAAAATTTGCTATAAAAGAAACAATATTTTCTTTGCATTTATTGATGTAAATATCATGAAATAACTAGGAATTATGATTCACGGAAAATAATAATACCTTTTCTTTGCACACTTCTTTATATGGTATTTGTAGTTAAAAAAATTACCACGCTCTGTCTAAACCTATGGAGCTCTTAAGAAGAACTTCTGAAACCTGAACAGGTCCCAGCAGAGATGCTGACAGGCCTTTTATACCTCCTGCGGATTTCTGAAGAATTCGGCGCTTGACAGTGAAAATTCTGCCTTTTGCTGGATAGCAACTGCAGGGAAATATTCTGCCAGCACATGTTTGCAGGAACAACCATACTTTGCTACCGATAGCAACAAAAATGCCCATTAATTACCAATTGAAATTAAAATCCTATATATAACCCAGAGTGTTTGCTAAGTGTGCATACAACAAATTTATTTCTCAATGGTCAAAATTTGTAATACAAATAAACGTTTAGCTTTAAAAGGAGTCATGTCGTAAGCATGTGCTAACCATTAAGCGAGATAATGACAGGAGTGTTCTAAATTTAGAAACAAGACAAATGCCATGGATAGTTACACATGCATTTCTGGCATAATAACATCATGAAATTTAAATGATAATTTATGATCAGTTTATATGGGAATAAGAAATATGCCTGGGAATCATAACAATCATAATTTAAGAGTTTAAATGATAATTTATGATCAGTTTATATGAGAATATGAAATATGTCTGGGAATCATACCAATCATAATTTAAGAGTTTAAATGATAATTTATTATCAGTTTATATGGGAATATGAAATATGCATTGGAATCATACCAATCATCGCTTGGTATTGCATAACAGTAGGTATTAATAAATAAATTAATATTGACTTTCGATGTTGAAAACACTCACCATCTAGCTACGATGTCCCCTCTACGAAATAGAGGCTCTAGTAGTACTACTACTACTACTACTACTCATGCTGCTTTACCATTGAAAGCTTTACAATTAATGAACTTAACTTGAAACTGTTTAAAAAATATAGAAGCACGATTTCCTGCCCATTACAGTATTATGATAAACAGGCAGATAAAGACTGAACACTAACAGTAGATGAGAGAAAAATCAGAAGAGAAAATTCCGGAGTACAGCTCTTTTCAGGTAAACCAGACAGTTAGACATATAAAAGTGTCTTTATGGGTTACCTGAGCACTTTATAAGTGTCTAAGGAACAGGTGATAGGTCAAGTGCAATGCAGACAACAAAATTAAGATGGCAAAGCTGTCAAAGCATGTTCATTATCTCAAAGTCTTTTTCCCCACTCCTAGCGCATATCACATTAATTTTCTTTGCACCTCTGAAATTGTGTCCCGAAAATTGAAGGACAGGGAGACACAATGTGCCCTGCCCTTGTAAACCTCTGTTCAACACAACACTCCTGTCATTATATATAAATAACATTTAAATGGATAAAAGTCAGATTGACACTTTATGTAAATTTTACTTACATTTTCCTTTGTCCTGTGCTTCTAGACCCTCAGCTTTTGCTATGGTAATCTGTGTGACAGCTACTTTTCTCCTGCCATAGATTCGAGCACAGCATTTTCCTGGCTGGGGCTCATCATGGACTAACTCACTAAAACACCAAGTGACAAGTTATTATATCAGGACCTAGTTAAGTTTGTTATAACTTTCTATTCTTGTGACACGATTTTGAACTTTAAAAAGGAAGCAACACTACTACATATAAATTTAGCCTCATATCCCACCAGTCGTTTAACTAGTCTTAAGGCAGGGCTGGATGATTCATAACCATATTAGTCATTGACCTAGTCTTAACACATTAACCCCTGGCAACGAGTTAACGTTGCAGGAGGTAGTAGCCTACTGCCAAGTTCTATAGCATCATGGTCATGCATGATACACTAAAGTGGGTGGTATTATAGAAAGGTAGATAAATGTAGCTCTACAATGATACCAAATAATCTGGAATTTCTAGTTGCACTACAAAATACAGAGATAAAAACCTCAATTTTTGGACCTGATTTTTTCTACCCAAAATTGGCCATTGGGTTCGAATCTGATTTTGTGTCTGGATTTTAGACTTTTTGGTCTCAGATCTAAGGCAAACCGGCCATGATACAAAAAGCCAATGAAAAATGATGTTTCTAACACAACTAGGCAGTATGTTATTAAAAGATCACCTGGGATTTTGTGTTTTTGGATGCATTCAAAATAGCTTTCAAAATGTGTTTCCTACTCGAATTTCAGGCGAAAACGACAAAAACCTCTGGGGTTGTGATAAGGAAGGGCTGGATGATTCAAGTTGCAGCAGAAGACAGTTGTTATATGCATTCACCTTTTCTGGTTTGAGTGCTAGTGTGTCAACATATAATTTAAGACCATGTATTAACATGTTATAATAATATAAGACCATGTATTAGCATGTTATAATAATATAAGACCATGTATTAACATGTTATAATAATTTAAGATTGTGTATTAACATGTTATAATAATTTAAGACCGTGTATTAACATGTTATAATAAATCTGAGTATCAAGCAAATTTCAAACAAACTAGATCATGTGGATTATTTTAACCTAATGTCCATACACCTGAGAAGTATCATGACATAATACATTTTAAACGTATGTGTTTCTATTCCTATTATATACTTTGACACACAAATTCACCTGTGATCTACATCCTCGACAATATCTGATTGATTACTCCAACTGTACCATATATTTTTCCTTAGGTGGTGCTCTACAGTAACTGTTTCATATTTTGCATAGGGTTAGAACTTTTAAGAAAAAGAATTTCCCCAGGTTTCCTCACTGGTTATACTGGCTATTTAAAAAAGACCTTGTATATCTTAGGTATTGTTCAAAGAACCTTTAATTCCCTTTATTTTGGTGAATGGCTGATGGGTGTAATATGGGTTATAGAGTATACAGCTTGGCCTTACTCCAGATGTGCACCTTTCAAAAAAGTGCTAGCTCCACTTGGTCATTTTCATTTCCTGATCTTCAGAGGTAAATTGTAAAAAAAATAAGAGGAAGGAAAATGACATGAGTATATAATGAAAAGGTTACTGCATTTGTATGGGAAAATATAAGCTTGTTTTCTCGGATTATAACTGCACTCCCAAGATTGTGCAGTATTACTCAGAAAATACTCATATTTTCCCATAAAAATGCAAATTCAGATGTCTATCTCACATGATTTTTCAATAACTATGATAAAAAAGTTCATGCTAACAAAAAGGTTAAAAAATGTGAAAAAATATAAAATCTGTTGTAATGTCCTGATAATCATTGCAGGTCATCTAAAAATGAATACACATATACCCATCAAATTTCATTTATCTCACAAGGTCATTTTGTAACTGCAAAGAAAGTTTTTTTTGTAAAGAACACCGAGACCCAAAAGTATTAAAATGTTTCAACAAGCTGAAAAATTGCTGCTTTCTGCAATGACCTGAAAATCAAACTAAATCATCCACACACGAATACACATGTCTATCAAATATCATTTCTTTACCTCAAGTGCTTTTAATTAATTGTACAAGACTGTTTTCCAAAATATTCAGAGTTAAAAAAAACTGCAAAAGTCTGAAAAATGTATATAATAATGTGCAAATTTAATCATGTCACCCAATCATGACCATGATAAAATCTTACAATTTCAAGGTTCAAAGAGGTTCAAAGTCCATATGTTTGGTTTTTTTGGTCTTTCTGTGCAATAAAAATGATTCTGGATGTACATACTAAAAGCAGGAATATGATAATCTGTTTTGTTGACAGAGACCTTTGATATGCTGTACTTACAAAAGGTTGGGATTACTGCTTGCATACATCCTGAGTATGAAATCTCCAGCATTCCCAGGGTCAAAGGTTGAGGGTATAATAAGATATCTCCCCTTCTTTAGTTTGACACGATTGAAGATGCTGCGGGAGTTGACAAATGGTCCAGATGCTATTCGCTCAAGTCTGTCATGCATTCTGTACTTCCTGTTCATGTCCGCCTGATGACAAATGAAATAGCTATGTACAGTAAATACCTGTTCCATGAAACCCACCTGCATCTGTCTGTTAGTATAACCCATGGATTCATAAACTTTTCTTGAACAGTTGTCAGGCGTGAATGGAACACTTCACATATCAGCATATAAACTTTAGACCTATTGTAACTTTCTTCGATATTTTCAGTTGAATACACCAACTGATGTTTATGATATGCAGCTTTCTAACATTTTTATGCAAAGTTTAACATTGTTTACAGTGATGAAATATGCTTTCTGCTTTAGCCCATGAGACAGAGAAAGAAGTCTTCACATATCATTTTACACTGTTTAGCCCATGAGACAGAGAAAGAAGTCTTCACATATCATTTTACACTGTTTAGACCAACTAAACAAAGGTGTCAGCTGAATGAGCAATAAATGCAGAAGATATGTCACTTTAAAAAATTTAACACAACTAGTTGACAATGATGAACCAAGCTTAAGCAGATGAGACAAGACAGAAACTTCAAGCATATCAGTGTATAAACTTAGACCTAGTGTGATATGATCAAAGAGAAAAACTCCAACCATATCAGTGTATAAACTTAGACTTAGTGTGATATCATCAAAGAAAAAATCTCCAAGCATATCAGTGTATAAACTTAGACCTAGTGTGATATCATCAAAGAGAAAAACTCCAACCATATCAGTGTATAAACTTAGACCTAGTGTGATATCATTAAAAAAAAAATCTCCAAGCATATCAGTGTATAAATTTAGACCTAGTGTGACAGCATCAAAGAGAAAAACTCCAAGCATTTCAGTGTATAAACTTAGACCTAGTGTGATATGATCAAACAGAAAAACTCCAAGCATTTCAGTGTATAAATTTAGACCTAGTGTGACAGCATCAAAGAGAAAAACTCCAAGCATTTCAGTGTATAAATTTAGACCTAGTGTGACATCATCAAAGAGAAAAAATCCAAGTATATCAAATTATAAACTTTTCTCCCATAGTAATAATGGCCTTACAGTTTCAGCTGAATGCAACCACTGATGTACAAGGTATGTCACTTTCAAAAGCAGTAATGCAAAACTAAAACATTGTTTACCATGATGCTTAATCAGGTGGGATAAGCAAAAGGGGAATTCCTAGCATATCACAGCATATCATTTTGACCTAGTGTGATATCATCAAAGAGAGAAACTCTTAGCATATCACAACATATCTTTTAGACCAAGTGTGATATGATCAAAGAGTCTGACTTGAATATATTAAGTGATATATACAATACGTGTCTTTTAAAACTTAACACAAAATTTTAACTTAGTCATGATGAACCAGAAAAGTGACAACTTTCTTTTTATGATTACGCAGAGGCATATACACCACTCCCTCGATAACTCATGCACTGATAACTCGAAAACCCGTTTATAATGCGAGGTCAGGCATGGATCCCATTTTTTAAACCAGAAAATACCCAAAACTTGATCCCTATTTGTTGAACATGAAGAAAATCGCTATCAAAACAGGCAACAGAAACTATGATATATCGCTTGTTTTATCATCGAAAAAGGTAGATAGGACCTGGAAATTTTAATCAACATTACGAAATATCAAATTTAAAAATAGGTCATACAATATTTTACATTTTCTTTCCAAACAACATTCCTAGTACACTGCAATTAACAATATGTAAGGAGATTTCGATCAATGAAAATGTCACTTAATGCTGAGTGGAGGCAGTACTTTAATAAATAAATACAAATTAAATAATATTTTATCAATTGAAATTTGTGTTCTAGTTCTATCTTTTAGTTCTTTTTAAGTGTAATCGTCATAAATGCAATGTGTCCTGTTGTAATTAAACGTAAAATGCGTCACAGCTGTGTCTACGAGTGTTTCTCAGAAAACCTAAACAAGTGCTGACCATGTTTTGATAACTGACTTGTGGAAGTATTAGTTCTATTGTTGCACTGAATTAAAAGCTGGCCTTCTTTGTATTATCAGTCTTTTGAATCAAATAAAGGAGGTGAAAAAAAAAGAAATGTTAAAGGCACAAAACTCCTACGAACTTAAGTTCTAGCAGCTCCAGTCGTATGTAGGGTGAGCTCACTTCATTTGATCAATCGAACATTGCTATAAATGTTATTGTGTATGTAACATATACTACTTTAAATTAATCAACACTTTCATAACTGTGATCAAAGATAACAAGGCAGCCAAGTAAAATGAATTCTTAGTAAATAAAGAGCTTGATTTCACAGATATGTTCCATTGTGGGCAAGCAAGTTTCAGAGAATTCTTGAACTGGTACTTAGAGATATCCTCAAGGATGATAAGAAGTTTCATTATTACTTCCAGTGAAATCATGATATCAATGTTGTACTAATTGAAAAATACAAAAATTGAGTTTCGATGTAGACGATTGTCTCACGAAATAAATGTTACATGTTTTTGAAAGAAAGATTCTTGTTTGGTGGTGTATCAACAGTTAGTCTAGTTCCCTGCTCTGTGGGCTCCCAATTTGGTAGGATACTATTAAATATCAATATGGGAACCAGACTCATCAAGAAAACAAAAAGCAATGATGTAATACACAGATTTTTCGTGTGCGCTTGATGTTTATTGACATCAGTTGGAATGATCTTTCACATGTTAGACATTTTGAAAATAAATTTTATTTAAACAGAATAATGAACAACTTCTTTAGAAAAAGCACATTATTAAAAATTATTATCAATGTGATTGTAAAATGAGGATTCAGTCATTAAAGAAGCCCATTTTCCTAACGCCACACCCCCCTTCCCAGTTTTCTTGATGTCAAAACGAATTTTTTTCTTCAATTTCTGGAGGTCCCTCAGTATCCGTGCCCTCCCTTATAGTGCGGTCTATGTTTGTGGACCCAGTTGTGCATAAGTTATCAAGGGAGAGGCGTAAAGTGCCAATAAGGTCTGATCTCTATACAGTCACATTCAAAAGGTTCCATTGTTTAGGGGAAATAAACCTGCTACAGAAACCATTGATCTTATTTGTATGCCATCCCATGAACTTGGATGAATGACAGAATGTCAGCCTTTCCATTTGTTTATACTTTTTTCCCCCACTTTACTTGTGTTCTAATTTTAGTAAACTACAACCTAAGTTTCATGCTTCTGTAACTTCAGTTTAAAGTTTAATAGACCATTTTCTGTTGTTCTGTGACTGTTGTCCATACATTTGCATCTGTTTGTGATTTTGTGAGTATAAAAAGATCTGCCAGAATGAGGTATCCTGTAACCTAAACAAAAATTTGGGGTGGGTGGATGTTAGAAAGGACCATTACAACAAATGTTATTCATAACAGTCTGGGTGAAAAGACATTAGTTGTGTGGTTTTAAGACATGGTTCATGAGGAGGCATGTTTTATTGATTTTTTACAACAATTTTTGTCTTTCTCATTCTAAGTTAAACTAGAAATATGTCTCTATGACATTAATCCTCAGCCAGTAACTGAGAGGCAAAGTTCTAAGTCAACTAGGATCATAACTTTGTACAATTTCGTAACAGTTGCAAACTGAACTTGACCAAAGTTTCTAAGCATCATGCTAAACTTGGATTGAACCCATGCAGTACTTAGCATTATCAACTAGAACAAAATTCATAATAAACAAGATACAATTTGATGTGACAAGACAGAACAAAGCTCATGACAAGTAAGATATGATTTGATGTGACAAAACAGGACAAAACTGAAGATGAGCAAGGTATGATTTGATGTGACAAGACAGGACAAAGCTCATGACAAGTAAGATATGATTTGATGTGACAAAACAGGACAAAACTGAAGATGAGCAAGGTATGATTTGATGTGACAATGAGAGGACAAAGCTCATGACAAGTAAGATATGATTTGATGTGACAAAACAGGACAAAACTGAAGATGAGCAAGGTATGATTTGATGTGACAAGACAGGACAAAATTCATGACAAGTAAGATATGATTTAATGTGACAAAACAGGACAAAATTGAAGATGAGCAAGGTATGATTTGATGTGTCAAGACAGGACAAAATTCATGACAAGATATGATTTGATGTGACAAGACAGGACAAAATTCATGACAAGTAAGATATGATTTGATGTGACAAGACAGGACAAAATTCATGACAAGTAAGATATGATTTGACGTGACAAAACAGGACAAAACTGAAGATGAGCAAGGTATGATTTGATGTGACAAGACAGGACAACATTCATGACAAGCAAGATATGATTTGATGTGACAAGACAGGATAAAACTGAAGATGAGTAAGGTATGATTTGATGTGACAAGACAGGACAAAATTCATGACAAGCAAGATATGATTTGATGTGACAAGACAGGACAACATTCATGACAAGCAAGATATGATTTGATGTGTCAAGACAGGATAAAACTGAAGATGAGTAAGGTATGATTTGATGTGAAAAGACAGGACAAAATTCATGACAAGCAAGATATGATTTGATGTGTCAAGACAGGATAAAACTGAAGATGAGTAAGGTATGATTTGATGTGACAAGACAGGACAAAATTCATGACAAGCAAGATATGATTTGATGTGTCAAGACAGAACCAAATTGAAGACGAGCAAGGTATGATTTGATGTGACAAGACAGGACAAAATTCATGACAGAAAGAAATGATTTGATGTGACAAAACAGGACAAAATTGAAGATGAGCAAGGTATGATTTGATGTGACAAGACAGGACAAAATTCATGACAAGCAAGATATGATTTGATGTGTCAAGACAGAACCAAATTGAAGACGAGCAAGGTATGATTTGATGTGACAAGACAGGACAAAGTTCATGACAGAAAGAAATGATTTGATGTGACAAAACAGGACAAAATTGAAGATGAGCAAGGTATGATTTGATGTGACAAGACAGGACAAAATTCATGACAGAAAGAAATGATCTGATGTGACAAAACAGGACAAAATTGAAGATGAGCAAGGTATGATTTGATGTGACAAGACAGGACAAACTTCATGACAAGCAAGATATGATTTGATGTGACAAGACAGGACAAAATTCAAGACAAGCAAGATATGATTTGAAATGTCAAGAGAGGACAAAATTCATGACAAAAAGAAATGATTTGATGTGCAAGACAGGACAAAATTAATGACAAGCAAGAAATAAGTAGACGTGATAAGACAGGACAAAATAACACTATATGCTGATCCATAATGGGGTCTAATAAAATGTATTGGGCCAGATAGTATGGTTTTACAACAAGTCTGGTGGTGAGGGAGATTCTAAATGAATATTACACTAGACAGCTGCACAATATTCATTCAAGATTTATATTCTGAAGAAATATAAAACTCACAAACGTCTCAATGAAGAATGATTAATAACATTTAGAGCACGCTATTATACAGGTATGAGAATGTCACCAAGCCTGGTGTGATTTGCTTTGTGACATCACAGGTATATCGCCTGTCTGAGTTTGTCATATCATTGTGATGTCAATGATGTAAGCATAACTTCAAGTTGTCATATCATTGTCGTGTCACTGATGTAAGCATGTTTTCAAGTTGTCATGTCTACAGAAGAGTGGCATCTCCTTAAAATCCACTACAATTATACATGGCTGCAACCAAATAGCTGCCTCTGTGAATCATTTACCTTGAGAATAGAGAAGCAAATGATGTAATTCTCTGTGAATCATTTACCTTGAGAACGGTGAAGCCAATGATGTAATTCTCTGTCATTCATTTACCTTGAGAATGGTGAAGCCAATGATGTAATTCTCTGTGACTCATTTACCTTGAGAACAGTTAAGCCAATGATGTAATTCTCTGTGACTAATTTACCTTGAGAATGGTGAAGCAAATGATGTAATTCTCTGTGAATCACTTACCTTGAGAATAGTGAAGCAAATGATGTAATTCTCTGTGAATAATTTACCTTGAGAACGGTGAAGCCAATGATATAATTCTCTGTGATTCATTTACCTTGAGAATGGTGAAGCCTATGATGTAATTCTCTGTGACTCATTTACCTCGAGAACAGTTAAGCATATAATGTAATTCTCTGTGACACATTTACCTTGAGAATGGTGAAGCCGATGATGTAATTCTCTGTGACTCATTTACCCTGAGAACAGTTAAGCCAATGATGTAATTCTCTGTGACTCATTTACCTCGAGAATGGTGAAGCCAATGTTGTAATTCTCAGTGACTCATTTACCTTGAGAACAATGAAGCCTATAATGTAATTCTCTGTGACACATTTACCTTGAGAATGGTGAAGCCGACGATGTTAATTCTCTGTGAATCATTTACCTTGAGAATGGTGAAGCAAATGATGTAATTCTATGTGACTCATTTACTTTCAGAATGGTGAAGCCAATGATGTAATTCTGTGAATCATTTACCTTGAGAATGGTGAAGCCAATGATGTAATTTTCTGTGAATCATTTACCTTGAGAATAGTGAAACCTATGATGTAATTCTCTGTGAATCATTTACCTTGAGAATGGTGAAGCCGACGATGTTAATTCTCTGTGAATCATTTACCTTGAGAATGGTGAAGCAAATGATGTAATTCTATGTGACTCATTTACCTTCAGAATGGTGAAGCCAGTGATGTAATTCTGTGAATCATTTACCTTGAGAATGGTGAAGCCAATGATGTAACTCTCTGTGAATCATTTACCTTGAGAATGGTGAAGCAAATGATATAATTCTACGTGACTCATTTACCTTCAGAATGGTGAAGCCTATCATGTAATTCTGTGAATCATTTACCTTGAGAATGGTGAAGCCAATGACGTAATTCTCTGTGAATCATTTACCTTGAGAATGGTGAAGCCTATGACGTAATTCTCTGTGACTCATTTACCTCGAGAATGGTGAAGCCTATGATGTAATTTTCTGTGAATCATTTATCTTGAGAACAGTGAAGCCAATGATGTAATTCTCTGTGAATCATTTACCTTGAGAATAGTGAAGCCAATGATGTAATTCTCTGTGAATCATTTACCTTGAGAATGGTGAAGCCTATGACGTAATTCTCTGTGAATCATTTACCTTGAGAATAGTGAAACCTATGATGTAATTCTCTGCACCTTTATCCCTGTCCACTCTCTTGTCCGATTGCTCCAGGGACACCATAATCTCATCTTCATCATCCTCAATATCAAATATATACTGGAAAAATGTGAAAGTTATGATTTTTAAAGGAAAATCTTTATGATATGGATAAAAGCAAATAATCAAATATTACTGACAAAGAAACAGAAAAGAACAAACGACAAAAATAGGAATTGTTATC
This sequence comes from Sinohyriopsis cumingii, assembly GCA_028554795.2. Classification (NCBI taxonomy): domain Eukaryota; kingdom Metazoa; phylum Mollusca; class Bivalvia; order Unionida; family Unionidae; genus Sinohyriopsis; species Sinohyriopsis cumingii. Next base: position 15,665,710 of record CM068828.1, on the reverse strand, counting down.
TTTTAAAAGAATCATTGTGGAAAAATATTGCTCTGTTTTTCCAGGAAGGTTTCATTTATATAACTGCTCAATGTTTTTTCAGATTTCCGTATATCTTGCAAATATACCAAGATTGACTGTAAACAAATTTGAAATGAATTTAAAAGTATATGCCTGCATAGGACAGTTATTTATCTTTACAAATGACTGAGACATTTATTTCTGTCTTTAAAAATGATTGATATATTTATTTGTCTTGATAAATGACTAAGTCATTTATTTCTGTCTTTATAGATGAGAGTCATTTATTTCTGTCTTTATAGATGAGAGTCATTTATTTCTGTCTTCATAAATTAATGAGACATTTACTTAAGTCTTTATAAATTACCAAGTCATTTATTTCTGTCTTTATAAATGACTCAGTCATTTATTTCTGTCTTTATAAATGACTGAGTCATTTATTTCTGTCTTTATAAATGACTTAGTCATTTATTTCTCTTTTTATAAATGACTGAGTCATTTATTTCTGTCATTATAAATGACTGGTTCATTTATTTCTGTCTTTATAAAGGACAGAGTTATTTATTTCTTCTGCCGCTCTGGTGGTCTAGTGGTAAGAGAATCTGCCTCAGATGTGGGAGGTCACGGGTTCGAACCCCGGCAGAGTCATAACAAAGACTTACAAAAATGGTACTAACAGCTGCCTCGCTTGGCACTCAGCATTAGGAGGTTAGTGTTAGGACTGGTCGGCCTGGTGTCAGGATAATGTGACTGGGTGGGACATCATGCTACATGTCTGCAGCATGATGCCCCAGTGCTAGACATCACTATAAACTGTCACACTGCAGACATCATAGCAATATGATTGAAAAATTGTTAAAGATATGTTTAAAAAAATCTAAATCACACACACACATTTATTTCTATCTTTAGAAAGAAAACAAAAGACCAATTTTTGTTGACTGTTAAAAGTGTTATGTCCAATTTAGCTTACAGAAAATTTCCCAATTATTTCTAACCACATGATACCAATAGGCAATAAATAAATGGGTTAAATAAATGGGTAATCAAAATTATGGCTACCAAAGGCAAAATTATAATAAAACAGCCAATAATATTAACTTCAAATTCCTAACCCAAAGAAGGCACAGAATTTTGCAATACTCTGGTAAATCTCTGTTCACATCTTTTAGCATTCTGCATAAATGACTTGGCTGACATTAACTGACTGCATCCCTCACACTGTGAAAAGCAGTGAAAGTGCTACAAATAACAATGGTGCGAAGATGTCAAACTGAATACTGTGTCCATAATGCTATAAATGGAAATAAGGTTACATAGAAAAGAAGAAACTTCTTTTTCCTGTGTCCTGAAAAAAAAAAAAAACGTGCTTTACTTACCTCACTGATCTGCCATGATTCCTGTTTTTGAACCAAGAAAAGACTATCAAATTTCCAAAAAGTGTCTGTCATGAAATCAAACAATGCATAAATCATCAATGTATTAAAAACTTGTATAAAAAATAATATAGGTATTTTCAAATGATCAGATTTGTTTGTGAAAGCTGAGTACTGGCTTTTACAAAATTAAAACCATTAAACATTCTTAGAACATATTTCCATGCCATTACACCAGTTTATTCCTTTACCTGGGGATTATTGAAAAATGAGTTATGGTTTCCACAGCCACCACACCTGTCTGGTCGTTTCCAAGTGCCCTTGACCTTTCCTTCCCGCCATGTCTTTTTCAGGGAGAAGAAGGACAGGTTGATAATATGACAAATATCCATACTGGTAAAGTATTTACAGAAATCCTCAAATGACATCCTGGAAATTAAATCAGATTGGAAAGTTTAAATTTCATTTTTCATTACAATATGAATGCATAGGAAAGATAAATAGAAAGAAAAAAATGAATGAAAGAAAGAAAACAGGTGTATCTATAACATAAAGTAGTAGTAGTACTAGTGGTAGTAGCTGAATACCTGCCATGTTGTTTCCTATGAAAATCATGATTTTCTATTCCCAAACCCACCAACATGACTCTACTTATATCCAATAAATTTAGTGTTTTAAAAAAAGAGGCCAAGATATAGGCAAACAGTTCAGTAGACCTTTTTTAACGCTGCCAGATAGATATTCACATTACCTCTAGCCTGTGAAAACAGAATACAGGTGTAATTTCCTGTTCAGTATATGCATTTGTTATATTGGTGACTAAAAGGTAAAGATTGTGGGAAATAAACATTTACCGCTCCACAGGTTACTGAAATGATAATCAATGTCCCCAATGATTTGAGTTGCCAGGGAATTGAAGATTGTTATGGTGAAAGCCATTAGCTTAATCCGAATAGGTAAGTTGCATGATGAGGAATAACCCAATTTATTGCAAGGCAAGCGAGAGAAGCATCTTAAAAAAAACAATTGCTATTACATTAGGTTGCCTTGCATGAGACTGGTGACATCGTCTTTGTTAAAGATGTTTTTAACTTTATAATCTGCTGTAAAGTGTCTTTAAACTTAGATTTGTACTCACACATGAGATCATGAGATGATAATGTACTCACACATGAGATCATGAGATGATAATGTACTCACACATGAGATCATGAAATGATAATGTACTCACACATGAGATCATGAAATGATAATGTACTCACACATGAAATCATGCAAAAACAAAGGCATGGTTATCTGGAATTGTTAGTAAATTATGTACTCACACATGAAATCATGAAATGGTAATACACTCACATGAAATCATGAAAAACCAAAAGCGTGTTTATTTGGAATGTTAATGTACTCACACATGAAATCATAACAAAACCAAAAGCATGGATATTTGGAATGGTATAGTACTGACACATGAAATCATGAAGAAACAAAAGCATGGTTATTTGGAATGGTATGTATTCACACATGAAATCATGAAAAAAATCATGAAAAACCAAAAGCATGGTTATTTGGCAAAATGTTGAAATGCAGCTGTCATCTACCATGAGCCACAATATTATCATGGTCATTGCATGCACAATGCATGTTCAGATACATAAACATCATTTTCTCTGGTCATTCAATAGAGTTTGAACAAAATCTCTAATGAGTGCAAAACTTCATATTAACAAGACTTTTATCACCTTCAAAACCTCCAATGAACTAATGAGGATGGCAAAGTTTGCATCGGCAAGTTAATAGTGTTCTGCAGTCCAACATATGTTGGCAATTAGGAGTAATTAATGACTAAATCATGGAAAGTAGATGCTCAGTCAATTCAAATTTTGCATGTTAACGGATATTAAAGACAGATATTTTGTGTATATTTATGCCTTCCTAAGACAGATGGTTTAAACAGTATTTATATGCAAATATAAGCATAGGACACATAAAAGCGAAGTTTTTATGTAAATTATTTCTCTGAGAATACTTACCCAACTTACTTAATTACTCTCATTAACATTACGATATAATCGAACAATCTACTCGATTCGCTACCAAAAAGATGAAAAATCATCTTTTGTGTCTATTTCGTACAGACAAAAGACAGTAAATCCTGCCCATTAACTCCCTTTGCCACCAGCAGGTTTCACCAGTTTTTAAGCTGAGCAATATGTGCACACAGATGCTCGCATGGTGGGGTGGGGTGGGGTGGTTCAGAGGTTTTGAAGTAATGTCATCAGATAAACATTCTCAAAGAAACATAATTTACTTCAACATTTGCTTTCTCTTTCAAATATATCTCTTGGATCCCACATGCCAATCACTGTAGTGAGACCTGGCAACAGATGAGTACCATAACTGTATGTACTGCATCAGTACATGCTGTCATTTCTGCTTGGGGCTTCTCCATAAGGGCCCCTGACATAAACCAATCCTGGTTCTTTAGTAACATAGGAACAAATTGTACATTGGGCATGACTCTGACTTGTTGATCAAGGGGACTGGAGAATGGGCACCATCGAGCTTGCAATGTCATCTGTAAGAGGCACATAAAAAGACAGCCTAGCAGAATCAAATGCATAATGAATAATCTGAGAAGTTACAACAACTCTCTCACCGAAATCCGACTTTTGTTGGAAACAGACTCAACCAGTTCTACTATCCAGGTTACACGATTGTGGGAAAGTTGTACCTGACTGAGGCTGGTGAGAAATGCCATACTCAAATGGCCATAACACTAAGATTAATGAAGAACGGATTTGTCCCAGTTCACAAGAAATCCTAGGCAATGTAAAAGTGAAAAAATCATTCCTGCCTTGGAGTAAAATTGAACTTACCATATGTTTTTGGAGGATGTCATCCAAGTATGCTCCCATTGTTGTGGAAGATGCCAAATGAAATAGTGAGAAAATCTATTTCATTATCGTGGTAAAGGCCCAATGGCTGACAGAACTTTCAACCGATAAACCATGCCATGGTAAGCAAACCGAAGGAATGTTCGTGGAGATGGGTGGATAGGGACATGAAAATATGGGTCCATCAGACCAAGACTAATTGATCTTGCTGTCTCCATCCTGAATTTTGGCAGTAGAATGTACTGGTTGAGGCAACTCAGATGGATGATTGGTCTCAACTTGTGCACCTTGTGCATGAGAAAAAGCCTTGAATAAACCCACAGAAATATCTTCACTGACTGTTTGGAGATGAGTGACCATATCTCATTTCATAAAAAGGTATATTTCACCCGGTCTGATGGTACAGGGGGTTTCAGGGAAAAGGGTGATCCAGTGAGAGTTAAAATGTTGGAAATGGTCGCCCAATGTTAAGCTGGCTATGGGCAGTGGAGTTAACATGTCAACATCTGTCGCTAGGAGGTTTGAATGCGAATAAACTTGTTTTCTTTGAATTCCTCCATGGTAATTTGGCCTCTTTGTCTGATGAGACTGTTGTCTTCTGGTATTGAACAGAGATCTAACCAAGTAGTGATCCCTTGCCCGTATTCCACCTATAATCATCTTTTGTGACTGTGACAGATTGTTCTGAAAAGCTGGAACAGGTTGTTCAGCAAGCTGGAGACTCTGAGGCAGGCAGTTCCTGAACTGCCTGCCTCCAAACTTATTGTTGCTTTGAGACCATGTCATCTTTTAATGTCCAAAGGTAATTATGAGCAGGTGTTTACAAGATACAATGTATTGCAACTTTTTAAGCATGGATTGACACTACAACAGCGCCATAGTCAAGGTAAAATAACAAATAATGTGTGACACAATAGTCCCAAAAATAAAAAGAGCACATTAATTGTCCAATCCATGTTTAATAATCTTCTCTGTCAATAACTGAAACTTTTTGTACATAATTCATTTTTCTTCTTTCAGTCCTAGTAAACTTGACCTTTTGAAACTGATATCAATATGGCTCCTCCATAACCTATGTGCCATCTATCCTATATGACAGGCACATACAAAGAATATTCTCTAGAATCTGGATGGATATTGTACTAAGTACCTGCTGTATGAAGGTGACTGGATACTGTACTAGGTACCTGCTGTGTCAAGGTGACTGGATATTGTACTAGGTACCTGCTGTGTCAAGGTGACTGGATATTGTACAAGGTACCTGCTGTGTCAAGGTGACTGGATATTGTACTAGGTACCTGCTGTATCATGGTGACTGGATATTGTACTAGGCACCTGCTGTATCAAGGTGACTAGATATTGTACTAGATACCTGCTGTAACAAGGTGACTGGATATTGCACTAGGCACCTGCTGTGTCAAGGTGACTGGATACTGTACTAGGTACCTGCTGTGTCAAGGTGACTGGATATTGTACTAGGTACCTGCTGTGTCAAGGTGACTGGATATTGTACAAGGTACCTGCTGTGTCAAGGTGACTGGATATTGTACTAGGTACCTGCTGTATCACGGTGACTGGATATTGTACTAGGCACCTGCTGTATCAAGGTGACTAGATATTGTACTAGGTACCTGCTGTAACAAGGTGACTGGATATTGCACTAGGCACCTGCTGTGTCAAGGTGACTGGATATTGTACTGGGTACCTGCTGTATCAAGGTGACTGGATATTGTACTAGGTACCTGCTGTATCAAGGTGAGTGGATATTGTACTAGGTACCTGCTGTATCAAGGTGACTGGATATTGTACTAGGTACCTGCTGTATCATGGTAACTCTAATCTAAAGTCTGAATTAAAGTACCAGTACTTCCTTTCAAAAGCCATACTAACACTAATGAGAATTGTTGATTTCCAACTAGCACTACATACAAACTGACCCAACAGTCATGATAATCCATGGTAAACTGACCAACAAAGAGTAAAAAAAAATCCATGGTAAACTACACATTTGTCCCTTACCAGACCTGTCAACCCTGGCAAGGCCTTCTTAAGAAGAGAGTAATTTTTTTTCTCGGTAAGTTAGACTAGTTTTCAGTAAGATAGGACAAAATGTGATGTACTGCATTTGTCAAGCTGGAAAAGATGCATCTCAAAGTTCAAAAGCATGATTCAAGACTGATACAGCACCAGTAAACATTGTGTGCAACTAAAACTAAACTGTTTGTAAAGTATACTTGGATCCTAATTATTTCCAGTACTATTTCATAAACTGCAGTCCCAACGGAGCTCAGCAACTTCTTGCTATCTCTCATCTTGACATAATTCTTAAACAAACAAACAAAAATCATGACAGTGATCATCCTTTTTGCCACAAGACATGCTTAAAAACACACATGATGTCCACTAAACACAATTATTGCCCTTCATGCTTTTTCCCCAAGAATCTGAATATTCCTTTCTATTCTTCTGTACAGACTATTACAACTTTTTAGGATTATTATTATCCCTTTCATCCTAAAACTGTATCGCTTGTTGGACGCCATTATTAAAAAATAAGCAACAGCAAGATCATGAAGGCACTGTGTATCACATAATATGTGTAGTTTAAAGCATCTGAGGTACTCCCATACAGTTTGGTTGCCTGACCAACTCTACTGAATCTTATTAGAAACCCTGATCTGAATCACACACAGACAAGCCAGGATCTGGATTTTACTACAAACAATTGTATTTCCACAATTTGTGCTTTTATTCCTTAAAGGAGACCAGAAACCAATGGAAATATAGAATAATAATAAAAGTACTATAGCAGAAAACCTTATTCTGAAGTATCATCTGCGACCGTAATGCCAATATTTAAATATTGGCTTATCTTCTAGGAGCTGAATTTCCGTGACCTCATATGCAAAATTTCCGCGCCTATTCGGTTACTTTCGGGATGTGACGTCATAGTAGCGACTCCAGCAGCCCAAGTGGAAGTTGCCAGAGTAAAAGACAAGACCATTTTGCGTTGCTTACGGGTGTATTAGAACATTAAGAAAAGCCTGTGGACATATTTTTTTTTTTCTTTTCCGAAAGACAAAGGCATAATGAAAGAATGGGTGCATTATTACAAACAAGTCGATTTCAAAGCAACACCATACAGCACTATGTGCTCGTTACATTTCTCAAAGAAATGTTACAAGAGGGATCATGAAAAAATAGCAGCTCAAAGATACGCAAATGCTAGGCCTAGACTAAAAGTTGGCGCTGTTCCAGACATACCTTTGTACATTTTAAATCCTGGGAAATGTGTGAGATACGAAAATAGGCAGAAGGACGAGTAAGTGACCACAAAATGCAACAATCAATCCACATATCTTTTATCTAAAACAGCAGTGCTAAAAACAAATCTGATAGCCCGACACCCTGGGCCCCTTCTGGTTTTAGTACCGGCCCATCCTGTATTCAAAGTGAGGTGCCCGTCAGGCTTGTCGAAACAAAAATTGTTTGCCTGAGGAAACTTTGATCGCGCTGGTGAAATGAGTAAATGTATTTTCAAGATGTTGACATACATGCCTTAACACGGGACAATCTAAATCAAATCACCATTGTCCTAGGTGAAATTTAGATTTGATTTTAATCAAATGGAAGCTTTGCTAAAAATAAGATTCTAAACCTGTCGTGTTTCGAGAAAACACAATTTTCAGTACTCTTATAACAATTAAAAATTTTAAAAAAATGCATTATATACATGTAGTATGCATAAACAGTAATCTGTAATAATTGGAACTGATATAAAACTATTCCTTGGGCAGTTTAAAAAGCAGCGATTAAAAAATAAGAGGTCAAAGTTTCACATTAACTGTCTGACAATAGAACGGGGGGGGTACTATTGACCCCCCCCCCCTTGCCCCAATGTGCGACCGCCCATTTAACGTGCCTTTTCTCCCTGTGATACGCCTTATTATCACCCCATGACAAGCCCCTTTTGCATATTCTGGTCAGTTCTGGCTAAATTGCAAAATAGCTCAAGTTTTGATTTAAGTACGCAAACAATAAAGCCAGTGTGACTAATGAACATAATCCTTATCCTTGCATTGATCTTGTGAAAAGGACTGCCCTTCGGACATACTTCCAAAGAAACCATGTTCGACAGTGTGTGTATGTGTAAGCACCAGCAATTGATTACCAAATAAACCATGCCTATTTTGTTGTTACTTACGATGCCATGGACTTCATTTTAACAGTTCAAATCTGTAGTCACAAGTTACTGTACATGTGGCAACTGTTTTTCTCAAGTTTTATGCCCCACCTTATTTCCTAATGTTTAAGTCTTAATGCATGTAACACTGTTTGCTGAATAAAATATTTATTCAGAATTAGTTCTTTAGGGTCACATATACTGCATGGTATATTTTGTTTTACTCCTTGTAATTTAATCATGGTAATTAAACTTTTCATATACGGTAGAGGAATGTCAGGTGTTAACTGGCCGAGTTTCTTTGGCGGAAATGGAGATGCGATTTTGCTTGCAGAGAAAATTTCAAAGTGATCATTCATTTAAGTTAATTGGTGACAATTTTATTCTTTTAATTTTTTTTAATACTATAGTACTGTTGTAGTTGTTTAAAAAATCTGAAATTTACTTGAATAATGTTTAATCTTCACGTTCTATTTACTGAAGAAGAAAAAAAGAAAAAAAAACTGTTGTATGATATTAATTATTTCGTCCAGTGCCGGGTTTAGACGTGTGTGTGATTTGAATTTTTAACGTAGCTTTAACAATTTTTCAGTCATATCGCTACGATGTCTGCAGTGTGGCAGTTTAGACTGTGGATTGCATACGTTATATTTAAAAATGGTTTGGGGTTGGGTTTTTATCTTCTGACAAATGAAAATTGACAGACATAATGTAATAATCGGGACTTCGCTGCGCAAAATTGAGAGATATTACGAGATCTGGAGATAGATGAGGAAATACCCCCAAAATAGGGAGGTTTTTCTCCCGGATTGAGAGTTGACAGGTATGAACTGTCTGGGCTTGTGGAATTTCATTCAAGAATTTAGTTTATTTAAGCCACCTGCCCACGGCCTGTGCCTTACAAATTTCTTTTAGCACTTACCAGTACAGTACATAAACTATTATATCAGACTGTAGATTTAACTTTTGAATGTGCAACCTAAATGTGGTCTCCTGTCTACCTCGCTCGCCAATGTTTATGATTGTATTCAAGGACTGGCTAGTATAGCGTCACAGTACCACGTGATCTGTTGTCTCATCAAAACTCGGAAAAACTCGGCAATTTACGGAATCGTGGTATCTTCCACGCAATATAATCACTACCCGCTTACAATATTTAATTTATAAACATTGCAGTTGAATTAAAATCTGTAGAGAATTACATACGCAAAAGGAAAATTTTGATTTCTAGTCTCCTTTAAGTCAGTATTTCAAGGGCCATTTCTGTAAGATTTATGGCAAAATCATAAGGGTCGGCAGGTCTGCCTTACTATAAAGCCCATCAGTATACCACTGCAGGTATGGTCATCAATTAAATCAAAATGGCAACATTTTACTTTATTGTGGATACATTGTTTGCTTGGCCCAATTTTAGTTCTGGCTGAGCAAAAAGCATTTGCAACTTGGTTTCATATCATAAAAACATTACTGTTGTATTATTGTTATAATACTGTTTCATGCATAAATAATGTACTGTTGTTTTGTTATGCATTATAACAGACTTGTTTGAACACACCTTAGTATATTTATAACAGATGTCACTGTTATGGCTTACGTTAATAATACACTTATAACAGAGGTCACTGTTATGGCTTACGTGAATAATACACTTAGAATAGAGGTTACTGTTATGGCTTACGTGAACAATACACTTATAACAGAAGTCACTGTTATGGCTTACGTGAATAGTACACTTATAACAGAGGTCACTGTTATGGCTTACGTGAAAAATACACTTAGAATAGAGGTTACTGTTATGGCTTACATTAATAATACACTTATAACAGAGGTCACTGTTATGGCTTACATGAACAATACACTTATAACAGAGGTCACTGTTATGGCTTACATTAATAATACACTTATAACAGAGGCCACTGTTATGGCTTACATGAACAATACACTTATAACAGAGGTCACTGTTATGGCTTACATGAATAATACACTTATAACAGAGGTCACTGTTATGGCTTACGTGAATAATACACTTACAACAGAGGTCACTGTTATGGCTTACATGAACAATACACTTATAACAGAGGTCACTGTTATGGCTTACATTAATAATACACTTATAACAGAGGTCACTGTTATGGCTTACGTGAACAATACACTTATAACAGAGGTCACTGTTATGACTTACGTGAATAATACACTTATAACAGAGGTCACTGTTATGGCTTACGTGAATAATACACTTATAACAGAGGTCACTGTTATGGCTTACGTGAATAATACACTTATAACAGAGGTCACTGTTATGACTTACGTGAATAATACACTTAGAATAGAGGTTACTGTTATGGCTTACATTAATAATACACTTATAACAGAGGTCACTGTTATGGCTTACGTGAACAATACACTTATAACAGAGGTCACTGTTATGGCTTACGTGAATAATACACTTATAACAGAGGTCACTGTTATGACTTACGTGAATAATACACTTAGAATAGAGGTCACTGTTATGGCTTACATTAATAATACACTTATAACAGAGGTCACTGTTATGGCTTACGTGAACAATACACTTATAACAGAGGTCACTGTTATGGCTTACGTGAATAATACACTTATAACAGAGGTCACTGTTATGGCTTATGTGAATAATACATTTACAACAGAGGTCACTGTTATGGCTTATGTGAATAATACACTTATAACAGAGGTCACTGTTATGACTTACGTGAATAATACACTTATAACAGAGGTCACTGTTATGGCTTACGTGAATAATACAGAGGTCACTGTTATGGCTTATGTGAATAATACACTTATAACAGAGGTCACTGTTATGGCTTACGTGAACAATACACTTATAACAGAGGTCACTGTTATGACTTACGTGAATAATACACTTAGAATAGAGGTTACTGTTATGGCTTACATTAATAATACACTTATAACAGAGGTCACTGTTATGGCTTACGTGAACAATACACTTATAACAGAGGTCACTGTTATGGCTTACGTGAATAATACACTTATAACAGAGGTCACTGTTATGGCTTATGTGAATAATACACTTATAACAGAGGTCACTGTTATGGCTTACGTGAATAATACACTTATAACAGAGGTCACTGTTATGGCTTACGTGAATAATACACTTATAACAGAGGTCACTGTTATGACTTACGTGAATAATACACTTATAACAGAGGTCACTGTTATGGCTTACGTGAACAATACACTTATAACAGAGGTCACTGTTATGGCTTACGTGAACAATACACTTACAACAGAGGTCACTGTTATGGCTTACGTGAATAATACACTTATAACAGAGGTCACTGTTATGGCTTACGTGAATAATACACTTATAACAGAGGTCACTGTTATGGCTTACGTGAACAATACACTTATAACAGAGGTCACTGTTATGTCTTATGTGAGTAATACATTTATAACAGAGGTTACTATTAGGACTTACCTGAATAATACACTTATAAATGAGGTCACTGTTAGGATTTACATGAATAATACATTTATAACAGAGGTCACTGTTTGACTGATGAATTGCATATTATAATTATAAATGGGGTCATTGCTGTGGTTTACATGAATAGTATACTTATAACAGGGATCACTGTTATGCTTCACATGAATAATACTTGTAAAAGGGATCACTGTTATGACTTACATGAATAATTTACCTTTAACAGGGATCATTGTTATGACTTACATGAATAGTATACTTATAACAGGGATCATTGTTATGGTTTACATGAATAGCATACTTATAACAGGGATCATTGCTATGGTTTACATGAATAGTATACTTATAACAGGGATCATTGTCATGGTTTACATGAATAGTATACTTTCAGTAGGGCTCATTGTTATGGTTACATGAATAGTATATTTATAACAGGGATCATTGTTATGGTTTACATGAATAGTATACTTATAACAGGGATCACTGTTATGGTTTACATTAATAGTATACTTATAACAGGGATCACTGTTATGGTTTACATGAATAGTATACTTATAACAGGGATCATTGTTATGGTTTACATGAATGGTATACTTCTAACAGGGATCATTGTCATGGTTTACATGAATAGTATACTTTCAGTAGGGCTCACTGTTATGGTTACATGAATAGTATACTTATAACAGGGATCATTGTTATGGTTTACATGAATAGTATACTTATAACAGGGATCACTGTTATGGTTTACATTAATAGTATACTTATAACAGGGATCACTGTTATGGTTTACATGAATAGTATACTTATAACAGGGATCATTGTTATGGTTTACATGAATGGTATACTTCTAACAGGGATCATTGTCATGGTTTACATGAATAGTATACTTTCAGTAGGGCTCATTGTTATGGTTACATGAATAGTATACTTATAACAGGGATCATTGTTATGGTTTACATGAATAGTATACTTATAACAGGGATCACTGTTATGGTTTACATTAATAGTATACTTATAACAGGGATCACTGTTATGGTTTACATGAATAGTATACTTATAACAGGGATCATTGTTATGGTTTACATGAATGGTATACTTCTAACAGGGATCATTGTTATGGTTTACATGAATAGTATACTTTCAGTAGGGCTCATTGCTATGGTTACATGAATAGTATACTTATAACAGGAATCACTGTTATGGTTAACATGAATAGTATACTTATAACAGGGATCATTGTTATGGTTTACATGAATAGTATACTTATAACAGGGATCACTGTTATGGTTTACATGAATAGTATACTTATAACAGGGATCACTGTTATGGTTTACATGAATAGTATACTTATAACAGGGATCATTGTTATGGTTTACATGAATGGTATACTTCTAACAGGGATCATTGTTATGGTTTACATGAATAGTATACTTTCAGTAGGGCTCATTGTTATGGTTACATGAATAGTATACTTATAACAGGAATCACTGTTATGGTTAACATGAATAGTATACTTATAACAGGGATCATTGTTATGGTTTACATGAATAGTATACTTATAACAGGAATCACTGTTATGGTTTACATTAATAGTATACTTATAACAGGGATCACTGTTATGGTTTACATGAATAGTATACTTATAACAGGGATCATTGTTATGGTTTACATGAATGGTATACTTCTAACAGGGATCATTGTTATGGTTTACATGAATAGTATACTTTCAGTAGGGCTCATTGTTATGGTTACATGAATAGTATACTTATAACAGGAATCACTGTTATGGTTAACATGAATAGTATACTTATAACAGGGATCATTGTTATGGTTTACATGAATAGTATACTTATAACAGGAATCACTGTTATGGTTACATTAGTAGTATACTTAAAACAGGGATCATTGTTATGGTTTACATGAATAGTATACTTATAACCAGGGTCATTGTTATGGCTACATGAATAGTATACTTATAACAGGGATCATTGTTATGGTTACATGAATAGTATACTTTCAACAGGGATCATTGTCATGGTTTACATGAATAGTATATTTATAACAGGGATCATTGTTATGGCTACATGAATAGTATACTTATAACAGGGATCATTGTCATGGTTTACATGAATAGTATACTTAAAACAGGGATCATTGTCATGGTTTACATGAATAGTATACTTATAACCAGGGTCATTGTTATGGCTACATGAATAGTATACTTATAACAGGGATCATTGTTATGGTTACATGAATAGTATACTTTCAACAGGGATCATTGTCATGGTTTACATGAATAGTATACTTATAACCAGGGTCATTGTTATGGCTACATGAATAGTATACTTATAACAGGGATCATTGTTATGGTTACATGAATAGTATACTTTCAACAGGGATCATTGTCATGGTTTACATGAATAGTATACTTTCAACAGGGATCATTGTTATGGTTTACATGAATAGTATACTTTCAACAGGGATCATTGTTATGATTTACATGAATAGCATACTTATAACCAGGGTCATTGTTATGGCTACATGAATAGTATACTTATAACAGGGATCACTGTTATGGTTTACATGAATAGTATACTTATAACCAGGGTCACTGTTATGGTTTACATGAATAGTATATTTATAATAGGGATCATTGTTATGGTTACATGAATAGCATACTTATAACAGGGATCATTGTTATGGTTACATGAATATTATAATTATAACAGGGATCATTGTTATCATAACATGAATAGTATACTGTCTTATAGTATGGTCTGCATGAATTAAATCACAAACAGAAGCTCTATACCTACCAAAATTCTCCATTGTCATCAAAGGTAAGACCCATCTCTTTCTTCTGACTCTCACTAACTTTCTTCCATTCTGGAGACCTACAGTTAGAAATACAAATACAAACACAATTATATAAAGGCATAACAACTGACTGAAATTATTTATTTATTTGCCTACTGTTGATTTTATAAATGTGATAAGGACTGTATGCTGAAGTATGTTACTGTAGCATCATTGATAACTTCATCCTACCTTTTTTTACTGATGTATTGTCAGGATTTCACAATTTCCCTACAGACATACCTGGTATCGTGTGTGTGGAGTTTCTTTGAAATATCCTGACTTTAAGTTTTGCTTCTTTCATAATCAGATGTATAGATATATAATCAGAAACAGTGGCAAAAAATCCTCATTAAAAACAAAGACCAAAAACCACATTTATACCCATTTACATCACATTCACACAACCATGCAGTTAATAAATTACAAAATTATCATAACAATACAACAACTGATAATTCTGACATTATTGTGCAATATCACTGCACCAGAATTATAGGTTACTGCATTTGTATGGGAAAATATGAATGAGTTTTTCAAATGGAAACACTGCATGACCTTGGGAGTGCAGTATATCCGTCCGAAAAAACGAGGTCATATTTTTCCATACAAATGCAGTAACCTTTTTATTATATGCTCATTTTTTACTTTACCTAATGCTTAATTATATTAACAAAATACACTACGAGAAACAAAGTAACTGAATGTATTCTGTATTCCAAACTAAATATACCAGCGCAGATTCATCATTACGCATCAACATTATTACGGCACACGTAACTCCGCCCAGATAAATCTGAACTTAAACACGCGCTCAACATAACTCTCGAAAGAAAATGGCGTGTCTAGTTAAAATTGAAATTTGGAGTCATATTATGAATGAATGTGCATTGCAACAACTTTTCCATCTGATCTGGAATGAAACGATTTTGATATTTTTTCCGATTCTACGAACTTTCGTGATTATGGACTGGATTTATATGTGACAATTCCACATTAAATATATCGGATTGAAGAAGCGAGGGAGAAGCGCGTTGACATCTGCAAATGTGTTTATGTTTCTGTCACTGAATGTTTGAAATTATAATGTGGGAATAATATGAAGTCTTTCAATTGCAATTATCAAAAAGACGCTATAGAATTTAATGCTTATTTCATTTTGAGTGCAGCAAGGTGGATGTAACTGCACTTATATTCAAGATTACAGTACAATTTTGAAATGTGTAATCAAGATTGAGAACCTATGACATGGCTCATGTAATTCAAATTTGCAGAACTAAGAAAGTACATTTTGAGGAAATTCAGGATGTACAACTGTAAATATATTTATTTTGTCATTCTTATCACCAGCTAAAGAAGACAGTATATGCCTTGTCACTAGTATGTTATTTGTAAGGACCCTTTCTTGCATCTGTAGTATAGCTAGCCTAAATCCAAAACATTCTATCAAAAAAGTTAACGTGGCATGTGTCAGTCCATGAAACATCTGCTTAACTTCATTCAGAAACAAATTTAAACAACCACAACGTAAAACGCAACTACGCGAGTGTACATGATTTGTTTACAAATCAAAAGTGTTGGCACCTGTGTCCATTGTTTGTTTACAATAGAAAGTAGTTCCTTTAGGCACATGAATGCAATATGACTTGTGTATTTGTGCATGAGTTCAGTATCAGGTAATACTGCATGATTCTGACAATGTAAAGTTAATGGAGAAAACAATTAGCATATAATAATAGTTAAAACATGAGGTCCATGTTGATCTGAAATCAATCATATGAATGACATCTACATCAATGCTAAATGCAAGGGCCCATGCAGGCCTGATATCATCACATGATTGACATCTACCTCAATGCTAAATGCAAGGGCCCATGCAGGCCTGATATCAATTACCTGAATGACATCTACCTCAATGTCAAATTCAAAGGCCCATGCAGGCCTGATATCATTACCTGAATGACATCTACCTCAATGTCAAATGCAAGGGCCCATGCAGGCCTGATATCAATTACCTGAATGACATCTACCTCAAAGTCAAATACAAGCATCCATGCAGGCCTGATAACAATTACCTGAATGACATCTACCTCAATGTCAAATGCAAGGGCCCATGCAGGCCTAATATCAATTACATGAATGACATCTACCTCAATGTCAAATGCAAGGGCCCATGCAGGCCTGATATCAATTACCTGAATGACATCTACTTCAATGTCAAATGCAAGGGCCCATGCAGGCCTAATATCAATTACATGACTGACATCTACCTCAATGTCAAATGCAAGGGCCCATGTAAGCTTAATATTAATTACATGACTGACATCTACCTTAATGTCAAATGCAATGGCCCATGTAGGCCTGATATCAATTACATGACTGACGTCTACCTCAGTGTTAAATGCAAGGGCCCATGCAAGCCTAATATCAATTACATGGCTGACATCTATCTCAATGTCAAATGCAAGGGCCCATGCAGGCTTGATATCAATTACCTGAATGACATCTACATCAATGTCAAATGCAAGGGCCCATGCAGGCCTAATATCAATTACATGACTGACATCTACCTCAGTGTCAAATGCAAGGGCCCATGTAGGCTTGATATCAATTACCTGAATGACATCTATCTCAATGTCAAATGCAAGGGCCCATGCAGGCCTGATATCAATTACCTGAATGACATCTACATCAATGTCAAATGCAAGGGCCCATGCAGGCCTAATATCAATTACATGACTGACATCTACCTCAGTGTCAAATGCAAGGGCCCATGTAGGCTTGATATCAATTACCTGAATGACATCTATCTCAATGTCAAATGCAAGGGCCCATACATGCCTAATATCAATTACATGACTGACATCTACCTCAATGTCAAATGCAAGGGCTCATGTAGGCCTGATATCAATTACCTGAATGACATCTACCTCAATGTCAAATGCAAGGGCCCATGCAAGCCTAATATCAATTACCTGAATGACATCTACCTTAATGTCAAATGCAAGGGCCCATGTAGGCCTAATATCAATTACATGACTGACATCTACCTCAGTGTCAAATGCAAGGGCCCATGTAGGCCTAATATCAATTACCTGAATGACATCTATCTCAAGGTCAAATGCAAGGGCCCATGCAGGCCTAATATCAATTACATGACTGACATCTACCTCAATGTCAAATGCAAGGGCTCATGTAGGCCTGATATCAATTACCTGAATGACATCTACCTCAATGTCAAATGAAAGGGCCCATGTAGGCCTGATATCAATTAATATATGAACGATGTCTACCTCAATGCCAAATGCAAGCCCATATATGCCTGATATCAATTACATGAAAGATATATCCCTCAATGCCAAATGCAAGGGCAGCTGGCAAAGAAATCTGGGTTATTATCATGCATGCCAATATTAATTTTAGTAACAGCAACCATATCTGATCAATGAACAGCATTATTTGTAACTTCAAAGGTCCTCACAAAAAGAGGCTCTCATAGAAAGGGAAAGTAATATATGGCTTTTTTGGCCCAAGAATTAAAAATTTTCAAAAAAGTAGTTGATCTGAAATCAACACTGAAAACCTTAAAACTGCAATTGATTTATTTAAATTGTCTGGTATTATGTGATAGGAATGTGCTCATAACATTGCAATTGGTATAAGATGGCCATTTTGTGCTAAAATTCGAGATATTTTTAAAAACGTAAGGTGGCCTACATGCAACAATCAAATTCATATTTTTACTCAATAAAAAGGTATGCATGAATAATTAGAAAAATTAGAAAATTTAAGTCAATCAGCATCTCTATAACTGTCAAGTATTAACTATATCTAACTGAAATTTCTGCAACAATGAGTGCATAACATTTTTTGACTACATGTCCACTGTAATATGGAAAAGTATGATATAGAGAAACACTGTGAAATAAACATTTTATTTTGTTCCTAAGTAAATGGGCATAAGTTTGTCAAAACCCACAAATTTTAAAAAAATTGCTGCATCTTCAAAGACCTCAAAAACTACCAGCACAATTGAGAACATGTTTTATTTTTTTACACAAGACACTTTTTTAAAACCATCTAACACATATGGAAACTTCAAACATATTCTCATTTGTGCTCATCCTTAACAAAAAGAAAACTAATGACAAACTGTATTCTTAACTCACCCTTTATGTCCCTCACTTTATGCGCCACAAAAGTACAAAGTATTATAACAATAGCTTTTTATCTCTAGCAGCCCTAGATAAAAATTAAATACATTATTAAGGAAGGGAGAGGGGCACATTTTAAGTTTCATCTTGACCTGATTATGGGCAGAAACTGAATCTTACAGTACCTACCCTTTACATTACCTACCCATTACAGTACCTACCCCTTACATTACCTACCCATTATAGTACCTACCCATTACAGTACCTACCCATTACAGTACCTACCCCTTACATTACCTACCCATTACAGTACCTACCCATTACATTACCTACCCATTACAGTACCTACCCCTTACATTACCTACCCATTACAGTACCTACCCATTACAGTACCTACCCCTTACATTACCTACCCATTACAATACCTACCCATTACAGTACCTACCCATTACAGTACCTACCCCTTACATTACCTACCCATTACATTACCTACCCATTACATTACCTACCCATTACAGTACCTACCCATTACATTACCTACCCATTACATTACCTACCCATTACAGTACCTACCCCTTACACTACCTACCCATTACAGTACCTACCCATTACATTACCTACCCATTACAGTACCTACCCATTACATTACCTACCCATTACAGTACCTACCCATTACAGTACCTACCCATTACAGTACCTACCCCTTACATTACCTACCCATTACAGTACCTACCCTTTACAGTACCTACCCATTACAGTACCTACCCCTTACATTACCTACCCATTACAGTACCTACCCCTTACATTACCTACCCATTACAGTACCTACCCCTTACATTACCTACCCCTTACAGTACCTACCCCTTACATTACCTACCCATTACATTACCTACCCATTACAGTACCTACCCATTATAGTACCTACCCATTACAGTACCTACCCCTTACAGTACCTATCCCTTACACTACCTACCCATTACAGTACCTACCCATTACATTACCTACCCATTACAGTACCTACCCATTACATTACCTACCCATTACAGTACCTACCCCTTACAGTACCTACCCATTACATTACCTACCCTTTACAGTACCTACCCCTTACAGTACCTACCCCTTACAGTACCTACCCATTACATTACCTACCCATTACATTACCTACCCATTACAGTACCTACCCCTTACATTACCTACCCATTACAGTACCTACCCATTACAGTACCTACCCCTTACATTACCTACCCATTACAGCACCTACCCATTACAGTACCTACCCATTACAGTACCTACCCATTACATTACCTACCCATTATAGTACCTACCCATTACATTACCTACCCATTACATTTCCTACATATTACAGTACCTACCCATTATAGTACCTACCCCTTACATTACCTACCCATTACAGTATCTACCCCTTACATTACCTACCCATTACATTACCTACCCATTACAGTACCTACCCATTACAGTACCTACCTATTATAGTACCTACCCCTTACATTACCTACCCATTACAGTACCTACCCATTACAGTACCTACCCCATACAGTACCTACCCATTACAGTACCTACCCCTTACATTACCTACCCATTACAGTACCTACCCCTTACATTACCTACCCATTATAGTACCTACCCCTTACATTACCTACCCATTACAGTACCTACCCCTTACATTACCTACCCATTACAGTACCTACCCATTACAGTACCTACCCCTTACATTACCTACCCATTATAGTACCTACCCCTTACATTACCTACCCATTACATTACCTACCCATTACAGTACCTACCCCTTACATTACCTACCCATTACATTACCTACCCATTACATTACCTACCCATTACAGTACCTACCCATTACATTACCTACCCATTACAGTACCTACCCCTTACATTACCTACCCATTACATTACCTACCCATTACATTACCTACCCATTACAGTACCTACCCATTACATTACCTACCCATTACAGTACCTACCCATTACAGTACCTACCCATTACAGTACCTACCCCTTACATTACCTACCCATTACATTACCTACCCATTACAGTACCTACCCATTACATTACCTACCCATTACAGTACCTACCCATTACAGTACCTACCCATTATAGTACCTACCCCTTACATTACCTACCCATTACAGCACCTACCCATTACAGTACCTACCCCTTACATTACCTACCCATTACAGTACCTACCCCTTACATTACCTACCCATTACATTACCTACCCATTACATTACCTACCCATTACAGTACCTACCCATTACATTACCTACCCATTACATTACCTACCCATTACAGTACCTACCCATTACAGTACCTACCCATTATAGTACCTACCCCTTACATTACCTACCCATTACAGCACCTACCCATTACAGTACCTACCCATTACAGTACCTACCCATTACAGTACCTACCCCTTACATTACCTACCCATTACAGTACCTACCCATTACATTACCTACCCATTACATTACCTACCCATTACATTACCTACCCATTACAGTACCTACCCCTTACATTACCTACCCATTACAGTACCTACCCCTTACATTACCTACCCATTACAGTACCTACCCATTACATTACCTACCCATTACAGTACCTACCCATTACATTACCTACCCATTACATTACCTATCCATTACATTACCTACCCATTACAGTACCTACCCCTTACATTACCTACCCATTACAGTACCTACCCATTACAGTACCTACCCATTACATTACCTACCCATTACATTACCTACCCATTACAGTACCTACCCATTATAGTACCTACCCCTTACATTACCTACCCATTACAGTACCTACCCCATACAGTACCTACCCATTACAGTACCTACCCCTTACATTACCTACCCATTACAGTACCTACCCCATACAGTACCTACCCATTACAGTACCTACCCTTTACAGTACCTACCCTTTACAGTACCTACCCATTACAGTACCTACCCATTACAGTACCTACCCCTTACATTACCTACCCATTACAGTACCTACCCATTACAGTACCTACCCTTTACAGTACCTACCCATTACAGTACCTACCCCTTACATTACCTACCCATTACAGTACCTACCCCTTACATTACCTACCCATTACAGTACCTACCCCTTACATTACCTACCCATTACAGTACCTACCCCTTTGTTCACAGGTTTTTTGATAAATGAATTCTTTAAAGATTTGTGTTTTGGGTTTTGGTGTTTCCTAAGCATTTTCTCAACTTTTGGTTCAGAAAGTTATTCAAAGTATTTTGTGTTTTTAGTAACACCAGACATATTTTATGGAAGTTCAGCATCAATTAAATGAACTTGAAAGACTCATTACCATGGGATGATCTGTCATATTCAGTTGAATTATGTTCTGCAGTTTTTGAGGATAAGGAGTTTCATTGTGTTTCTATTTTGGAAATAGCAGCCATATTTCATGGCAGACCAAAATTATCTGTACAATCTTTTAGGTCTTGATGCTTTGTTGCTTTCTGTCCAATATGTCAAATTCTGGTCAACTGGTTTTTCTTAGAAGTTTTTAAGCTTTTTCCTTACTTAGTAAGTGGCATCCATATCTGATGGAGAATCAGCTTCATGTGTAGAAATTGAAAAGGCCTTAAATGTTTTTACAAATTAATTTGATTTTGTTCAGCAACTTTGCAAAGTACAAATATGCCTACTTTATCAACACCACCACATATTCTTGATGATCCATGGCTGCAATTCCGTGAGATAGCATGGTGTGCAGAGCTATTTTCCATCATAGCAACACATGGCGTGATGGCAGGTCTTTTTCTTTATCCTCTCCACTTTGAAACATCCAGCTTATCTTTCAAAGAATATGTTTATCTTTTCTTGGAATAATGCACTATGGACTGCACAGCAGCACTCATATCACTAGTTTTGCCAGACAGGTACCAAAGATCAGGTTACTGAAGGTCATTGCTTACTGACACTCGGACAGCACTAGACCAAAGAAAGCAGTACCATGTACATGACATACCGCTGCTCATCCATTTAGTGACCTGCTGCTGACCAATTATCAATAAACAATAATATACAACAGACTGGTCAGCAAATCGTGTTTACAGAGATTATGTACTTGATGAGCTGGAGTGGATTTTGTGCTAAACAAAATTTATATGTCCTGTTACCAAAAACAATAGATCACACAGACCCATTACAAACCTCTTATTAGAGACATCATTACTTTATTGTGCCATTTCATGTTAGGAATACAATATCTGACAACGTCTGATACAGTAGTGGCTAATCAGAGTTCAGTTCGAGACTGTAAAACTGCTCCAGTGGCCTAAATGGTTAGAGTATCCACCTTGGATGTGGAAGGTTGCAGGTTTGAACCCTGGTCGTGTCATACCAAAGATTTATAAAATGGTACTAGCAGCTGCCCTGCTCAGCATTAAGGTTAGTGTAAGGACTGGTCAGCCTGGTGTCAGGACAATGTGACTGGGTGGGACATGATGCTACATGTCTGTGGCATGATGCCCCAGTGTTAGACATCACTATAAACTGCCACACTGCAGACATCGTAGTGATATAGCTGAATCATTGTTAAAGCTACGTTAAAAATCCAAATTCACACACACAAACACACACTTCTGACGACTGTAGTTATTGTAAAAAGATGTTCATAATTTTGGCCATAGGTTCTATAGTATTACCACATTATAACTAGAACTGCATTATAGCAAAGTGTGTTATAATGGGGTGAGCTATAAAAGGAAGCAGAACAAAAAAACTATCAAGACACTGGAACAAATCCTAAGACAAATTAAAACACTTGTAATGGCACTTATAACTATATTCACATGCTGTAACATTCTATGGGAGAAGAAGAAAAAAAAAACACATCTCCCACCCCAAGAAATATAGAAATTAATGTTTAATGTGGCAAGTTGAAAAGCTCCTTTACCCATCACTCCAGGCACCATTCCATTCTGTTCCTCCCCAGGGGTTTCTACAGCGCATCATACGAAGTGATTCCCTGTTGAACAGCGAAAATAATCCCGTCCCTAGCTTGATCTTCTTGACAGCTGTCACACTGTAAGCATGACCTTTGACCAAGCCACAAGGTAACACATCCTCAAGGTCATTAGCTGTTGCCTGGAAATAGTAACCAATGATCAGCAGTTCAACCTGTAAATTTCCGTTGAGGATTAAATTAAATAATCCATACAAATTTAAATTTTAATATACATGTGCTTCTCAAGAAAGTAAGTAGAACTTGATAGCTTTCACACAAGAGGCCAAAGTGGACTTCAGATTGCCCACCTGCCTGACATCTGCCAAACGCAATGAAGTTCACTAAGAAATTTGGGTCATTTGGATGCTTTCTGCAGAACTTTCTTCCAATACTGTTGACTATATATGTCATGAAAACAACTGTTTAAAGGTTTCTCTAATTTTGGTATCTTTATCTATATCTGATGGCATTATTTGCCCAAAACTGAAAGGACTCAATGCCAGAATTTTTGTTGAAAAGTTGATCAAATTCTGTAAAAAAAATTATATAGATAAAAGATGTTGTTACAGTTTTCTACTGTTAGTTATGGTCACTGCATCTGATAGTGAATTGTCCTCATTTGTATAAATTTTAGGGGCCTTCAAACTTGAAAATATCTTGTCAAATTTGGTAATTTTCCACTAGTTTCTTTCAAAGAAATCATTAAAAGGTTTTCCTATTTTTTGTAATAGTGGCTAACTCTCAATTTAGTATGATTTATAAAAAGAAATAAAGTCTATATGCCTGGATACTTATATTAAAGCTGGTGAAATTCTGAAGAGTGGTTTTTAAGAAGAAACAGTTTAAAGGTTGTTCTATTTTTAGTAATGGTAGTCATATTTGATTGTGATTCAGCATCATTTGTATCAATACAAAAGACTGCTATGCCATGGCGTTTTCTGTCAAATTTGTTCAAATGCTATTGTGTAGTTTTTGAGAAGAATACTAAGTCACTTGAAAGTTTTTCTATTTTAGTAATGGCAGCCATGCTTGATGGCAGATCAGTTTTTCTATTTTTAGTAATGGTGGCCATACTTGATGGCAGATCAGTTTTTCTACTTTTAGTAATAGTGGCCATGCTTGATAGCAGATCAGCATCATCTGAATACATTTTAAGCCCTCTGTGTTATGGCACTTTCTGTCAAATTTGATCAAATTCTGGTGAGTGGTTTTCGAGAATTTGTAATTTAAAGTTTATATTTTTAGTAATGGTAGAAATATCTGTGGGTCCACTGGTTTTGTCTGCAAAAACGGGAAAATCCTTGATGCCAGGATGCTGTCTGCAAAGTTAGGCTGAAACTGGTTCACTGATCTCTAAGAATTTGAACCAGCAGTTTTTAAAGGACACAAAACAGACAACACATGATGGAAATGGGGTTATCCCATCTACCTACCTGGCCTTACACGGCCTTATGGTCAACTGAGCTAAAAGGAATGAACCTTTAAAATCTCTCACCATGATAACACTGTACAGGGAAGTCATAAAAGTGCATTGTTGTATAGATTAAGTCATCCTGTCCTGAGATACCCTTAAAACTTTCAAAACTTTCAACTCTAAATGCAATTGCAATAATACAGTTATATGTACAGGCATTATTTATATCTATATTGTGTTTAAATTTTGTCCAAGAATTCGTACACAACATATTACACTACTAACTTTTGTCCATGACTGTAGATTATACTTAAAAATAATGATCATTTATAAATACGATGTCTCCTTGGATTTGAGTTCAGGACATTGGCTTTTCCCTTGGAAATTCTATGGTGTACCTGATTTTTGTCAGTATGTTGGTTAAATTTAAGCAAACAGACCTGACCTACTTTAAGAGTTGAATGGAAATTTACCTTAGAAATTACTCAAGTCCAGGTCATTTTATTGTGTCTGAGATTTTTATATAAGGTTCTTAAGTTAACAAATTATTAATTTCTAATCTATCTCTGTGCTCTTAAATTCAAACTTGCACTTGTTCCAGCTATGTCTTTACTTATTCCACTGAGGAGATTTATGTGTCCGATTAAATCAATCTTATTTATGTCTCATCATTTCTCTTACCTTGGAATTGAATCAAAAGAGTTCTTAGTTTAAAAATTTAAAGGGAATGTTGTAGCTGTGATTTTCTTGACTGATGTTCTAGGTATGTTGCAAAGAGAATGCACTGGTTCACACCTGTTTTGAATGAAAAAATATCTCTTGTAGGTTATCTGCTTTGAATATGAATCAATCTGGTCCCAGTCTGCTTTGGAATAGATCTAGCATTTTCATATCATTTTTACACATAACGATCCTTACTGTCTACTTTGTCATAACCAATGCATTGCCATTGGAACCAGCAATACTAACTTATGCCTTTACCATGGATGGATCTTTTACCAAAACTAGGTCAATGATGTTACTGTATATTGATGGTTCATTGTGCATTTGCGATGGCCTGTGATAAACTATGAGGTTACTTAGGTCTTGTCAGAACTGCCCTGTCCAGTCCTACTGTTAGGATTACTGTTATGATTTTGCAGTCTATATCGGGGGTAGTTAAAGTAGAATGCTAGAAATCAACATCAGGTAAAATACACTGGAACATCAGATAAAATACAGTGCAAGAAGTCAATATCAGATCAGTTAAAATTCACTGCCAGAATGATATATTTACTTCTGTTACAGTTCAGTGACATTTGTAATGACCTGTCAAGTTTATTCAAGTCATCCATTATTCTGTAGGACATGTAAAGGAATCCTATGCACAAGTCCTTATTATTTCTATAGGACATGTAAAATAATCCTATGCACAAGTCCTTGTTATTTCTATAGGACATGTACAATAATCCTATGCACAAGTCCTTGTTATTTCTATAGGACATGTAAAATAATCCTATGCACAAGTCCTTATTATTTCTATAGGACATGTACAATAATCCTATGCACAAGTCCTTGTTATTTCTATAGGACATGTACAATAATCCTATGCACAAGTCCTTATTATTTCTATAGGACATGTAAAATAATCCTATGCACAAGTCCTTATTATTTATATTGGACATGTGAAAGAATCCTGAGTACACAGAAAATATTTGCTTGAAGTGAGTGAATAATGGATATATTTCATCAAGTGAGTGAAAATTCAGTACGTTCATGAGTGGCAAAGTCAGGAGTGAAAATACTTAATTTTTTCAGCCACAAGATTCTGCAATTTGCAGTCTGTAACATGCTAAGTTTTTTTATCAGCCATGGAGTTTTATGTAAATACATCACCTCCTCTAACATTTCCATCATTCCTATTCAAGTCTCCTTGCATTTCCATCATTCCTTTAATGCCTCCTCTAGCATTTCCACCATTTGTATTGATAACTCCTCTACTAGCATTTCCATCCTTCATAATGGTTAAAACATTATCTGGAAACACTTTGATTATTTGCATGTTTCTGCCTGGATTTATCCCATTTCACCCATGATATGGTTTCACTGATAAGACTTGGTTTGATGTAACTGATAGACTCAAATTCTAATTTATGTTCTACAGAAAAAGTCAAAATAGGTTTTCCACCAAGTGGCAGAAATGTACTTTTTGGGGGGGCTAAAACTAGTTTTAATTATGTAATACTTACCCATAGCTATTGTTTAGCTTTCTTGGCATGTATGGAACTGGCATCTCTGCCCAAAAATTTGCTCTGGCAGAGTGATCACTTGAGGTGAGCCAAGCATCAAGGTGGAGAATGTGTGGGCTGTTGTGGAGGAGGGTTCCCTGGTGTTGCGACAGAAGATCCATCCTATGAGGAAGAGACTCAGGTTGAGCAATCAACAGGTCTAGAAGATCATTGAACCATGAGCGCTGAGACCACTGAGGGGCTATCAGAATGATCTGAGCAGTGAAAGTTCTGACTTTTTGCAGAACTGAGGAATCAGCTGGAAGGGTGGGAAGGTGTAAGGAATCAGCTGATCCCACTGGAGACTGAAATCATCCACTGCCCATGCCCCTTGATCCAGGACAGGAGAAACGTAAAATGGAGCCTAATTACAAACAGATCCACTAGGGGACTTCCCCACAATGAGAAAAGGGACTCTGTAACAGAGTCCATTATGTAAGTGTGGCTCTTCCAGTTCTGGAAAGACTCTCCACCAAAACATTCTTCTGGTCCGGAATATGCCAAACTCTGAGTTTTATGTTCTCTGAGGTAGCCCAGAGCAGGAGGTTCCAGACTTCCACACGAAGAGAAGGGGCATGTGTGCCTCTTTCACCTCTCAGATAAGGTATGTATTGTCAGAGGAAACCATTACACACTGACCCCTTATTCTGTTGATGCACCCTTGCAATTCTAGGTATACAGCCTTCATTTCTAGGTTATTAATATGGAAGGAAAATTCGGACAGGGTCCAAAGGCCCTGTAGAATTATGCCCTTCGGTTCTAAATGAGCATCCCAATCAGAATCTGATTTGTCAGTGAAAGGAAGAGATCAGGTGCATGTATGGAGACTCTGATCATGAATCTGTCTCAATTCATCCACCACTGCAAATGGTGATGAAATGCTGGTCCTAGAATGGTTAGGGTTGATAGAGAATCTTTGTAAGGTTTCCACATTGCAAGTAGGAGGAATCGTTCACATACTAGAGAATTGGCATTCCCCATAACCGGAGGTATCCTGCTACTATTCCCATAACTTGGGTGAAAACTCTGGGTGCAGAAGAAATTCCGAAAGGTAGGACCCAGAACTGAAAAACTTCCTGGTCTAAACAAAACCAGAGATATTTGCGGTGAGGAAGGAAAATGGGGATGTGTAGCTGGGCATCCTAAAGGTTCATGGAGACTGCCCAACTGGATTGAGGAATTGGTCTCCATCTTGAAAGGTTCTTCCAGAAGTAACCAGTTTAATGGGAGAGGTTGATTATAATGTGAAACTTTCCACTTTTCTTGGTGACCAGGAAGATATGGGAATAGAAGGTAGGTGAATGATTGTTCAGGAACCTCTCGACTGCTCCTTTCCTCCCCCAGTTTCACCAGATTGGACTGGTGAAGAAAGATGGAGGTCCTTGAAAGAGGAGGTATTTTGCAAAACTGGAGTTGGTACCCCTTGTTTCCTATTGAAAGGACCAAGCCATCATCTGTGATGCTTGACCAAGATGGAGAAGGAGGTCCATCTTGAGGTTGCATATTGGACTGAGACTGAGTCTATTTGAAGAACTTGGCAGAGGGCCCTTGATGGTGATTCACACTGACATGCTTCTTGGTCAACTATGATGGGCCTGGAGTGGATGTGAAGGATCTATGTTGATGATCCAACAAGTCTTGTGATGTCAGAGTAGGAATGAAGCCTCCAAACAGACTCTCAGCTTCAAGTAAAGCAGCACTAAGGTGGTCTTTACTATGACTGAGTAGTACCTTTGACAAGTCCAAACCAATGTCACTGTGGATGTGAAAAAGTTCATGCCGAGTTATCTTGGCCAGCTTCCAGCATGTGTTGAAGGTCTTATGTAACATATTTAGGCTCGAAGAAACAGTAACAAAAGAAAAAGAGAAAACAACAAGCTCTGAAAACTTTAACAAATAATTTATTTCCCTGGAAAAACACTGTAAAAATGGAAAAATAAGATCTTATGGTTTTAAGAATCACATCCAAAAATAATCCAAGAATAATCCATGAATAAAATTTTAGAAGTCCTAATAATGAAATGTTCTAACGAATTCAAGTTTGAGTCCAGATGAAGAATCCAAAATGGAAGGCGATGACGTATACTGTAGTCAGTATGATGTTGTATCATCTACAGTTATTTTTTATTCCACAGTCAATAATATTCTGGTGTTTGAATTTCAGAATAAAATTTAAATAAATGTCTTTGTCCAACAATTCTGTATGAGCACTCAAATATTTCCAGGAAAAAGAATTAATCGTTTTGAATACCAAATAATTCAAATAAAAATTTAAATGTTATTCCCAAACTGGTCACAAACACACACTTTCCAGTGTAAAGAAAAAGCCCCAACTGAGAAATATCTCTATAAACAAAGATTATACAGTAACTTGAAACACAAAACAGATTCCCGGATGAGGGTCAACTCTCCAGAATTTTCGAGAAGTATTTACGACAATAAACATGCAGTCCCAGCATGACCTTGACAAAAACGAATCATTTTACTCTAAGAATACGAAAAAAATAAAACGTTGTTTACTTGTGTCAGTGATTTCTGAATTATGGTCAGGAAGTAGGTCAGCATAAGATACAAAGTTTGGTTTTTACAATTAGAGTCAGGTCAAACTGAATTTTCTGGAAAGTATCAAATTCCTAGAAAACAAAATTACATTATTTTGACATGTAATGAAATTTAAAAAAAAAAAAAAAAAAATTAAAAGTAAACAAAATTAAATTAAATCAAATATACATAACAAAAGGCAGCTATGTTCAAGAGGCTTCTCTTAACATACTAAAAGAAGGTATTGAGAAGAGGTTGGCATGTAAAGCAATGATGATGAGCAGTCGGACTTCTTGTTCCACAGCTTCAATGTCTTTTACAGGTAAGGATGCCAAACCATGCTAAAGGAGATAATCTGGATAACATTTTGGGAGAACATGTCCCAACAAACATTCCTACCAAGTTTGATCAAAACTGACTCCTCCATTCTAAACAAGAAGTAAAAAAAAAAAATAGCTTTTCCATCAAGCTGATAAGAAAGACACACCATTGCTTGGGGACCTACCCTAGACAAACAACTGACACACAATTACTTGGGGACCTACCCTAGACAAACAATCGACACACCCTTGCTTGGGGACCCACCCTAGACAAACAACTGACACACCATTGCTTGGGGACCTACCCTAGACAAACAACTAACACACCATTGCTTGGGGACCTACCCTAGACAAACAAATGACACACCATTGCTTGCAGACCTACCCTAGACAAACAACTGACACACCATTCCTTGGGGACCTACCCTATACAAACAATTGACACACCATTGCTTGGGGACCTACAATAGACAAATAAATGATACACCATTGCTTGGGGACCTACCCAGGACAAACCATTGACACACCATTGCTTAGGGACCTACCCTAGACAAACAATTGACACATCATTGCTTGGGGACCTAACCTTAACAAACAACTGATAGAGGACAAACAATTGACACATCATTGCTTGGGAACCTAACCTTAACAAACAACTGATAGAGCATTTCCTAACAAACACTCCTAATCAAACCTGTTAAAAATTTACTCATTCTGGTGGCTGAAGAATCAGACCTCTGCTCAGGAGTCACCCTGGACACAATTTTCAAAGAACATGTACCATCAAATATTCCTACCAAGTTGGATAAAACTCTTTGAGTCATATTGGGGAGGAAGTTTAAAATATGTTTTCCATTTAGCTGCTATACCATAACTAGGTAACAATTTTCGTAGAGTATGTCCTAAGGAACATTCCCACCAGGAATTATTCCAGCAGTATTTTAGAATAAGTTTAAATTGGCAATATTGATGGATGACAAATAAAACATGCCAGGTGCATGGCCAAACCATAAACGTACTTATTCTTATGGCCAGGCGAGTTAAAAATAAAGTAAAATATAAAAATTTAAATCTATAAAACTGTAACTCACTGCTATGGAGGCACTGATGAGAGACCTATAAAAAATGTAAGTGCAACTCACTGCTATAAAGGCACTGATGAGAGACCTTAAAAAATATAAGTACAACTCACTGCTATAAAGGCACTGATGAGAGACCTATACAAAAAGGTAAGTGCAACTCACTGCTATTGAGGCACTGATGAGAGGCCTATACAAAAAGGTAAGTGCAACTCACTGCTATTGAGGCACTGATGAGAGACCTATAAAAATAATGTAAGTGCAACTCACTGCTATAGAAACACTGATGAGAGACCTATACAAAAAGGTAAGTGCAACTCACTGTTATTGAGGCACTGATGAGAGACCTTAAGTGCAACTTACTGCTATAGAGACACTGATGAGAGTCCTTTAAAAAAATGTAAGTGCAACTAACTCACTGCTATTGAGGCACTGATGAGAGACCTTCAAAAACATGTAAGTGCAACTCACTGCTATTGAGGCACTGATGAGAGACCTTTTAAAAATTTAAGTGCAACTCACTGCTATTGAGGCACTGATGAGAGACCTCTAAAAAAATGTAAGTGCAACTCACTGCTATTTGAGGCAATGATGAGAGACCTTAAAAAATTTAAGTGCAACTCACTGCTATTTGAGGCAATGATGAGAGACCTTAAAAAAATTTAAGTGCAACTCACTGCTATTGAGGCAATGATGAGAGACCTTAAAAAATGTAAGTGCAACTCACTGCTATAGAAGCACTGATGAGTGACCTATTTTCTGAAGAATGTTTCAGTATTCTGAACAGGTCTGTACGCTGTTCTTCTGTCTTCCACTCATCCATTGACACTCTCTCCCCCACCCCTCCTGTCATGTCCACCAGGGCATCCTTGGCATTTCCTGCAGTAAGGGACTCATAATCTCCAAATAATCTGAAAAAGTAAAAGACCCACTGAAAATGTTAATACTACTTAATAGCATTTACTACAAAACCTACTTTCATTTGCATACTATTTATTGTCTGTGGAAAAAGTGAGGGCAATCTACACAATTAAGCAGACACAAATTTGCACTTTTAAATACTTGCAAATATGCATGCTTGAGCTGCAGCTGAAAATCAACTTGTTTTTTATGGTATTCTGAGTAACACTTAGTTGGGAGTATATCTTCAGACACAGTCTAATGGTAACAGACTCAATATCACTCGATACCCAACTGCACCAACCCAGTCTGGCTGATGCAGTGCTTTCTTGGCAAAGGCACTGAGTGTCCCCTTTCCTTGGCATCATAGGGCCAATTATGTGTTAAAAGTTCTATTCAAAACAACCAGTCTAGTTTAAGACATTAGCATATAAAGGTTCTATCTTTGGATATCTTTATCTTCTGAGAATTAATTCATCAATTTGAAGAAGGAATTAAGAAAACTGTGCATCATTCATTCTTTCCTTTCCACTGGATTAAATATCTGGTGGGAGAATTGTTTAAGGTTAAAGTCTTTCTTCTGTATACTAATATCTAATGAGGCATGAGAATCATTGTATACTAATATCTAATGAGGCATGAGAATCATTGTATACTAATATCCAATGAGGCATGAGAATCATTGTATATTAATATCTAATGAGGCACAAGAATCACTGTATACTAATATCTAATGAGGCATGAGAATCATTGTATACTAATAATCTAATGAGATAAGAGAATCATTGTATACTAATATCTAATGAGATATGAGAATCACTGTATACTAATATCTAACGAGGCATGAGAATCACTGTATACTAATATCTAATGAGGCATGAGAATCATTGTATACTAATATCTAATGAGGCATGAGAATCATTGTATATTATATCTAATGAGGCATGAGAATCATTGTATACTAATATCTAATGAGGCATGAGAATCATTGTATACTAATATCTAATGAGGCATGAGAATCATTGTATACTAATATCTAATGAGGATGAGAATCACTGTATGCTAATATCTAATGAGGATGAGAATCACTGTATGCTAATATCTAATGAGGATGAGAATCATTGTATACTAATATCTAATGAGGATGAGAATCACTGTATGCTAATATCTAATGAGGATGAGAATCATTGTATACTAATATCTAATGAGGATGAGAATCACTGTATACTAATATCTAATGAGGCATGAGAATCACTGTATACTAATATCTAATGAGGCATGAGAATCACTGTATGCTAATATCTAATGAGGCATGAGAATCACTGTATACTAATATCTAATGAGGCATGAGAATCACTGTATACTAATATCTAATGAGGCATGAGAATCACTGTATGCTAATATCTAATGAGGCATGAGAATCACTGTATACTAATATCTAATGAGACATGAGAATCACTGTATACTAATATCTAATGAGGATGAAAATCACTGTATACTAATATCTAATGAGGCATGAGAATCACTGTATACTAATATCTAATGAGGCATGAGAATCACTGTATGCTAATATCTAATGAGGCATGAGAATCACTGTATACTAATATCTAATGAGGCATGAGAATCATTGTATACTAATATCTAACGAGGCATGAGAATCACTGTATACTAATATCTAATGAGGCATGAAACAATCTTCATAGAAAGTTTACTAAACGTAATTAGTTATATACATATACTGCACACTTAAAAAATCTTACTTCAATAGAACAAATACTGCCTTTTGATTGGTCAACAAATACTGCCTTTTGATTGGTCAACAAATACTGCCTTTTGATTGGTCAGCATATTATTTTTACTGTGATTTAGACTCAACTGAAGTTCTAGGACACTAAGGCAGGCGTGTATAAGCAAGTGTTTACTAGTCCATTCCAAGCAAGCTCTCTCTCTCTCTCTCTCTCTCACACACACACACATAAATGGTACCTATTTCATCACCACAATGCTCAAGAATAAAAGAAAAGTGCCATGGCATGACATTAAAAGCATGACTTCTGAGTTCGCAATGAATAACAACAGGCTGCATCTCACTCTTCTACTAGAACAAATATTGACTGTAAGTCTTGCAGTGACCAACTGCTATGAAAGGCTGTCTTTCGCTTTACTACTATAATAAATATCTGCCAGAAATCATGTAGCAATTAACTACTTTGAAAGGATGACTCTTAGTTTTCCACTAGAACAAATCTCTACTGGAAGTCTTACTTAGCATAGGCCTTTTCCAGAAGTGCTGACCAGAATTCATTCCTGGTTTTGGAATGCATGTAAATCAGACGGCCATTTCTGGTAGGCAGACAGTCATCAATGACAACATCTATCCAAGTTCCACAGCGCCAAAATTTGAAGTGAAATATCCCGGCATACTTGCTTTTATCACTCCATTCCTGCTCCTCATAATCTGGTATAATCTGATGGAGAAATTTTTTATAAATCATGTGGCAAACTAAATCAAAATATTAAAATACAGAGATTATACAATTTGTAAAGTTCAATGTTTGCACCCCATCATCATAAACCCATATATGATTAATTCTGTTACCACTCAATTCAACAAAATCAATCACACATTGATATCTGATAATGAATTTCCCCTTACTTAGGAAAGAATTTTTAACCCAAAAGAAAATTCAGGCAACAAAGGACAGGAAGGATTTTGTTTGTATCTTAGTTCAAGTTCTTTCCAAAGCACTCCAGCCAATGTATGAACATCAAAAAGCAAATATACATCACTCTAATGTAAAGCACATATACAGCACTCCAGACAATGCATGAACTTCACATAGCACATAATTATACAGTACTCCAATGAACAAACTTCACAAAGCACATAATTATACAGCACTCAAATGTATAAACTTTAAACAGCACATATAGAGCACTCCAGATAATGCATGTACTTCACAAAGCACATATACAGCATTGTAACAGCAATCCAATGTATGAACTTCACATAGCACATATTTAGCAATCCATTGTATGAACTTTACATAGCACATATACAGCACTCCAATGTATGAACTTTACATAGCACATATACAGCACTCCAATGTATGGACTTCACATAGCACATATACAGCACTCCAATGTATGGACTTCAAATAGCACACATACAGTGCTCCAATGTATGAACTTTACATAGCACATATACAGCACTCCAGACAATGTATGAACTTCACATAACACATATAGAGCACTCCAATGTATGAACTTCACATAGCACATATACAGCACTCCAATGTATGGACTTCACATAGCACATGTACAGCACTCAAATGTATGAACTTCACATAGCATATATACAGCACTCCAATGTATGGACTTCACATAGCACACATACAGCACTCCAATGTATGAACTTTACATAGCACATATACAGCACTCCAGACAATGTATGAACTTCACATAACACATATAGAGCACTCCAATGTATGAACTTCACATAGCACATATACAGCACTCCAATGTATGGACTTCACATAGCAGATATATAGCACTCCAATGTATGAACTTCACATAGCATATATACAGCACTCCAATGTATGAACTTCACATAGCACATATACAGCACTCCAATGTATGGACTTCACATAGCACATGTACAGCACTCCAATGTATGAACTTCACATAGCACATATACAGCACTCCAATGTATGAACTTCACATAGCACATATACAGCACTCCAATGTATGGACTTCACATAGCATATATACAGCACTCCAATGTATGAACTTCACATAGCATATATACAGCACTCCAATGTATGAACTTCACATAGCACATATACAGCACTCCAATGTATGGACTTCACATAGCACATGTACAGCACTCCAATGTATGAACTTCACATAGCATATATACAGCACTCCAATGTATGAACTTCACATAGCATATATACAGCACTCCAGACAATGTATGAACTTCACATAGCACATATACAGCACTCCAATATAGGAACTTCACATAGCACATATACAGCACTCCAATGTATGAACTTCACATAGCACATATACAGCACTCCAATGTATGGACTTCACATAGCACATATACAGCACTCCAATATAGGAACTTCACATAGCATATATACAGCACTCCAATGTATGAACTTCACATAGCACATATACAGCACTCCAATGTATGGACTTCACATAGCATATATACAGCACTCCAATGTATGAACTTCACATAGCACATGTACAGCACTCAAATGTATGAACTTCACATAGCATATATACAGCACTCCAAAAAATGAACTTCACATAGCACATGTACAGCACTCCAATGTATGAACTTCACATAGCACATATACAGCACTCCAAAAAATGAACTTCACATAGCACATGTACAGCACTCAAATGTATGAACTTCACATAGCACATATACAGCACTCAAATGTATGAACTTCACATAGCACATATACAGCACTCAAATGTATGAACTTCACATAGCACATATACAGCACTCCAAAAAATGAACTTCACATAGCACATGTACAGCACTCAAATGTATGAACTTCACATAGCACATATACAGCACTCAAATGTATGAACTTCACATAGCACATATACAGCACTCCAATGTATGGACTTCACATAGCACATATACAGCACTCCAATGTATGGACTTCACATAGCACATATACAGCACTCCAATATATGAACTTCACATAGCACATATACAGCAATCCATTGTATGAACTTCACATAGCACATATACAGCACTCCAATGTATGGACTTCACATAGCACATATACAGCACTCCAATGTATGGACTTCACATAGCACATATACAGCACTCCAAAAAATGAACTTCACATAGCACATGTACAGCACTCCAAACAATGTATGAACTTCACATAGCACACATACAGCACTCCAATGTATGAACTTCACATAGCACATATACAGCACTCCAAAAAATGAACTTTACATAGCACATATACAGCACTCCAGACAATGTATGAACTTCACATAACACATATAGAGCACTCCAATGTATGAACTTCACATAGCACATATACAGCACTCCAATGTATGGACTTCACATAGCATATATATAGCACTCCAATGTATGAACTTCACATAGCATATATACAGCACTCCAATGTATGAACTTCACATAGCACATATACAGCACTCCAATGTATGGACTTCACATAGCATATATATAGCACTCCAATGTATGAACTTCACATAGCACACATACAGCACTCCAATATATGGACTTCACATAGCACATGTACAGCACTCCAATGTATGAACTTCACATAGCATATATACAGCACTCCAATGTATGAACTTTACATAGCACATATACAGCACTCCAGACAATGTATGAACTTCACATAACACATATAGAGCACTCCAATGTATGAACTTCACATAGCACACATACAGCACTCCAATGTATGGACTTCAAATAGCCCATATACAGCACTCAAATGTATGGACTTCACATAGCACATATACAGCACTCCAATGTATGAACTTCACATAGCACACATACAGCACTAGCACATATACAGCACTCCAATGTATGGACTTCAAATAGCACATATACAGCACTCAAATGTATGGACTTCACATAGCACATATACAGCACTCCAGACAATGTATGAACTTCACATAACACATATAGAGCACTCCAATGTATGAACTTCACATAGCACACATACAGCACTCCAATATATGAACTTCACATAGCACATATACAGCACTCAAATGTATGGACTTCAAATAGCACATATACAGCACTCAAATGTATGGACTTCACATAGCACATATACAGCACTCCAGACAAGGTATGAACTTCACATAACACATATAGAGCACTCCAATGTATGAACTTCACATAGCACATATACAGCACTCCAATGTATGGACTTCAAATAGCACATATACAGCACTCAAATGTATGGACTTCACATAGCACACATACAGCACTCCAATGTATGAACTTCACATAGCACACATACAGCACTCCAAAAAATGAACTTCACATAGCACATGTACAGCACTCAAATGTATGGACTTCACATAGCACATATACAGCACTCAAATGTATGGACTTCACATAGCACACATACAGCACTCCAATGTATGAACTTCACATAGCACACATACAGCACTCCAAAAAATGAACTTCACATAGCACATGTACAGCACTCCAATGTATGGACTTCACATAGCACATATACAGCACTCCAATGTATGGAGTTCACATAGCACATATACAGCACTCCAATATATGAACTTCACGTAGCACATATACAGCACTCCAATGTATGGACTTCACATAGCACATATACAGCACTCCAGACAATGTATGAACTTCACATAACACATATAGAGCACTCCAATGTATGAACTTCACATAGCACATATACAGCACTCCAATGTATGGACTTCACATAGCACATATACAGCACTCCAAAAAATGAACTTCACATAGCACATATACAGCACTCCAGACAATGCATGAACTTCACAAAGTACATTATTATACAGCACTTGAGACAATGTTAGAACTTCACAAAGCACATAATTATACACTATAATACAAACAGTGTTATGTATCATCTGCACTTTATTCAAAGTCTCATTGTAAGGTAGAATACTGTATGACTCATATGCAGTGATATAATGAGGGAATATTTAAGTTGTTGTTTCTGTAAACTTTACAAATTATATTATCCAATTATTTACTTTCAAAACAAAACCACCTCCCCAAAATGGCTGGTTCTTTTTTTTACAATTGAAATACATGCAGGGCAAATTGAGTCATACAAATACTGCATTGTCAATAATTCTTCATATACTCCTATCTTTGTACTACTTTCAATTCACCAAAACTGTATATTATTTGTATCCTCTATGATTTCAGAAGGAAAAAAGTCTTCTTTTAAAATTCTGAAGATTTAAAGTAACTAAGAAAATAATTTTTTATGTATAATTATTTCCATATGTAAAAGAATAACTAAGAAAAAGTATACAACTAGACAACAATGTGTATTAGTGTATATGTACCACTAGACAATGTGAATTATTATACATGTACAACTAGACTGTGAATTATTATACATGTACAACTAGACAATGTGTATTAGTGTATATGTACAACTAGACAATGTGTATTAGTGGATCTACACAACAAGATAATGTGTATTAGTGTATAATAAGTACAACTAGAAAATGTGTATTAGTGTATTTGTATAAACAGACAATGTGTATTAGTGTATATGTACAACTAGACATTGTGTATTAGTGTATGTTTAACTAGACAACAAGACAATGTGTATTAGTGTATATGTACAACTAGGGCCCCGAGTCGCTGAGTGGTCTAAAGCGCTCTCCGTTACGGATCACTGCCATCTCACCTCTGTCTGCGTCGGTTCGAGTCCAGGATTCAGCCGATGTGGATATGTGAGAAAGCTTGCCAGTAGCTTCTCGTGGGTCGGTGGTTCTTCTCGGGGTTTTTCCGGGTTCTTCCTCCACCATTAATACTGGCCGCCATGCATAGCCTATCTTGTGCTGAAAAATGGCGTTAAATCCCACAAAAACAACAACAATATGTACAACTAGACCATGTGTATTAGTGGATATGTACAATTAGACAATGTGAATTATTATACATGTACAACCAGACAACGTGTGTTAGTGGATATGTACAATTAGACAATGTGAATTATTATATATGTACAACTAGACAATGTGTGTTAGTGGATATGTACAACTAGATAATGTGTATTAGTGTATAATAAGTACAACTAGACAATGTGTATTAGTGTATTTGTATAAATAGACAATGTGTATTAGTGTATATGTACAAATGTATTACTATTATTATATATGTAAAGTCAACTAGACAATGTGTATTAGTGGATCTATACAACAAGATAATGTGTATTAGTGTATAATAAGTACAACTAGACAATGTGTATCAGTGTATTTGTATAAATAGACAATGTGTATTAGTGTATATGTACAACTAGACATTGTGTATTAGTGTATGTTTAACTAGACAATGTGTATTAGTGTATATGTACCACTAGAAAATGTGTATTAGTGTATATGTACAACTAGACCATGTGTATTAGTGGATATGTACAATTAGACAATGTGAATTATTATACATGTACAACCAGACAATGTGTGTTAGTGGATATGTACAATTAGACAATGTGAATTATTATATATGTACAACTAGACAATGTGTATTAGTGGATATGTACAACTAGATAATGTATTACTATTAGTATACATGTAAAGTCAACTAGACAATGTGTATTAGTGGATCTATACAACAAGATAATGTGTATTAGTGGATATGTACAACTAGAAAATGTCTATTAGTGTATATGTACAACTAGACTGTGTATTAGTGTATATGTACAATTAGACAATGTGAATTATTATATATGTACAACTAGACAATGTGTTTAATTTAGTGTACATGTACAACTAGATAATGTGTATTAGTGGATCAATACAAAAAGATAATATGTATTAGTGGATATGTACAGCTAGTAAAATGTGTATTAGTGTATATGTACAACTAGACAATGGGAATTATTATATATCTACAACTAGACAATGTGTATTAGTGGATATATACAACTAGAAAATGTGTATATATATATATATATATATATATATATATATATATATATATATATATATATATATATATATATAACAGGACAATGTGCATTAGTCAGGACTTGTGTTTCGTAAAGTGCAGGAGAGCTGCAAACAGCTCTCCTGGTAGTGTGGAGGAGAGTTATTCATTATATCAAATTATTCAATATTAAAGTTAAAGTAGCCATTTCTTCTCCATCAATCTTATCGGTATTGTATCTAAACACAGGAACATTCCATCATTGAAATGTGATCAGATGAACTGAATTGCATTTTATCTTTTTATCAGATGACAATTTTGTATGCATAAGCACAAAGGCACAAAGGAACAGTGATGGCTGTTAACATAAATATCAGCAAAGTAAAACTGCATGTTCAAAAATAAACACTGGTTTGATATGATGATGTAAACTTCTAAACAGACCTTAAAAGACATCTCAATTAAAATGACACCTGTCCATAATGGACTTATCTATAAAACAAATGCATGCCTATAAAGACCACCTCTGTACAAGACATATGTCCATAATGGACATCTCTAGATAATAGACACATACTCATAATGAACTTCTCTCCATAACAGACATATGTCTTTAAAGAACATCTCCATAAGACAGACACATGTCCATAAAGGACATATACATATATAACAGACATTTGCCCATAAAGTACACACCTATATAACAGACATCTCCATAAAACAGAGACATGTCGTTAAAGGTCATTGTTATATAAAAGACATATGTTCATAAAGGACATATCCACATAAAAGACACATACCCATAATGAACATGTCTCTAAATCATA
This sequence comes from Sinohyriopsis cumingii, assembly GCA_028554795.2. NCBI lineage: Eukaryota > Metazoa > Mollusca > Bivalvia > Unionida > Unionidae > Sinohyriopsis > Sinohyriopsis cumingii. Next base: position 15,623,729 of record CM068828.1, on the reverse strand, counting down.
CACATATCCTTAACAGAGATATCCATATAAAGGACATATTTCTTTAAAAGGACATATCTATGTAATAGATATATGTTCATAAAAGACACTTCTATATAAAATGTCTTTAAAGGCCAGATCTATAAAACAGATACCGGTCCTTAAAGACATCTCTATAAAACTGTTACATCCCCATAAATGACGTTTCTATATATAAAGACATGAGTCCATAAAGGAAAGATCTATACAAATGACATAAATCCATAAAGAACATTGCTATATAACAGACATACGTTCGTAAGGGGCACATCTATATATATCCACATTTCCATAAAGGATATCCCTGTAGAAACATACACCAGCCCATAAAGGCCATCTATATATAGCAGACACATGCCCCAAATATGCACTTCTATATAAAGACAAGAGTCCCTTAAGGCTACTTCTAAACAATGACAACAGTCCATTAAGGGCATTCCTATGTAACAGACATGTCCGTAAAGAACTGCTCTATACAACTGATAGATATTCATAATGGACATATCTATAAAATAAACACACGTCCATAATGGACATTTCTATATAATGAATACATGTCCATTAAAATGTCTGTACATAAGACACAAGTCCATAAAAGGCATTTCCATGTAATTGACCATAAACGATACTAAAAAGCAATTTGATATACACTGTCTATAACTGACACAGAAAGGAATCTATTCACAAAAGACACCATAAAAGGAACTTTCTGCAACCCTTGCAAATATATTTACATAGGTGCCCTGTATAAGACAATCATTTGTCTAATGTGCACAAAGAACACATGGTTTATAAATTTTCTTATTTTCACTGCATATAAGGGAAAATAATTTAAAATAAAACCTATCAACTACAAAATATAGATCATTCATTGTGTACCTAATCATATTACTGATCCAATTAGTTCTGAGACCCAACTGATTTTATTAAATATGTATTTATACCATTAAATCTTTATATATTAAGTGCAAAGAATTTTGTCACAGCCTGTCTGTAAACAACACATTTTCCTTGTCCCTTCACTGCCCTTTATCGACAGACTACAATGTACTGCCAAAATGTTTACAACAATTAGTAATTTGCTAAACTTTTATGTAGCTAATAAGCTACAATTATGGATTAGCTAAAGCTGAATGATGGATTAGCTAAAGCTGAATGATGGATTAGCTAAAACTGAATAATGATCTCTTGTGAAATGTTCAAGTATTTATATTTTCTACAAATTTATATTTTACACAGTACAGGGTACAATCAATCCAAACTATACTTACAGGATAGTGTGTATTAGACATGAGTCCGGCCCAAGCAATCCAAACTATACTTATACATGTATAGGAAAGTGTATATTTAATGAAGGGTCCTAGCATGCCAAACTATACTTATACATGTATAGGATGGTGTATATTTAGTGAAGGGTCCTAGCATGCCAAATTATACTTATACATGTATAGGATGGTGTATATTTAATGATATATACAGCACTCCAGACAATGTATGAACTTCACATAGCACATATACAGCACTCCAGACAATGTATGAACTTCACATAGCACATATACCGCACTCCAATGTATGGACTTCACATAGCACACATACAGCACTCCAGACAATGTATGAACTTCACATAGCACATATAGAGCACTCCAATGTATGAACTTTACATAGCACACTTACAGCACTCCAGACAATGTATGAACTTCACATAGCACATATACAGCACTCCAGACAATGCATGAACTTCACATAGCACATATACAGCACTCCAATGTATGAACTTTACATAGCACATATACAGCACTTCAGACAATGTATGACCTTCACATAGCACATATAGAGCACTCCAATGTATGAACTTTACATAGCACATATACAGCAATCCAGACAATGTATGAACTTCACATAGCACATATACAGCACTCCAATGTATGGACTTTACATAGCACATATACAGCACTCCAATGTATGGACTTCAAATAGCACATATACCGCAATCTATTGTATGGACTTCACATAGCACACATACAGCACTCCAATATATAAACTTTACATAGCACATATATAGCACTCCAATGTATGGACTTTACATAGCACACATACAGCACTCCAATGTATGAACTTTACATAGCACATATACAGCACTCCAATGTACGGACTTCACATAGCACACATACAGCACTCCAGACAATGTATGAATTTCACATAGCACATATACAGCACTCCAATGTATGGACTTCACATAGCACACATACAGCACTCCAGACAATGTATGAACTTCACATAGCACATATAGAGCACTCCAATGTATGAACTTTACATAGCACATATACAGCACTCCAGACAATGTATGAACTTCACATAGCACATATACAGCACTCCAGACAATGTATGAACTCCACATAGCACATATACAGCACTCCAATATATGAACTTTACATAGCACATATACAGCACTCCAATGTATGAACTTTACATAGCCCATATACAGCACTCCAATATATGAACTTCACATAGCACATATACAGCACTCCAATGTATGAACTTTACGTAGCACATATACAGCAGTCCAATGTATGGACTTCACATAGCACATATACAGCACTCCAGACAATGCATGAACTTCACATAGCACATATACAGCACTCCAATGTATGGACTTCATATAGCACATATACAGCACTCCAATGTATGGACTTCACATATCACATATACAGCACTCCAGACAATGCATGAACTTCACATAGCACATATACAGCACTCCAATGTATGAACTTTACGTAGCACATATACAGCAGTCCAATGTATGGACTTCACATAGCACATATACAGCACTCCAATATATGAACTTTACATAGCACATATACAGCAATCCATTGTATGGACTTCACATAGCACACATGCAGCACTCCAGACAATGTATGAACTTCACATAGCACATATAGAGCACTCCAATGTATGAACTTCACATAGCACATATACAGCACTCCAATATATGAACTTTACATAGCACATATACAGCACTCCAATGTATGAACTTTACATAGCCCATATACAGCACTCCAATATATGAACTTCACATAGCACATATACAGCACTCGAGACAATGTATGAACTTCACATAGCACATATACAGCACTCCAGACAATGCATGAACTTCACATAGCACATATACAGCACTCCAATGTATGGACTTCACATAGCACATATACAGCACTCCAATGTATGGACTTCACATAGCACATATACAGCACTCCAATGTATGAACTTTACATAGCCCATATACAGCACTCCAATGTATGGACTTCACATAGCACATATACAGCACTCCAATGTATGGACTTCACATAGCACATACACAGCACTCCAATATATGAACTTTACATAGCACATATACAGCAATCCATTGTATAGACTTCACATAGCACACATGCAGCACTCCAGACAATGTATGAACTTCACATAGCATATATATAGCACTCCAATGTATGAACTTCACATAGCACACATACAGCACTCCAATGTATGAACTTCACATAGCACATATACAGCACTCCAATGTATGAACTTCACATAGCACATATAGAGCACTCCAATGTATGAACTTTACATAGCACATATACAGCACTCCAGACAATGTATGAACTTCACATAGCACATATAGAGCACTCCAATGTATGAACTTTACATAGCACATATACAGCACTCCAGACAATGCATGAACTTCACATAGCACATATACAGCACTCCAATGTATGGACTTCACATAGCACATATACAGCACTCCAATGTATGGACTTCACATAGCCCATATACAGCACTCCAATGTATGGACTTCACATAGCACATATACAGCACTCCAATGTATGGACTTCACATAGCACATATACAGCACTCCAATATATGAACTTTACATAGCACATATACAGCAATCCATTGTATAGACTTCACATAGCACACATGCAGCACTCCAGACAATGTATGAACTTCACATAGCATATATATAGCACTCCAATGTATGAACTTCACATAGCACACATACAGCACTCCAATGTATGAACTTCACATAGCACATAAAGAGCACTCCAATGTATGAACTTTACATAGCACATATACAGCACTCCAGACAATGTATGAACTTCACATAGCACATATAGAGCACTCCAATGTATGGACTTCACATAGCACATATACAGCACTCCAATGTATGGACTTCACATAGCACATATACAGCACTCCAATGTATGGACTTCACATAGCACATATACAGCACTCCAGACAATGTATGAACTTCACATAGCACATATAGAGCACTCCAATGTATGAACTTCACATAGCCCATATACAGCACTCCAATGTATGGACTTCACATAGCACATATACAGCACTCCAATGTATGGACTTCACATAGCACATATACAGCACTCCAATATATGAACTTTACATAGCACATATACAGCAATCCATTGTATAGACTTCACATAGCACACATGCAGCACTCCAGACAATGTATGAACTTCACATAGCACACATACAGCACTCCAATGTATGAACTTCACATAGCACATAGAGAGCACTCCAATGTATGAACTTCACATAGCACATATACAGCACTCCAATGTATGAACTTCACATAGCACATATAGAGCACTCCAATGTATGAACTTTACATAGCACATATACAGCACTCCAGACAATGTATGAACTTCACATAGCACATATAGAGCACTCCAATGTATGAACTTTACATAGCACATATACAGCACTCCAGACAATGCATGAACTTCACATAGCACATATACAGCACTCCAATGTATGGACTTCATATAGCACATATACAGCACTCCAATGTATGGACTTCACATAGTACATATACAGCACTCCAATGTATGAACTTTACATAGCCCATATACAGCACTCCAATGTATGGACTTCACATAGCACATATACAGCACTCCAATGTATGGACTTCACATAGCACATATACAGCACTCCAATATATGAACTTTACATAGCACATATACAGCAATCCATTGTATAGACTTCACATAGCACACATGCAGCACTCCAGACAATGTATGAACTTCACATAGCATATATATAGCACTCCAATGTATGAACTTCACATAGCACATATACAGCACTCCAATGTATGAACTTCACATAGCACATATACAGCACTCCAGACAATGTATGAACTTCACATAGCACATATACAGCACTCCAATGTATGAACTTCACATAGCATATATATAGCACTCCAATGTATGAACTTCACATAGCACATATACAGCACTCCAATGTATGAACTTCACATAGCACATATACAGCACTCCAATGTATGAACTTCACATAGCACATATACAGCACTCCAATGTATGAACTTCACATAGCATATATATAGCACTCCAATGTATGAACTTCACATAGCACATATACAGCACTCCAATGTATGAACTTTACATAGCACATATACAGCACTCCAATGTATGAACTTCACATAGCACATATACAGCACTCCAATGTATGAACTTCACATAGCACATATACAGCACTCCAATGTATGAACTTTACATAGCACATATACAGCACTCCAATGTATGAACTTCACATAGCACATATACAGTACTCCAATGTATGAACTTCACATAGCATATATACAGCACTCCAATGTATGAACTTCACATAGCACATATAGAGCACTCCAATGTATGAACTTTACATAGCACATATACAGCACTCCAGACAATGTATGAACTTCACATAGCACATATAGAGCACTCCAATGTATGAACTTTACATAGCACATATACAGCACTCCAGACAATGCATGAACTTCACATAGCACATATACAGCACTCAAATGTATGGACTTCATATAGCACATATACAGCACTCCAATGTATGGACTTCACATAGTACATATACAGCACTCCAATGTATGAACTTTACATAGCCCATATACAGCACTCCAATGTATGGACTTCACATAGCACATATACAGCACTCCAATGTATGGACTTCACATAGCACATATACAGCACTCCAATATATGAACTTTACATAGCACATATACAGCAATCCATTGTATAGACTTCACATAGCACACATGCAGCACTCCAGACAATGTATGAACTTCACATAGCACATATACAGCACTCCAATGTATGAACTTCACATAGCACATATAGAGCACTCCAATGTATGAACTTCACATAGTACATATACAGCACTCCAGTGTATGAACTTCACATAGCACATATAGAGCACTCCAATGTATGAACTTCACATAGCACATATAGAGCACTCCAATGTATGAACTTCACATAGTACATATACAGCACTCCAATGTATGAACTTTACATAGCCCATATACAGCACTCCAATGTATGGACTTCACATAGCACATATACAGCACTCCAATGTATGGACTTCACATAGCACATATACAGCACTCCAATATATGAACTTTACATAGCACATATACAGCAATCCATTGTATAGACTTCACATAGCACACATGCAGCACTCCAGACAATGTATGAACTTCACATAGCACATATAGAGCACTCCAATGTATGAACTTCACATAGCACATATACAGCACTCCAATGTATGAACTTCACATAGCATATATACAGCACTCCAATGTATGAACTTCACATAGCACATATAGAGCACTCCAATGTATGAACTTTACATAGCACATATACAGCAATCCAATGTATGGACTTCACATAGTACATATACAGCACTCCAATGTATGAACTTCACATAGCATATATACAGCACTCCAATGTATGGACTTCACATAGCACATATACAGCACTCCAATGTATGAACTTCACATAGCACATATACAGCACTCCAGACAATGTATGAACTTCACATAGCACATATAGAGCACTCCAATGTATGAACTTCACATAGCACATATACAGCACTCCAATGTATGGACTTCACATAGCACATATACAGCACTCCAATGTATGAACTTTACATAGCACATATACAGCACTCCAAAGTATGAACTTCACAAAGCACATATACAGCAATCCAATGTATGAACTTCACATAGCACATATAGAGCACTCGAGACAATGCATGAACTTCACAAAGTACATTATTATTATGCACTTGAGACAATGTTTGAACTTCATAAAGCACATAATTATACACTATAATGCAAACAGTGTTATGTATCATCTGCACTTTATTCAAAGTCTCATTGTAAGGTAGAATACTGTATGACTCATATGCAGTGATATAATGAGGGAATATTTAAGTTGTTGTTTCTGTAAACTTTACAAATTATATTATCCAATTATTTACTTTCAAAACAAAACCACCTCCCCAAAATGGCTGGTTTTTTTTATACAATTGAAATACATGCAGGGCAAATTGAGTCATACAAATACTGCATTGTCAGTAATTCTTCATATACTCTTATCTTTGTACTACTTTCAATTCACCAAAACTGTATATTATTTGTATCCTCTATGATTTCAGAAGTAAAAAAGTCTTCTTTTAAAATTCTGAAGATCTAAAGTAACTAAGAAAATAAATTTTTATGTATAATTATTTCCATATGTAAAAGAATAACTAAGAAAAAGTATACAACTAGACAACAATGTTTATTAGTGTATGTGTACAACTAGACAGTGTGAATTGTTATATAACTAGACGATGTGTATTAGTGGATATGTACAATTAGAAAATGTGAATTATTATACATGTGCAACTAGACAATGTGTACTAGTGTATATGTACAACTAGACAATGTGTATTAGTGGATCTATACAACAAGATAATGTGTATTAGTGTATAATAAGTACAACTAGACAATGTGTATTAGTGTATTTGTATAAATAGACAATGTGTATTAGTGTATATATACAACTAGACAATGTGTATTAGTGGATCTACACAACAAGATAATGTGTATTAGTGTATAATAAGTACAACTAGACAATGTGTATTAGTGTATTTGTATAAATAGACAATGTGTATTAGTGTATATGTACCACTAGACAATGTGTATTAGTGTATATGTACAACAAGACTGTGTATTAGTGTATATGTACAACTAGATAATGTGTATTAGTGGATATGTACAATTAGACAATGTGAATTATTATATATGTACAACCAGACAATGTGTGTTAGTGGATATGTACAATTAGACAATGTGAATTATTATATATGTACAACTAGACAATGTGTATTAGTGGATATGTACAACTAGATAATGTATTACTATTAGTATATATGTAAAGTCAACTAGACAATGTGTATTAGTGGACCTATACAACAAGATAATGTGTATTAGTGTATAATAAGTAGAACTAGACAATGTGTATTAGTGTATTTGTATAAATAGACAATGTGTATTAGTGTATATGTACAACTAGACATTGTGTATTAGTGTATGTTTAACTAGACAATGTGTATTAGTGTATATGTACAACAAGACAATGTGTATTAGTGTATATGTACAACTAGACCATGTGTATTAGTGGATATGTACAATTAGACAATGTGTATTAGTGTATTTGTATAAATAGACAATTTGTATTAGTGTATATGTACAACTAGACAATTTGTATTAGTGGATCTATACAACAAGATAATGTGTATTAGTGTATTTGTATAAATAGACAATGTGTATTAGTGTATATGTACAACTAGACAATTTGTATTAGTGGATCTATACAACAAGATAATGTATATTAGTGTATTTGTATAAATAGACAATGTGTATTAGTGTATTTGTATAAATAGACAATGTGTATTAGTGTATAATAAGTACAACTAGACAACGTGTATTAGTGTATTTGTATAAATAGACAATGTGTATTAGTGTATATGTACAACTAGACAATTTGTATTAGTGGATCTATACAACAAGATAATGTGTATTAGTGTATAATAAGTACAACCAGACAATGTGTATTAGTGTAATTGTATAAATAGACAATGTGTATTAGTGTATATGTACAACTAGACATTGTGTATTAGTGTATGTTTAACTAGACAATGTGTATTAGTGTATATGTACAACAAGACAATGTGTATTAGTGTATATGTACAACTAGACCATGTGTATTAGTGGATATGTACAATTAGACAATGTGAATTATCATACATGTACAACCAGACAATGTGTGTTAGTGGATATGTACAATTAGACAATGTGAATTATTATATATGTACAACTAGACAATGTGTATTAGTGGATATGTACAACTAGATAATGTATTACTATTAGTATATATGTAAAGTCAACTAGACAATGTGTATTAGTGGATCTATACAACAAGATAATGTGTATTAGTGGATATGTACAACTAGACAATGTCTATTAGTGTATATGTACAACTAGACAATGTGTATTAGTGTATATGTACAATCAGACAATGTGAATTATTATATATGTACAACTAGACAATGTCTTTATTTTACTGTACATGTACAACTAGATAATGTGTATTAGTGGATATGTACAACTAGAAAATGTCTATTAGTGTATATGTACAACTAGACTGTGTATTAGTGTATATGTACAATTAGACAATGTGAATTATTGTATATGTACAACTAGACAATGTGTTTAATTTAGTGTACATGTACAACTAGATAATGTGTATTAGTGGCTCTATACAAAAAGATAATATGTATTAGTGGATATGTACAGCTAGTAAAATGTGTATTAGTGTATATGTACAACTAGACAATGCGAATTATTCTATATCTACAACTAGCCAATGTGTATTAGTGGATATATACAACTAGAAAATGTGTATTAGTATATATATATATATATTTATATATATATATATAACAAGACAATGTGCATTAGTCAGGACTTGTGTTTCGTAAAGTGCGGGAGAGCTGCAAACAGCTCTCCTGGTAGTGTGGAGGAGAGTTATTCATTATATCAAATTATTCAATATTAAAGTTAAAGTAGCCATTTGTTCTCCATCAATCTTATTGGTATTGTATCTAAACACAGGAACATTCCATCATTGAAATGTGATCAGATGAACTGAATTGCATTTTATCTTTTTATCAGATGACAATTTTGTATGCATAAGCACAAAGGCACAAAGGAACAGTGATGGCTGTTAACATAAATATCAGCAAAGTAAAACTGCATGTTCAAAAATAAACACTGGTTTGAAATGATGATGTAAACTTCTAAACAGACCTTAAAAGACGTCTCAATTAAAATGACACCTGTCCATAATGGACTTATCTATAAAACAGATGCATGCCCATAAAGACCATCTCTGTACAAGACATATGTCCATAATGGACATCTCTAGATAACAGACACATACTCATAATGAACTTCTCTCCATAACAGACATATGTCTTTAAAGAACATCTCCATAAGACAGACACATGTCCATAAAGGACATATACATATATAACAGACATTTGCCCATAAAGTACACACCTATATAACAGACATCTCCATAAAACAGAGACATGTCGTTAAAGGTCATTGTTATATAAAAGACATATGTTCATAAAGGACATATCCACATAAAAGACACATACCCATAATGAACATGTCTCTACATCATACACATATCCTTAACAGAGATATCCATATAAAGGACATATTTCTTTAAAAGGACATATCTATATAATAGATATATGCTCATAAAAGACACTTCTATATAAAATGTCTTTAAAGGCCAGATCTATAAAACAGATACCGGTCCTTAAAGACATCTCTATAAAACTGTTACATCCCCATAAATGACGTTTCTATATATAAAGACATGAGTCCATAAAGGAAAGATCTATACAAACGACATAAATCACAGACATACGTTCGTAAGGGGCACATCTATATATATCCACATTTCCATAAAGGATATCCCTGTAGAAACATACACCAGCCCATAAAGGCCATCTGTATATAGCAGACACATGCCCCAAATATGCACTTCTATATAAAGACAAGAGTCCCTTAAGGCTACCTCTAGCAGCAGGGAAGTTCTACAGACCCCCTGGCACAGACGAAATTAAGCCTTTCAGACAAATAATTTCCGTAGAAGCCTCAGAATTCAAAAATAAAGCCTCCTACGCGAAATAATCCGAAAAATTCCCCCCCAATTTGCATTTTCGGTCATAAAAAAAATGGCAGCTTTTTTGGGGGGGGGGTATTGTAAAATTTATTTGCCGTAATTGAATTTGGGTTGCAATTTTATGAGTAAATTTGATCAAGACCGACTCGATATCTACTACGAGGATCATGAAGATTAATCGTGACAAATCCGTGCGGAGTTGCCTGAGCGTGACTAAAGAAACTTTTAAACTTATTTATATCCATGTCGCCATTGCACCAAGTTTGATGGATATTCCTCAGCGTGTGAGTATCAACGCCATTGAAAACCGATAAAATATTACAATTATCTCTAATTACCTTCGGAATTTGCGTATATCGCTGCGTCACGTAAATCACATCGGTGTTCTTGTGTCGGCCACGCGAGAATATCCTAGCCGGATTAGTTTGCTTATCCAGCATCACATCATCAAAAACAACAAGATTATTAGCATCACCGTCTAAATTTTCCACTGATGGAGTTTCATTGATATCCGTTATAAATTCTATTGTGCCATCCTCAGTATTATCGCTAAATTCCTTTAGTACTTGATAACATCGCTGATCATCTACGGATGGCGCAACTAAATACAATTTATCCCATTTTAGCCATCTCATTATCAAATTTAGCAATAACTGCGTTTTTCCAGATCCCGACGGTCCAATGATTATCATTCTTATCGAATTTGGTAATGCCTCGGTGTGTTTTACTTGCTCGCGTTTTTTCGTGGCTGAAAAATCAATTACATTCATGTTATTAGAATATTATGGATTCATATTGTGTTAAGTGTCGCACTCGAACTGCTACGCTAAATCCAATCGAAGTCGTTACGCGCAACAACAGGAATGCAATCAAAGGCGAATGTGCGGTTTGTGGAACAAGCAAATTTAGATTCGTAAAAAAAAAGATAGAAGAACCGGAGGAGACATTACCGCCTCCATGAAAAATCTGCCAGGATTGCCTTGGGCGAAATATCCAGGAGAGAAACATTTGCCAGGATACAACTATTGCGGACCTGGTACAAGGCTAGATATAAGACTTAATAATAATAATCAACCAAATCCTGGTGAAGAACCAGTAAATGCTATTGATAACGCATGCTACTATCACGATCTCGCATATCGCAGTGGAGATTTAGAACAACGACATCTCGCTGATGTGAAGCTAATTCACGCAATAGACGCAGTACCTAATAAAAAATTCAAAGAAAAATTGGCAACTTGGTTGATAAAAGGAGCAATGAAAGGTAAATTAGTTCTCGGTGCTGGTAAATTATAATGGAGCAGATATATTATTCTCCGCGAGGATTTTGGAAAGGAAAATCAGCAATTGCCAAACTTGCCAAGGCCGCAAAAGTAAAACACTCCACCGCTGCATCATGGTTATCAAAGCAAGCTGTTTGGCAAATTTATCTTCCTCCGCCTAAGAAAATACCATATGCGAGTTTCTCTGTCAGTGTACCTAACGAAGTTCATCAGGCCGACTTAATGTTTCTTCCTTACGATACCGTTGACGGAGTTATATACAAATATGTTCTGACGGTTGTTGATATTGCAAGTAGGTACAAAGAAGCGGAACCGTTATCGAATAAAACAGCAACAGATATTGCTAAGGCGTTTAGCGAAATTTATTCACGATCTCCATTAACATGGCCGAAGCTTCTCCAGGTTGATCCAGGTCGAGAATTTCTTGGCGCGGTTACTTCATTGATGAAAAAGAATAATGTTAAAATCCGTCGCGGTATTGTAGGTGTTCATCACAATCAAGCTATCGTTGAGAGATTCAATAAAACTCTTGCAGAACGATTATTCGGATATCAGTACGCGCGCGAATTTATCCAAGATAAACGATCTCACGATTGGGTAACAAGATTACCTCACGTGATTAACGCACTAAATAACGAAGTAACACGAACAATATCAATGAAACCCGCAATTGCAATTACAAAACCAAATATACCACTAAAGCGAAGTTCAATAATTTCGCCGGTGTTAGGTAGTGTCACGGTTAGATATTTGTATAAAGAAGGAGAAGCCGAGGGTGGCAGAAAAAGAGCAACCGATCCAAACTGGAGTGTTACAACGCATAAAATATCGGCCGTAACAAGATCATCAGGAAGGCCAGCAATTTATTTTCTAGATTCACTAGCACCACAACGAGGATTTACCAAAGAGGAACTACAAGTAATTCCAAAGGATACTCAATTACCGCCATCTTCGTTAATGTGAAATCTAATTCTACCTAACTGAGATAATTTTCTTACTCGAGACACGGCTAGATAAACTAAATTTGACCAGGAAATTCTATCATCAACAATCCAAACTTGGCCATCTACTGTTAATCCCTGCGATGAGTGTATCGTTGCTGCATATCCAAGTTTCCATGGAGATCTTTCAGCATTTATCGCATCATTGACAAGATTAATATCAACGAAAATAATATCATTCAAAACTAATATTTTTTCTTCTCCGTATGGCAAAGTAACATTAATATTTTGTTTTCTGGTATCAGCAGGCCTATAGCACAACGGAACCTGCAACGTTGGAAATTTCTCGCAGTGAAGTTTGAATAGTATTTCCTGAATAGCATCGCGAATAATTTTCCTACTAGCAACAATCAAATGATCTGGACGCCACAAAGTTAGAAAATTATCCATCGGAGTCTCATCAATTATTTTTCTCATCACATCACATTGAAATTTATTAGGTTGCAACCGAATCATTTTTTTAAACTCGGTCAGTAAAATATCATTAGATCTATAATCAGCATCAATCTCTTCATAATAATCCACAAAATTTCTAAGCCATCTATGAGGAGATTCACCATCAATAGGATCAGGTTGGCCGTGATCGCCGCACATTATTACTGCGGTGTTTTTTTCTTCTAACCAACTTAGGAATGATTTTAGTATAACTAAATTTACTGTGCAAATTTCATCAAATACTATAATCTTGTTGATATATTTGTTTCCCATTCGAGCCGGATCCCATAATCTACCACTGTACTTGAAATAACTGTGATACGTGCAAGAACTAACGCCACGCTGCTTTATTTCTCTTGCTAACCTGTGAGTTGGAGTTAACACTATCATATCAGAGTTTGAAAATAAGTTTATCGCTCGTGTGGTTTTACCACTACCGCCAGGACCATTCAGATAAACGAATTTGTTTCGTGAAATCGGATCAAACGCAGATGATGCTGCTGATACTTCATCGCATTGGTCTTTGTGAAACTTATCGCAATCTTCTACATCAGCGTCTTCACAATAATCTAGAATATCTTCATTTTTTATTCTCCAGGTTCCCCAAGACCCATTAGCGATTAAATTTTCTAATCTGCACTGATATTTCTTATCGATATAAAACGAGTCCGTTGCAACTCTTACCGCGATATCGGCAAATTTATTTATCATCGACAATAAATTAATACTCACATAAGCGAGCATCGATGATCTTAGATGAGTATACTGCGCTGACTCTCCATCGAGATAACTAATCACGGTACCTAGTTTCGTTCCATCAATAATAATATTTTCTCTATTGCAAAATATTCCACGCGATACTGTATCAGTAATAATAAAATCCATCTCAGCATCATTGATGAATAATCTAGCGTGTCTGTGCTTATGATCAACTGATCCTCCTTGAGTGAATTTACCAATTATTTTTCTTCCAATATCTTTCGCGTTCTCACAATCTGTGGGTAACCACACTTCAGTTTGTTTCCTATAGGATATAATTGCTTCACTCACTATCAGCGATAGTAACATCGACGAATCCAACATATATCTCAACAGCACTATGGGAACCCATCTTCGCTGAGATAAATGCCGACCAAACCAAATATAGCAAATCCTATGCAAATTCTCAGCAAGTTCGAACGAAGTAACATGAGCGAATCCGGTCATGACAAAATCGGGTAACGGTCCGTTAATTGCCACTCTCGTCATCTCGTTGGTTGGATGGCCGAATTTAGCAAAGTAATCCGCACAATCGCCATATCCGAGGAAACTTCCAGGATAGCACGCGCTCATATCAACTGAAATCATATCTTCGAAATAATATTTGGTATTCCATAATCCTCCATGGCCATATTCGATACAGCTAAGTTGAATATCATTAAGAAACTCATTCTTTGTAGGTTTCCACGAATTTCTTTCTCTAGCAGCATGAGCGGCAACAGACGGAACAGTAAAACAATTTGTCAGCAACTGATTTGGATTTGATGAATACTTCTCCGCGATATTTTTCATCGCTTCATGCAGTATTTCATTACGGTAAATATCTCCGCGTGGCAAGATAAATTGATCATATCTTTCTTCGCTTGAGAATAACCAAACCGATATTGGATCAGATGCGGCTAATAATTTGATATATCGGAACATTGCATCAGCGCCATCCGTGGAAAATTCCGCGGGATAGAATTTAACAACACGATCCTTCGGGAATATCATCACTGACTGCGACCACGCATGTGAATTATGATCAACGATTTCGATTGGTGTTCCTCGAGAACTATATGGTGAAGAATATAATATTTCACCCGATAGCGTTTTAACCGTAATAGGAAATTTAAGTTTCTTGCTCAGCGCAGCAACATCATCAATCGATGCGCCATCAGCAACTGTCTTTGCCCATGAATTAATTTTATCCAATCTCAATTGGGTCAGACCAGATCCGCGACGAGCATTTTTCATGTGCTCGATGACGCGCTCAGCAACGCAATTTATCATCGGTGATTCTTTCATCGCTGGTAAATTTTTCGCATCAGGATTATTATTCAACCGATAAATTCCATAAACTACAGCACTAGATGGATACGCTCTAGCGTAATAAGGACCATCAATTCCCAATAACAATCCTGGTTTTGAATTTTTATCAAGAACGACGTTTTTCTTACTGCCGCGTACCGGATCTCGTTTATCACGAATAATCCAAGTATCATCCGGCATTTGTGCAATAAATTTTATTCCAAATATAAATCGCTCATCTTTGTGTTCAGATTTTATATGCTCGATTATCTTCTTTGCTCGCTCTAGATTCATCGTAGCATCAATAAAGTTAGTTTTCCACGTCGACCAAGTATGAATCGCTCCATCATCAAAAAATTCCTTCTTTGCACGATCTACTTCAGGAATTATATATTCTGCCTCATCAAGATCAAATAAATCCATTATTATATTTTAGACAAATGTTTAAATTATAATGAATCAATGTTCATGGATAATAGTTGGATCAACAAAATCATGTGATAAATCTTGCAGAGGTGAATATTGCGGCGCTCATATATACGAAGTTCGACGAGGCAACAAAGGACCGCAACGGTGTTTAGTTTGTCAAGTTGGCATTCGAGGAAAGACTCGATTATGTTTTTCTTGTGGTGGAAAGAAATATCGTGAGCTACGGAGATATTATGAAAAGAAATCTTCCTCAGTAATTTCTTGTGAAGAAGATTATATTAATCGTTTCAAAGCAAATTATGATTTAGAAGTATAAAATATTATATATGGAAATGAAATCAACGATTCCTATGAGTGAATATAGATCACATCCTACCATTGATGATTATGAAGCATCCAAGGATGGAAATGTGAGACACATCAGAACGAAGAATCTTGTTGGTAATATTAATATGAATGGATATCTCAAATTCACAATCAGCAAAAATAATAGGCGAAGAAAAACAAATTACTTCGTTCACAGATTTGTGTTCGAATGTTTCCATGGACTCATCAGAGACAATTTGGTTATAGATCATATCGATGGAAATAAACTTAATAATGAATTAACTAATCTTCGAACTGTGACTCAGAGTGAAAATTGTTCCTCGGGTAACACTGGAAAACATCCGAAAGATGCCAAGTCAGTTAAGTCGGTAAATCAAGAAACAAATGAAGAAATTGCATTTGAGTCGATATATGCTGCTGCGAAATTTTATGAAATTACTCCAGTATCGATATGGCGAGTAGCGGAGGGAATAAACCACAGAACATTTTCCTACAATCTCGGTGAGTGGATCAGATTCTTCTATGTTCCAATAATATTTGATGATGATGAAGAATAATTAAATACTACAAAATTAGTATAATGGACGAAGAAATAATAAACGATATTATGGGAGAGATTAATAGTTTGAAAAGAAAAATAGATCTCCCATCGGACCTTGATGTGAATAAAATCAGATCAGAATTCGAAACAATTATTCTAGGGAGACTCGAATATAAATATACCCTGCCGTCAGAATATAAATTAATAAAGAAAATTCAAATTGCGATGTACCAATCACTTGCAACGGTCAGTGATGATCACATCGAGGATTTTGTTAAATTATCAACGCTAGTAGAAAAAGCTAGATTAATTTTATCCGACGCATATGAATCAAGGAAAATCACAAGTTCTCGTGTCAGACAACTGAAAAAACTTGTTGATGAAAAAACAAGAGAATTTTCCAATCTTTGAAATTTTACAAAATAAAAAAAAAGATTTAAATTTCCCTGGATTTTATTTATTTTTTTAATTTTGGCGGGGGTATTTACCTAACGGATTCACGAAATTATATAAATTACTTCGATTTGAGGGGTAAATACCCCAGCGGATTCACGAAATTATATAAATTACTCGATTTGAGGGGTAAATACTCAACAAAAAACATAAAATTACGAAACTTTCTTAATTTTTCTGATTTTTATTAATTTTTTTTTATTATTTACCAAAATAATTTATTTACTGAAATTACACAAATTTATTAATTTTGAGGGGTAAATACCCCAGCGGATTCACGAAATTATATAAATTACTCGATTTGAGGGGTATTTACCCCAGCGGATTCACGAAATTATATAAATTACTTCGATTTGAAGGGTAAATACCCCCGCCAAAATTAAAAAAATAAATAAAATTCAGAAAAAATATCTTTTTTTTTATTTTGTGAAAATTTCCCTGGATTTTATTTATTTTTTTCGTTTGTTTTTCCCTGGGATACAGATTTAAAAATCAAAAACTTTCGCTTACGATTTTACCAACAAACTAATACTCAGCGTTTCTCCGCGAATATCAAGTAAATTTCCATCTTGATTTGTTAGTTTGAAATTTATTCTTGATAATAATCGATTATGACAGCGTAGGTAAAACGGATTAACCGGCTCCTTTATTATCAAGTAACCAGGAGAGACGTTAGGAGAGAATGTGTATAATACAAATCCCTGCTCCGCTCTTGATATTGCAGGATCAACATTATAGCTACCTTCTACAACATCAGCGTGAAGATAAACAGCAATCACTTCGGTTATATTAACTATCCCAGGAGAAATGTGTCTTCCTTGTCCAATTCCATCATTATCATGCATCAAGACTGATTCTGCTTGTGATTTCTTCTTAACCCACGCGTCGTGTAATTTAGGAAATAACCTATCGACTGTATCAGCGACAAATTTTCTCATCTCATCAACATTGTAGCCGGGAAATTTATAATTTGGCAACGTCCTCTCGGTTAGATTATGTCGTTGCATAAACGCGTTAATAATAAAACCCATACCAAAGACGGCGCTGTTTTGTATATAGCCCGTTGCTAGTTCGTTAATAAGTTCCATATCAGCAGCTAATTTATTTATCCGCTCTGTTGTAATTATAATTTCGTTGCATGAAGCTTGTACGTTAAATACGCAATCTTGGAAATAATGTTCTAACAGTTTCTTTTGTATTTCGTATTCGTTGATAATTTTAACAAATAATATTGTAATACTATCCTCGAACAAATCTAGCATATAAACTGATCCTGATGAAAAATCAAGACTCGCCTTAGTTTGTTCATACTGATCAATATAGTCCAAGTCAAGTCCGTGGAAGTTTTTTTCATTGCTGATAAAGTCGGATTTCTTTGGTTCTGGTGTTGTTATTCTGCCAGGCGGAATATCAGGCCAGCCTAATACTGTCCTAATAGATGAACGGTAAATATCTACCATATACGGCGACGATACTTCAATGATTGATGATAACGTTGGTTCATGTGCTGATATCTTTATTCCTGGATGAGCATCGCCAGTAATATTCGATATTCTAGTGTTGAACTCGCTATTTATCTGTTCAATCTCATAGCTGCCGGTTGGTATACTAACGACAAACCAACTAGGAGTTCCATCGGCGTGTTTCTTATCAGCAACAACAAGTGAATTGTTTGATAATAATTTACCGAATGATTTTGATCTGATATTAGGCCAGCTATTATAAACACGCAATTGTATCAATGCCATTTCCTTGACGCTAATTGGAGTTGGAAAACTAATACTAAATTCTGGATTAGTTGAGCTTAGTGATATTAACGTTGTTGTCGGCGGTGTTGTGTTTGTCACTATCTGGACTAACTCGGACATTATTAATATTTATTTGTTCAATCTCAGAGTAGATGCTGATCATCGAATAAAATTCTATATCGGATATAACTCCATCGTTGAGACTTTCGGAAATCAGCGATGATAACTTCGAATATGCGTCGTTAATTTTAGTTAGTTTATTTTTGTACGATAATAGTTTCTCGCTGGTGCATGAAGATATTTTTCTTGCAATAATATTGAGAACGCCAGCTATCGTTGTTGTTGATGAAATTATTATTGTTGCTACGATCGGCGCGATTGTTGTTACTACGGATAAAACAATACCCGCGCCGGCGATTATTGCTGATGCGGTATAAACAACAACATCAATAATAACTAATCTGCGCTGGTATTTCTTTATTTTTATTTGATATTCGTCTATTTGTTTTTTTAGCGAATCTTGCCATGATCGCGCAAGATTATATCGATAATCTGATGCTGTCATTTATTTAATCTACAATAATAATTACTATATTATTTAGTTTTGTACGGAATATTATCCCATCCGGATAAAAACTCATAAATTGCAAGATATTTGATTTCTCCTGTGATGGTTCTATCTGGTGGTTCTAATGTAAATACCTCCCGAGTATTTTCCTCCATGGAAATAATAAAAATTCCAGGATAATACTCATGAAATGTATTAATTTTGTGAAATTCAGTTGTTACCGTGAATTTTATTTTGGATATGAAATATACTCGATATACGCCAGTAATTGGTGCAATCCAACTCGTAATATTTGATTCGGGTCTCCATATCTTGTTTATCGCTTGTACCACAAATGATATATAACAACCAAATTTTTCTATATTTTCCACATCCGGTGAGATGACAATACGGGACAATTTTTCAATTTTTGTGTTGATTTCTTGTGTTTTCTCGCTGAGATCATCGTGTGATGTTTTATCGACTTTTTCACCCATTGCGGTATTTATCTTGGTAACATCTGCGAGAATATCATCGTTGATTTTCTTTTGTTTCTTTTGGAGGTTATCGTGTATTGTTTTATCAACTTTCTTAATTGCGATTTGGCGTACTGCGTTGATATCTTCAATGATCTTAGTATTATCTTCAATGATTTTCTTGTGGAGGTCATCGTGTGATGATTTATCGACTTTCTGCTCACGAACTGCGTTAATATCCTCATCGATTTTCTTTGTTTTCTCGTCGTGTGATGATTTATCAACTTTCTGAAGCATTGCGGTATTTATATTTGTAACATCGGCGAGAATGTTATTAACGTCCCTGGTTGTTCTTGTTAGTTTTTCACCAAGATCGTCGTGTGCTGATTTATCGACTTTTTGATTTGCTAATCCACGAACTGTTTCAACGTCGCTGCTAATCTTAGTAATATCTTCGTTTATTTTCTTTGTTTTCTCGTCGTGTGCTGATTTATCGACTTTTTGATTTGCTAATTCACGTACCGCTTCAATATCATCATTGATGGATTTTATTTTCTCGTCGTGCAATGATTTATCAATTTTTTGAATCGCTAATCCACGAACTGCGTTAATATCGGCGAGAATGTTAGTAACATCCCTGGTTGTTCTTGTTAGTTTTTCACCAAGATCATTGTGTGCTGATTTATCGACTTTTTGTTGTGTTAATCCACGAACTGATTCAATGTCCTTACTAACTTTAGTAATATCATCACTGATTTTCTTTGTTTTTTCGTCGTGTAATGATTTATCAACTTTTTGATTTGCTAATACACGAACTGCGTTAATATCCTCATCAATCTTCTTTGTTTTCTCGTCGTGTAATGATTTATCAACTTTTTGATTTGCTAATCCACGAACTACTTCAATGTCCTTACTAATCTTAGTAATATCCTCATCAATCTTCTTTGTTTTTTCGTCGTGTAATGATTTATCAACTTTTTGATTTGCTAATCCACGAACTACTTCAATGTCCTCATCAATCTTCTTTGTTTTCTCGTCGTGCAATGATTTATCAACTTTTTGATTTGCTAATCCACGAACTGCGTTAATATCCTCATCAATCTTCTTTGTTTTCTCGTCGTGCAATGATTTATCAACTTTTTGATTTGCTAATCCACGAACTGCGTTAATATCAGCAAGAATGTTAGTAACATCCCTGGTTGTTCTTGTTAGTTTTTCACCAAGATCATTGTGTGATGATTTATCGACTTTCTGTTGTGTTAATCCACGAACTGCTTCAATGTCCTTACTAACTTTAATAATATCATCACTGATGGATTTTGTTTTCTCATCATATAATAATTTATCGACTTTCTGCTGCGTTAATCCACGAACTGCTTCAATGTCCTTACTAACTTTAGTAATATCATCACTGATGGATTTTGTTTTCTCATCATATAATGATTTATCGATTTTCTGTTCACGTACTGTGTTAATATCTGCGAGAATACCAGTAACGTCCATGGTTGTTTTTGTTAGTTTTTCACTAAGATAATCGTGTGATGATTTATCGACTTTTTGATGAGTTAATCCACGAACCGTTTCAATGTCCTTGTTGATTTGATTGATATTATCATTAATGGATTTTGTTTTCTCGTCGTGTGATGATTTATCAACTTTTTCACTTATTGCAGTATTTATCTTTGTAACATCGGCAAGAATGTTAGTAACGTCCCTGGTTGTTCTTGTTAGTTTTTCACCGAGATCATCGTGTGATGTTTTATCAATTTTTTGGTGCACTAATCCACGGACTGTTTCAATATCTTTGCTGATTTGATCAATATCATCATTGATAGATTTTGTTTTCTCGTCTTTCTGATTCATTAACACACGCATCGTTTCAATATCAGCACTAATTTTCTTTGTTTTATCACTAAGATCGTCGTGTGATGTTTTATCAGCTTTTTGGAATGTTAGTGAACGCACCGCCTCGATATCTTTATTTATCTTGGCAATATCATCGTTGATGGATTTTGTTTTTTCAACAAGATCATCGTAATCATCACTTCCACGTAACGATTCGATGTGTTTATTGATTTTTGCAATATCATCGCTAATTTTCTTTGTTGTCTTGCTAAGATCGTCGTATAACACTTTATCGCCTTTCTTATCCATTGTGGTTTTTATTTCAGAAACGTCAGCGATAATATTAGTAATATCTTCGTTGATCTTTCCTACTTTATCAATGAGGTCATCGTGCAATTCCTGATCAACTTTTTTCTTTGTTAATTGATCTGCGACGAATGAAGTATCAGTTGTTTTCTTTATATTATCATCAACTTTCTTGCTAAGTTGTTTTAAGGTTTCATCGAGTTTTTTAAGATCGTTAGTTAGTTTAGTTAGTTGCTTTGTAAGTTTTTCCTGATCTTCATTGTAGACTGCCTTATCCAACTTTAACAATAATGTCGCTGATAGTTCTTTATCAGATTTTTCTACATCTGCGATATTTGCCTTTGATGGTAAACTTGTGATAATATTAGTAACGTCAGTGATAGATTTTGTTACTGAATCTGATAACTGAGTAAATTGCTTGATGCGTTCGTTATATTCATCTCGGCTAATCATATCAGTTACTTTGACATTGCTAGTTTGTAATCGACCTTCGGTATTTTGAAAAACAGCAATTTCACCAGGATTTATCTCTGCCAACGATAGAAGATTGTTAATGTCTTTCTTGGTTGCAAAATTTGATGTATCGATTTTTTTTTCTTCATCTGTTTCTTCTTTCTTTCTAAAGAGAGATCTACCATAAATGTCAACCATGATATTTATCTACGGTATATTCAAATAAAATTTTGTGATAAGGGCGGGATGATTTTGAAATTGCATCAAGAACGTTAATTGATTCTGGACCGCATATTGGTGGATCGGTTGATGTTTGCGTTGGAAGTGTTGAATACCAAACTGGAAGTTTCAACGAAGAGATATACTTGAAAAATTCGTTTGGTGGTGCTAGTCCATACGAATCAAAGTAAATGATTTCGCGAGGATTAATCGCGTACGCAACCCAGTGAGTGCCAGGACCAGAATTTTTATCGAGATTTATTATTCCTGTCTCGGTAGAATTTGGTTTGTCCGGTAATTGATCTCGCATGAATACTCCTCTGAAAAATCTTATTTTCTTTTTCTTTGCTTCATTGATTAAATCTAAATTCGATGATGGCGTGATGATCTTAGGCCGGATCCGTACATTGGAGGTCGTCCTAGTCTCAGGCCGGATCCGCGATGGTATTTTTTTTTGCCGTATCTTCCTCCGGTAACTTTATCCAATAATTTTTTAACTCCGAATCCAGCCGTTGCTGATAACGCGCCCGTTATCAACGGAGCTAATAAAGGCAATAGGAAAGGAAGGAAGCCACCTACCTTGACCATGTCTTTCACTGCGCCAATGGAGAGAGTTACATGAACACCAGAATTCATTGATCTGGCTTTGGTAAATCGTCCGTGTTGACCTCGTGTCAGTGATAGTTTGTTAGGTCCACCGTGAATCTGATTATTTTTCAAGATTAATTTTAAACCTCTTCGCGCTGTTGTTGCTGCTTGAAGTTTTTTTATCTGACCCGGGGTCAGTGTTACGCTGACGTGTTCGTATGGCATATTAATAATCACTTTATCTAAATTTAGAATTTATCACATATTTTCTACGGGCGCGTCGATGACTCTCATTCTACCACTGATGCCTTCTAGGATCATTGTTCTATCACTAAGAATAACCGCGATGGCTCTTGCCGGTCCTCCAGTGTTAATTCTGGCTTTGAAATGAATATCGACAACCGACTGCTTTACCAAATCAAGATGTTCCAGGGAAAAATAATAGATGGGATAGAGAGTATTAAAATCCAATTGTGATATTTGCAATCCGGTATCAATATTTTGATCGCGACCCATAAAACTTAATAATCGATGATACGCGCGTGCCGTAGAATATTGAGCAAAATTAATAGCTATTTCTTCGGATGGTTCTTGTTGACCGTTTATTCTTAATGATACGTTTGTTGCCCCAAATTGATCAAATATCATGTGACTGTGAGTTTGATCGTATCTATTTGCATTTTGAAGAACAATGAAGATATGCCTGGGAGCTGAAACACCTTGCTGTGACGCAATTCGCCAAGTATATATTCCGTTCATATTAACATCGGAGGAGTCGGTTGTTGTTGTTAGCCAGGACATGATGGATTTTCCTCCTTGATTCATGAATGATAATAATTTTTCTTCTTCGCGAATTGATGGTGTTACTGCTGGCATCCACAAAGTAATTTTAGTTAATGTTACCTTACCAGCATCACCCGCATCTCGCCAAATGGCTCTATCATTACCCGCGGCGTCTCGAATAAAGGAGATTGTATGCTTTGCTCCATAAATAACTTTCCTGAAATGCCGGCAAAATCCAAAAATGTGAGACAACGGAATTGCACAGGAGAAATTATTCTCGGCTCCAACTAACATTTTCTTTCGCGTAGCAAATCCAAGATTATAATTTTCAGTTTGATTAATTATCATATTTTCAACATCAGCAACAGCATTGCCGGCGTTATTATTCGGTCGTCTAACAACAAACGGTTTGAATATAGGTTCATTAGAATTATCCTTAGCAAACATCATGCTAGGACCAGCCGATCTGGTGAAATCATCCGAGTATCTTGCTAGGCCTATGATCGTTGTTGCTACATCAACATTGTCAGTGATTGATTCAATCTCTCTTCCATCAATCATGTAAGTGGCACTCTTGAATAATGCCATGATACCGTTATTGACAAATCCAACGTTAAAATTTGCATCGTAGTTGGTATTATCGGTTTTATTAAGTATCCCAACAACCTCGATATACGCCTCAGACGGAAGAAAATATCTTGTTGTATCGTGAACTTGAATTTCCTTGCGGTTAGGTGTATTTGGTTCAACTACCTCGTACGAGAAATACTGAAAATCTCGCACTGATGTGTCTCTACCCACAGGCTCGTCCATGTCAAACACTTCATTTGACACTTGTGAAAACATTATTACTAATGATATCGTCTAAAACGAAGACCATCTCCTGAAACAAAACTTGTATTTCCAAGATTTGTGTTTGCAATCTCATGCGCCAGATTTGTGTTTGCAATCTCATGAGCTAGATTTGTGTTTGCAATTTCATGTGCTATATTCGTCTTAGCAACTTCCTGCGCCAGATCATTTATTTTCTTATTTGCTGCTTCATTTATGGTTTTGCTAATTTCTGGCGGCATCTCTCTAGTGATAGGTAATCTGACTGGTCTTTTTTTACGTATTAAATTTAATATTTTACTTTTGACAGCGTTGAATCCTTTACTAGCTAAATTACTAATACCAGAAACAGCGGTCTCGCCAATCTTTCCTATTGCTTTTAATCCTAGTTGTTTGATCACTGGACCAATTTTAGGTACTACTCGCGTGACAAGACTTCCAATGATATCGCCAAGTCCGTTGCCGTGAACATATTTATATACTGGCAATCGAGAGTTAACTACGCGGACCGGTGCTGGTCTGCGTTGATGTTTGTGAATAATCATATTATTTCAATTATGTTGTTTTAATCGATAAGCTCGTCAATAAGTTCCTTATAAATATGAGAATCAATTACACCGCCGCGAAATAACCGCTGACAAATATTTGATGCCTCGTTGATTATTTCAGGAGAATTATTTCCAGCTCGTTTTCCTCCGATTAATACTTCAAGACGAGACACGTCGTTGACAACACTGTCGGGACAAACTGAATATCCACTTCCATATCCTTTTCCTGATATTAGTTTTTCTTTTCTTAATTTCTGTTCTTTTTTATATTCTTCAACTTTCTCCATAAAATTTTTAAATCCGTCATCTTTTAAATATATTTCCTCCCCTAAACTACCAAAATAAATTACCGCAGGCCAGATTTCTGGATTAGCATCAACAATTTTATGCGCGCTTTCTCGCAGGTATAAAAGTTTATTTCGTAAGTTATAATTTGCAGCAACGTGCAATCTTGTCTCTCTATCATCGAGTCTGTTGATAGTTCGGGATCTCAAAAACAAATCCGCAGGTACATCTACAAAATCAGATGGTATTTTTGAAGGAAATACGATTTCTTCAGCTAATTCTTGAACTTCCTTGCTTTCTGCGGGTTTGATTTCTTCAAGCGAAGATGGGAACAAACGCGACTCTGAAAATTCTCGTGGTTTGTAATTGACTATCGAATCAATAAAATTGATATATTCAGGATCATCTTTGTTGACCTTTTTGACATCTTTGTGTATATAGTATATCCATTTTATCCACTGTACGCGAGACACATTCTCAGCTTGATGAGGTTTCATTAATTTTTTCCGTCTATTTTTATCATAATTTTCCACAGCAAATTTTATAACTTCATCCGGATTCATTTCCCTTATTCTTGTGATAACCTCATCGGTAAATTTATCAGTACTCAAGAATTTTATTCTTCCTTCTTCGGGGTGCTCTTGTTCCTGCTGCAATTGTTCTTGTGTTTTTTTTTGTAACTCTAGTATTTGTGCTTGTGCTTGTGCTTGTGCTTGTTCTTGACGTAATTGAGTTTGTTCTTGATGAATCTGTTCAAGTTGACCGGGAACAATTCTAGCGTGCTGCTCAATATCTCTTGTCATAGGAATAAGCCCAAGATCTCTAAGTTCCTTATCTTTCGTTTGTTTGCCGTATGCTACTTGTTCGATTACTCCGGTAACTGGACTCAACCACTTTGACGATACTTCACCAATATGATGTTGTTCATCATCGTACTCACGAACTTTTTTCTTAAATAATTGTTTTGTCGGAATAAGCTTCTTTACCGCCGCTAATTGCTCTCGCGCTAATCTAGCCGAGTGAGGCTCTCCAACTGAGTTAGTTTTTTTACTCATCTTATTTTCAACGATATTGTTTTAATGCGAAATAAAATTAGTATCCGCAACCCAAATTCAATTACGGCAAATAAATTTTACAATACCCCCCCCCCAAAAAAGCTGCCATTTTTTTTATGACCGAAAATGCAAATTGGGGGGGAATTTTTCGGATTATTTCGCGTAGGAGGCTTTATTTTTGAATTCTGAGGCTTCTACGGAAATTATTTGTCTGAAAGGCTTAATTTCGTCTGTGCCAGGGGGTCTGTAGAACTTCCCTGCTGCTGACAACAGTCCATTAAGGGCAT